>JASDDO010000019.1:370182889-370722568 GCA_030015575.1 Agapanthus africanus
CGTTCCTGCTATCGACGCCGAAGTCGGTACTTCTTCATCTTCTTTTCCCCCACCACACACCACATCGACCGTGATGGACGGCACTCCATCTAATTATAACACCATGCTGCCACCGCCCGAAGGTGCGCGGAATCCACCGCGCATCTCTCTCCAAGAGAGATGCTATCCTATTCGTGGTCCTCTTCCCACTTGTCTATCTCTTCCACCACCTAACGGGGATAATTTCGAAATTAAACCCCACTACATCAATCTGCTGCCCAAATTTCACGGGCTTGAGTCGGAAGACGCGTACGTTTTCATCACCAAATTCGAAAACGTATGTGCAATGATGGGTACTTCACAATTGACTTTAGATGCTATGCGCTTACGTCTTCTCCCATTCACACTGTGCGACTTGGCAGAAAAATGGCTTTACAATACTGTCGCACACTCTACCACTAATTAGGACGAATTCGTCATAGCATTTCTTAAGAAGTTTTACCCAAATCATAAGGCTGCCCACATTAGGAGCGAGATCAACCAGTTCACCCAGCTTCCCAATGAACCATTTTGGAAGTGCTCTGAACGTTTCAAAGATCTGCTTGTCCAATGCCCCCATCACGGAATACAAAGATGGGATTTATGTCGGATTATATATGAGGGCATTAATCCAGCGACAAAGCAGATGCTTGAAACAATGTGTCAATGCAATTTCATGTCTAAAGATGATGGTGAAGCATGGAAATATCTGGAAGATCTCGCTGAACACACGTTGCAGTGGGAAAGCGTAAGACCACCTACAACTAAGGGAGGTATTCACCAGCTCGATGTTTCCATCACAGTAAAAGCCGAAATGGCGGCGATGCAGAAGAAACTCGATTCTATTGAGAACAAACTTTCATCAGTCTCCCTAAATCAGGTCACGCTTCCCAAGACTGTCTGTGGTTGCTGTTCGGATCCTTCACACTTAACGGAAGAATGTCCTATGAATGCATCGTTTCAAGCTAATGCTGCATTTCAGCAGCGACCTAAAAACGACCCTTATTCTTCCACATATAATCAAGGATGGAGGAATCATCCTAACTTTTCTTGGAATCAAAACCAACAAAGTAATTTTCAAAGACCTCCTCCACAGCAACCACAACCACAGAATCAGCCCCCCTTTCAGTCACAGAATTTCCAAAATCCGGCCAACATTTCTACACCACAAGTGGCCGGTACTGACAACTCACTTGCACAAATTTTGGATATGTTCATGATGCAATCCATGCAAATTTCGGCTGAGATGAGGTCTTCTATTGATACCCTAACGAAAAACTCCTCCTCCCATGGTGAGAGTATCAAATCAATAGAAAACCAAATCGCACAGTTAAACGCCGCAATGAGTACGAGAGAGAAAGGGAAACTCCCATCTCAACCCCTACCGAATCCTGGCTATTCACAAAGTTATAATGTGAATTCCATTACTACGTTGAGATCGGGGAGAGTGCTGAACAACCGAGTGGGTGAGCAATTTGATGATAGTGACACATTTGATACCCCAGCTTCTTCTTCTTCTTCCCCTAATTCATCTAGTCTTCCACCTTCATCCGAGCCTATTCTCCGTTTTCCCCAAGGCTTAAACATTTCACCAAATCTATCTAAGTCGATTCCCACTCCAATTTTGGGATCGAATCCACCGCCACAATCTTCTCCACAAACGTTGGACCCAAAACTTATTGATCGAGCTCCATTTCCAAACCGATTAAGGGCCAACCGACCTAACCCGTAAATGGAGAAGATTGTGGAAATGTTTAAGCAAGTTAGCGTGAATATTCCTCTCCTAGATGCTATTCAACAAGTCACATCTTATGCAAGAATCCTTAAAGACTTGTGCACTAAGAAGAGAAAAACTCAAGTGCCTAAAAAGGTTTTTATGACGAGTAATGTTAGCACGGCTTTTACCCAACAAATACCAAAGAAACGTAAGGACCCCGGCTGTCCTACAATCTCTATTTCTATTGGGGGTAAAAATATAAATCGTGCTTTACTCGATCTAAGCGCTAGCGTCAACTTGCTTCCTTATTCAGTATACGAGCAGTTAGGAATTGGAGAGTTAAAACCTGCCCATTGTACTCTCCAGATGGCAGACCGATCTATCACCAAACCTCGGGGCGAACTAGAGGATGTGTTAATTAAGGTCGGGGAATTCATATTTCCTGTAGACTTTATTGTTTTAGATACACAACATGTGGCAAACCCACGCAATCAAATCCCGGTGATACTTGGTCGACCTTTCCTAGCAACTTCTAACGCTGTAATTAATTGTCGTAACGGTTCTATGAACTTATCCTTCGGGAAAATGACAATTGAGCTTAATATTTACAAGCTAAGAAGTCAGCCATCAGAACCTTCTGCTCAATTGCTGGATGTTTGTTCCATCCACGAGATAGCTTCCGAAAGCTGCATGGATGAGGAGCTTTGCTTTGATGTTCTCGACAACACTAATGAGACATCGTTTGATCTTGCACCACTTCACAGTGAGGATATGTTCAATGAGTCCGACCTTGAGATTGAACCCGTTGGCTCGTTGCAAAAGTCAGCAGCACTTTCCGAGTCAATATCTTATGCAAGTTTTGAACCTCTTCGGGAGTCCGAATATCATTCGCTTACCCCACCTTCTATTGTCTCTCCGCCAATTCTTGATCTCAAACCGCTACCTTCTCATCTTAAATATGCATATTTAGGAGAGAATGAGACTTTGCCAGTGATTATTTCCGCTTCTCTAGCCTTAGAGCAAGAGAATGCACTTTTGGCAGTGCTGAGATCGAATCGGGAAGCATTTGGTTGGACAATGGCTGACATCAAAGGGATTAGTCCCTTAATTGTTGAACATTACATACATCTGATGGATGAAGCCAAACCAACCCGAGACCCACAAAGACGGTTAAATCCCGTTATGAAGAAGGCGGTAAAGAAAGAAATCGTCAAGTGCCTTGATAGTGGAATAATTTACCCCATATCTGATAGCCAATGGGTAAGTCCAATTCATGTGGTCCCTAAAAAGTCTGGCATCACGGTCATCACTAATGAGGCTAATGAGTTAATCCAAACACGTACCCAAACTGGGTGGCGCGTATGTATCGATTACAGGAAACTCAATGCCGCGACGAGGAAAGATCACTTCCCTCTACCTTTCATTGACCAGATGTTAGAACGACTAGCGGGACACGAATACTACTGTTTCTTGGACGGATACTCTGGTTATAACCAGGTCCCCATCGCCGAAAAGGATCAAGATAAAACCACTTTTACTTGTCCTTTCGGAACTTTTGCTTATAGACGCATGCCCTTTGGGTTATGCAACGCTCCCGCTACATTTCAGCGGTGCATGATGGGGATATTTTCAGATATGGTGGAAAATTTTCTGAAAATTTTTATGGACGATTTCTCCATTTTTGGGGACTCCTTTGAAGACTGCCTTTGTAATCTTGACGCTGTTCTTACCCGCTGTAAGGATAAGAACTTGACTTTGAATTGGGAAAAATGCCATTTTATGGTCCAAGAAGATATTGTACTTGGACATATAATTTCACATAAAGGCATTGAGGTCGACAGAGCTAAAATAGATGTCATTCAAAACCTCCCTCGTCCTAATTGCGTCAAAGATATACGATCCTTCCTTAGTCATGCAGGATTTTATAGGAGATTTATTAAGGACTTTAGCAAAATTACTAGACCCTTAACCCTTCTATTGGCCAAGGACACTACTTTTCACTTCGATTCGGATTGTGAGGCTACTTTTGAATCGCTTAAAGAATCACTCACTACAGCCCCCGTTTTATCATCTCCGGATTGGAACCACCCATTCGAGCTTATGTGTGATGCATCAGATTTTGCTATTGGTGCGGTCTTAGGACAACACATTGATAAGATGCCACATGTAATTTACTATGCAAGTAGGACCTTGAATGATACACAAATAAATTACACAACTACCGAGAAAGAACTCTTGGCAGTTGTATTTGCATTAGAGAAATTCAGGCCCTACTTGATTGGCTCGCCTATTGTGGTTTAGACAGATCACTCCGCCCTACGACATCTTTTATCGAAGAAGGATGCAAAGGCCAGGCTAATACGTTGGATCCTATTGTTACAAGAATTTGATCTTGTCATCAAAGACAAGAGTGGATGTGAAAACGTTGTAGCCGACCATCTTTCACGCATCACTTCTTCGCCAACTGTGACCGTGCCGATAAATGACTCATTTCCCGACGAACAGCTCTTGAATGTATCCTACGAACCTTGGTTTGTGGATATCGTGAACTATCTTGCGACGGGACTTATACCTAGTGATTGGTCGAAACAAGATAAACTTCGATTTTTATCCCAAGTAAAATATTTTTACTGGGATGAACCATATCTATTCAAGTATTGTTCCGATCAAATCATTCGCAGGTGTGTCCCTAACGATGAATTCAAGAGCGTGTTATCATTTTGTCATGATCAGGCATGCGGCGGTCATTTTGGACCTCGAAAAACGGCGGAGAAAGTTTTACAATGTGGCTTTTATTGGCCAACATTATTTAAAGATGCATTTGAACATTGCAAAACTTGTCCGCGATATCAGCATTTGGGTCGGATTTCACGAAGGAATGAGATGCCGCTCCAACCTATATTGGTTGTGGAAATATTTGATGTTTGGGGTATTGATTTTATGGGCCTTTTTCCCAACTCCTTTGGGAATCTATATATCTTGTTAGCGGTTGATTATGTCTCGAAGTGGGTGGAAGCTATACCGTGTCGCACTAATGACAACAAAGTTGTCATTAAGTTCCTTAAAGAAAATATCTTTTCGCGATTCGGACACCCTCGCGCTATCATTAGCGACAACGGGACACATTTCTGCAATAGTTCTTTCGAGGCCTTGATGCGGAAATATTCAATCACCCATAAGCTTTCTACGCCCTATCACCCCCAAACAAGCGGGCAGGCTGAGATCTCAAATAGGCAGATCAAACAGATATTGGAGAAAATGGTTTCTAAGAACCGTAAAGATTGGTCAACCAAATTGACGGATGCTCTTTGGGCATTCCGCACCGCTTATAAGACCGATCTTGGTATGTCTCCATACCGCCTTGTGTTTGGGAAGGCATGCCACCTTCCTGTCGAGATCGAACATAAAGCAATGTGGGCTATTAAAGAGCTTAATTTTGATCTTGATCATGCAGGCAGCTATCGGAAGCTGCAATTGAATGAGCTAAGCGAACTCCGCGATGAAGCTTACGATAATGCGGTGATAGTAAAGAATAGGACTAAAGTATTCCACGATAAAAATCTTTCTAGAAAAACCTTCACATCGGGGCAACAAGTCCTTCTTTACGATTCCCGTCTCCATCTTCATCCGGGTAAGCTTAAATCTCGTTGGAAAGGACCTTTTGTGGTGCGGTATGTACACCCGCATGGGGCAGTTGAAGTCGAAAATTTGAAAAACGGTTCGATTTTTAAAGTGAATGGGCATAGATTAAAACCGTATTTTTCTGCTGACCCCGCGGAGGAACTCCTATTTTTACAAGAGCCGCTTTATCAAAACTAAAATTCCTCCGCCTCACCTCCATGTTTTGATAACTTTTTCACATTTTTAAGAATGAAGGTGAGTAAAAAATGATTTGATTGAATATCTGTGCGTGTCAAAGAATAAGTTTGGGGGAATTTTTCATTTAACTATTATTTTACCCCTTGTATCTCTCCCTTAGTATACAGGTCCTTGTTCTCAAAAGGCTACATCAGTGAGGACACTGCTGAAAACAGGTTTGGGGGGGAGGTTTGTATTCACTAAATTATCTTTGACACCGGGCATTAAAATTTTTTATATAACAAAAGAGTAGAAAGTGAAAAATTACATCCAAAAGATAGGAATAGTTTAAGAAAATTAGAAGTTTTCTTACACGAACTAGTAATAAGTAGTTATGAGCTGTTGTCCCAAGGGTTAGTAAGATGAAGGAAGTCACTAATCTGAGGATAAAAATAAGTCTGAAAAATAGTTTCTATTCTGAAAGCCAAACATTTGAATGTTGATACCCTACTATATGCACTTACACACGTCTTGAAACTCGGGATAGTAGAGGATACCCTTGAAATGCTCTTGTCTAAAAGCCAAAGTATGAAGGAAATAAAAAAAAATGAAGAAAATATAAAAATGGTGAAAAGAAAAAAATGAACACTGGTTTTGTTATCGCCAAGGCAGCAATAAAAAAATATAGCGAGGGTGCCTCTTCACCTAGTGCCCTAAGGCCAACTGGTCTGGGAGTCACTGCTAAGCCTTAGGTGGTGCAAGACGAGGAAAATATTATCACCTAATCAGCAAGCACATAAGTAATCGGTTGGTTAGTACCTCAAGAAGTATTAACGGTCGCATGAAAATGTGTGAGCAAATCTTAATATTCATCAAAATAAAAGTACTAAGATAGATGGACAAGAGTATGATAGCTTGAATTGAATTCTCCGAGTGTAGGGATGTCCATTTCACACACATGGGGTTATATGATCAATGTTTGGATGAAAGGTAGGAATGAAGAATAAAGACGATGTTTTATTGAGGGATGATGTGATTTCTAACATTTTTTCATGACTATTAAGATAGGGCTCATGACAACTGAAAAGCTAGTATAGTTGGAAACTCTTCTTTTCAAGGCCTTTCTTTTATGGTTCTTATCTTTATATGTAAATTTCACCATCTTTCTTTTGTTATTGGATTTTGTGGGTGTAATCCGCTGAAAACCCTCAGGAGACAACACTCCTCCTACTAGGGACACCTAGAGGTTTAACGGCTTATTGCACGTGCTCAGTGCAATCGTGTCTGCCTACGAAAGTGTGCTTAGTTTTCTCCTTTCTTTTTCTCCTCTTGAATAAACTAGTTTGCTCGGGACGATCAAAGATAAGTTTGGGGGTATTTGTTCAGTTGATACAACTGCACATTTGTATTACATTTTTCCTACCATTTTCATATTAAAAAAGGACTTTATTATAATATATTATACATATGAGGGTTTATGTGTTAAAACACCATTTTCCATGTGTTAAAATATTTTAATTAGCATTTGGTAGGAAAATGTATGCAAATAAATCTATTGACCAAATCCTAGTAGAAATAAGCCTACTAAATATTATTTGAGATTATTATGCAGAATTTTCCAAGTTGTTATGCAGAATTTATCAAACAAATCAATTTGTTGAAGAAAACTTGCCAAATTAAGAAGCAAAACTTGGAGACCAAGTCTGGAAGCAACCGAGAGAAGATTTCTGAATTCTAAAGGTGCCTAGGATTGCCAAATGTCAAAATCAGAGAGCCCAAGAAAATTGATCAAGAGATCTCACCCAGTGGCCGCGGATCCGCGGCCATACCCCCCTTTGGCCGCGGATCCGCCGCACTTCTAAAGAATTAGGAGGCAAGATTTTGGGGCATGATTCTCTGCTATATTTTACCAACTTTTGAAGCAAAAGATTCTGGCTTTTCACTATAAAAAGGCACCGAGAGCCTCTTGGAAAAGCTATCAAGCCGAAGAGATCACGAAGCTCCCGACGCTCACGCATCCAGGCTGATCATCGACTGTTCGACTACCTCCTTAGGAAAGATCGAGAAGCAACTAGTTGTAATCATTTTCTATGGATTAAAAGTGTAGTTTGTTCAAGTCGATTAATAAAGGTAGTTCTTTTTAATTGTTTTTGCATTTTACATTATGTTTTCCCTCTCTGTCTTTTCATCTTTTTCTCCTAACATGCGCGAGTAATTCTCCGCTTGTTAGGGTTCGTAGGATTAGGGTAGGCTAATGGACGATGAACATCCCTAAACCCTTTTAAGTCCTATAAAGTTTAGGAACTTTATCAAAAGAATCATTAACATCCTAATCGGGCGCGCTAGCAATTCTTTGCTAGTTCCGACCGCGATTAGAGATTAGATTAATGATTGTTTTGGTAAAGGCTAGATATGAACGGAGTTCCGTGTCGAGATAAGGGTTAAGAGTGGGATTCTTTTTCCCTCCAGACACCCTAATCTACACGCATCCCCGTCGTTCTAGTTCTAAATCTATTAATGGATAAAATGGGTAACTTTTAATTAATCGTCCATAACTACTAAATCCTAACGAACCCTACAAGCCCTCTTATTATATTAATTACATCTTTAAAATAATCTAGATCTATATTTTACATTCTTGTTTAACGTAGATCTAGAAACCAATCTACAACATTCTTATTTCTTCCTCCTTTCTCAACACATCTAAAGTAAGAGTAAAAGATTCAACGTTTCCCAGAGGACGACCCGTACTCATCTCGGTCTAGCTACACGCGACACCGTTATTGATTGCGGTTAACTACACACACTTTTTCACAGCAATCATCCAGCAAGCCACACATGCATACGAAATAGCCGAAATGATGGGGCAACTTGCAACAAAATCAGCAAGTAAAAATGTATGCATGCAAAATAGCCGAAATGATTGGGCAACTCGCAATAAAAAGCAGCTAGTAAAAATAAAACAAATAGCCGAAATGATTGGGCACCGCGAAAAATAGCCGAAATGATTGGGCAATCGCGACCTTCGCGATATAAAAGCTGAAATGATAGAGCATCGCGGAAAGAAATAAAAAAAATGAAATGAAATTTTTGCCCTACAGGTGATATCACATCAATCCCTGTATACGATCCAGGGGTGCAAACAAAGAGGGAATCACACCTTTCCTCCCCAGGCTGCACCAGAAGAAGAAGCCAAATCTCAATGGTTCACAGATAGCCTGGAGATCATCTCAACATTCGTCTCATTACAACAGACACAGCATCAAGCAAAGCGGATCCGCGGCAACTCCCAGTTCCATGACTCGGCAGTGCACGGATGACCGAGAGTCAAACCCCGACTCCTTGAAATGCAGATAAAGTCAACCCTTCCTGGTCACGTAGAACACGGCCTATGTCAATCCTGACCCCATGGGAAACGTCCAGAGCGGATCCTGGTCCTCGCAGAACACGGCTACGACCCCGTAGGAAGCATCCAGAGCGGAGCCTGGTCCTCGCAGAACACGGCTATAACCCCGTGGGAAGCATCCAGAGCAAAATTCCTGGTCACGTCGAACACGGCCTATGTCGATTTTGACCCCGTGGGAAACATCCAGAGCGGATCCTGGTCCTCGCAGAACACGGCTATGACCCCGTGGGAAGCAACCAGAGCGGAGCCTGGTCCTCATAGAACACGGCTATGACCCAGTGGGAAGCATCCAGAGAAAAATTCCAGGTCACGCAGAATACGGCCTATGTCAATCCTGACCCTGTGGGAAATGTCTAGAGTGGATCCTGGTCCTCGCAGAACATGGCTACGACCCCGTGGGAAGCATCCAGAGCGGAGCCTGGTCCTCGCAGAACACGGCTATGACTTCGTGGGAAGCATCCAGAGAAAAATTCCTGGTCACGTAGAACACGGCCTATGTCAATCCTGACCCCGTGGGAAACGTCCAGAGTGGATCTTGGTCCTCGCAGAACACGGCTATGACCCCGTGGGAAGCATCCAGAGCGGAGCCTGGTCCTCGCAGAACACGGCTATGACCCCGTGGGAAGCATCTAGAGCAAAATTCCTGGTCACGTGGAACATGGCTTAAGTCAATCCTGACCCCGTGGGAAACGTCCAGAGCGGAGCCTGGTCCTCGCAGAATACGGCTATGACCCCGTGGGAAGCATTCAGAGCAAAACTCCTGGTCACGTAGAACACGGCCTATGTCAATCCAGACCCCATGGGAAACGTCCAGAGTGGATCCTGGTCCTCACAGAACACGGCTACGACCCCGTGGGAAGCATCCAGAGCGGAGCCTGGTCCTCGCAGAACACGGCTATGACCCCGTGGGAAGCATCCAGAGCAAAATTCCTGGTCATGTGGAACGCGGCATATGTCAATCCTGACCCCATGGGAAACGTCCAGAGCGGATCCTGGTCCTCGCAGAATACGGCTATGACCCCGTAGGAAGCATCCAGAGTGGAGCATGATCCTCGCCGGACACGGCTATGACCCCATGGGAACCATCCAGAGCAAATTCCTGGTTACGTGGAACGCGGCTTATGTCAATCCTGACCCCGTGGGAAACGTCCAGAGCGGATCCTGGTCCTCGCAGAACACGGCTACGACCCCGTGGGAAGCATCCAGAGTGGAGCCTGGTCCTCGCAGAATACGGCTATGACCCCGTGGGAAGCATCCAGAGCAAAATTCCTGGTCACATAGAACACGGCCTATGTCAATCCTGACCCCGTGGGAAACGTGCAGAGCGGATCCTGGTCCTCGCAGAACACGGCTACTGGTGGGGTAAAAATTCACCCCGGTTGACCAATTCAAAATCAAAGTCAAACCCAAGCCAAGTGGGCCCAAGCCCAGATCCAGTAGGCCTATGCCCGGGTCGAGCCCGAACATGAAGCGGCCGGCCTCCCCCCATGCCAAGATAAAAAAAATTTAATAAATATTTTGTTGTATTTCTTTTATTTTATTTTATGAATAAATGTAAGGAAAATAGGCATAAAGCCAAATTTTTATAAAGCCCATGGCTTATGTACAGAAAGAAATGGCACATGAGCCATGGGATAGGCAAAATGCCATTTTGTGAAGCCCAAGGGGCTATGTGTAAAGTGTATAGCCTAAAAGGCAAGGATAATGAAAATATCCCAACAACTTTTTCTCTCTCCAAAAAAAAAATCCAGATCTGTGATCTTCTTCTTCCCCAAAGTTCTAAAACCTTCTTTTTTTTCTTTTGAATTAAATCAAGAGTTTTACTCTTCCTTTTATAAAACAAAATAGCTTTTCACCACAAAACCCACAGAGGGGAACTCAGATCTGCCATCAGATCTCATAAAAGGGAGATTTTTAAAATCTCATACTTCTTGATCTTCAAGATCCAGCCAAAAAAGAAAGAAGAAGGAGACCCATCTTCAGAAACCCTACTTTGGGGAAGAACTAGGGCTCAAGGGGAGAAGCCCTTCATCAGCTTCAAAACAGCTCAGGAGTTTAACTCCACTCTAATTTCCCTTTCGGGAGTTTCAGGAGATAAAAGCCCCTTTTTCTTGCCTGTGCCCAGCGCCCACGTGCCGACACGTGGCGCGCTGGCGCTCGAGCGCCCGGCACCCACATGCCGACACGTGGCGTGCTGGCGCTCGAGCGCCTGGCGCTCAAGCGCCACGTGCCGACACGTCAAGCGCCCAGCGCTCAAGCGCCCAGCGCTCAAGCGCCCAGCGCTCAAGCGCCAAGCGCCCACGTGTCGACACGTGGTGCGCTAGCGCTCGAGCGCCTAGTGCTTAAGCGCCAGTGCCCACGTGTCGAACACGTGGCATGCTAGCGCCTAAGCGCACAGCACCTAAGCACACAGCGCTCAAGGGGCTGGCGCCATGCGTCCTTTGGGCGCTTTTTCTTCCTTTTTTTTATAGGTATACATGTATATATATAGATGCACACATACTCTACAACACTGTCCCTCCCAAAAAAAATTTTGGGACGGGGTGCTGCCCCGCACCCCGTAAGGGGGTTGCTAGCCCCCTTGACCTCCAGCTCGCTATCCGGGTAGCGGGACCCCCGTAAAAACTCTGCATGGCTCTCGATGTATCCAAAACCCCCTTTCAAAACACAACACATGCACGCTGCACATTGAGTTCGCATGACCAGTTTAACCCGTTAATCAGAGGTCCCCTCGCTCCAAAGGCGAGGGGTAATTAACGGCAGCTTAGTCCGCGGCTGCCGGAGATTCGGATCCCCACAATCAATAAACCCCGGCCTACCCTAAGCAGGAGGAATCTGTAGTACGCCTGACAACCGCACGCGTATTCCCATCTCAATGGGGTGACAAAAAACACTCTACAGATTCTGGCACGCCCGGTAGGACCTTTCTCTCCTTCCATATTTCGGTTTAAACGTTCATGCGAACTCAATCAATATACATATCGATTGCCTATACTGAAATGATGTTTTTTTCCGTGCAGCAATCAACTTTCGATGACAATGTCTCCCAAGATGAATTCAGCTTCCAACATAACCCTGATCCCGTACGTGGTCAAGGTCAATGCTCGTGTGGTTCTCCACGCAAGCCTCAGTCGACAGTGGGAGAAACTGCCCCGCCAGTTTGGCTCTGTCATCATCTACCCCGCCGGAAGCGCTCATCTGGAAGAAATCCCGGCAAAACAGGTGGCCAAGCCGGTCTCAAGGGGCAGGAGGCCGAATGTTGTGATCGCTAAGGCGCCACAACCGAAACTTAAGACAGCGCCTGAACGACTCTCTAGTGCTCCAGCTGGGGGCAAGGCTTCCGGTACAAAGGGCAACATCAAACATTGCGGATGAGCTCAAGCGATGACTCCATCAAATGCACGATCGGGCGTCTCCTCTGGCCTTTCTATCAATCGGTCTACAGCGTCTTCCTGAAAGGCTGAAGTCTACCAAGTGCTTAAAACAGAGAAGTTAAGGCAGAAGCGGCTCAGGTATCGAGCCAACAAGAGGGTCAGGACTTCGGCCAGGTGGAATCTTGTGAGGTTCCAAGAGCAGGGTCGCCCCGCGATGATGGCTGAATCGGCCATAAAAATTAGCAATTCCTTCGAACCTCTGAAGTGGGTTCAGAAAAATGCCATGACCGCCAGAATCAAGAAGACAGCGGTCCGAACGTCGCTACAAAGAGATGTGTCCTGGCCCCAACATAAAAAGTATGATGCTGTCTCTTCAAGAGTCTATCAGGTGCTCTGTGCCGTACGAAAGCAGCGGGGCAAACCCAGAAAAGAAGCGCCAGCACCATTCAAGAACTTGGTCAGGCCAGCCGCCTTCAATCCACTGCCCGCTATCAAAACAGGGGGGTCAAGACAGCGATCTGTGAAATCAGCCGCCGATGATAAAAAGACGGCCGGATATATTATCCATACGGTCTATATGGCGAGCGGGCACCCTAGCGACAACCTTTGCAGCAAAAGCAAGGAGGGGGCTACCACATCCCAAGCCCAATCTGGCTTGAATGTGGTTGTCGCCTCCCAAGAACAGCCACCTCCGCCGGATGATGAAAACCCCCTCGAGGAGGAAGATAGGCAGAAGGACCCCTCGGTCCATGCAGAGTCAAGCTTGGACAGCGAGGAAGAGCCGACTTTCCGCCCCAGGACCGCGGAGCAAGAGCTGCTTCAAGAGCTTCGAAAACAGCTCAGGAGCAAAGATAGAGAGATGGCCAAGCTCTATTCGAAGATTGATGACTTAACGAACGTTGTGATGCAGCTTACGTCTCAAATTGCTCGAGCGCCTCCCAATCAAGCATAAGTCGCTACTAATCAGCCGGGTGATGACAATCCGAAACAGCCAATGCCCGTTCCTTTGGGCCCAAGACTGGTCGAGCCGCATGAAAGCGGGCCACATTCCGCTTCTGGGGACGCCTTGGCCCCAGATAGCACCATCCCGCTAACACAAGATCAGATAATGAACTTGGTCACCAGCAAAGTTAAAACATTGGTGGCTGAAGCTGAAGCTCAGAAAGAAATTGGCAGTAGTGGGCGGCCATATCCCGCACAGTACGATCTAATTGAGTTCTCAAGCGGCTACGTCATTCCTAAGTTCGGAAGATTTGACGGAACGGGGAATGCAAATCAGCACGTCGCCTACTTCAAAGCCTCGTGCGGAAATACAGGGGGCAATGACGCGCTCCTTCTTCGTCAGTTTGTCAACAGCCTGACCGGTGTCGCCTTCGACTGGTACGCGAGTATACCAGATGGGTCTGTCATTACCTTTGCCCAAATGGAGTCTCTGTTTTGGCAAAGGTTCATGAGTGTCGGTGATAAAATCTCCATTGTCGACCTTGTGAGGACCAAGCCGGGGAAGAATGAAAGCAACACCGACTTTATCGCCCGATGGCGTAATCTCACGGTCAAGTGCGAACCGCCGTTGGAGCAGGACCAGTCCGTCAGCCTTCTCATTGGGAACCTCAGCAATTGGATGGTCCCATTCTTATGTACAGCGGGCCTCAAGACATTTCAGGAGCTAACCAAGAAAGTTCAAATGCTGGATCGCTCGAAGCAAGAGTCCCCGCCGGACTCTCAGAGAGACAAAACTTGGAAAAGCAAGCAGGACGACAACCGTAGAAGCGGGAGTTCCAGCAGTACCAATGTCTTCAATACGTCCGATAATGAAGAAAAGCGAGGGGCGGGCGAATCCAAACCCGACCGGTCTCGAAAGCCATTACTGGGAGGAGATGGGCCTTCCCTAGAGGAGAAAAAGAACAAGGTTTACTCTTTAAGAAGGGACAAGGTCCGCAAGATATTTAAAGATGCCTTGAACAACGGCCTACAATTGCCGGAGTCGAAAAGACCCCAAGAAGCAAAAATGACCGACAATCTCCTGTATTGCCCGTACCACCGAGTAGTGAGCCATGCGATCGAGGATTGCTATATCTTCAAAGACTGGGTCGAGAAGCAGTACAAGACTGGAGAGATCGAGCTGTCCAAAAGCGTGTTGGTGAACAATCAAGTTGCAACCACCAACTTTATACAGACAGAAGCTGAAACCTTCTGGGAGCAGACAGCCGAACCCGCTGCCCTGAGCAATGAAACGGACTCACCGCAGCCTCCTTGGAATAAGCACATATCTAATAAGACGAAGAAGATGCTAAAGCTGCTTCAGAAAGAACCCAGGACGGAATGGGAAAGACAGAAGAAGCCTACCAGTCCAGCTGCCAATGCGGCTCCATCAGGCTCAAAATCCAAGAAGCTCAAGAAGAAGGAAAGTGCAGCTCGGCGCGAAAAAGAGTCTGCAGGGAGATCGACCATTCAAAAATATATTGATTCCCTCGAAGAATATGAACAAAAGGAAAGAACACTGATTCAATTGAAGGAGTTCTTCCCTGTACAAGCGGCTGAAATTCTGAAGGAGTTAGAAGAAGACTCCAATGAAGAGATCCTAGTAGTGACCTGCCACGCCATCCATCTTGGCAGCGACTCTGAGGAGGAGCTCTATTTTCCCGAAGAGGACGAGGAGCTCGCCACAAAGGCCAATCAAATCCAGCTCAGAAGCGGCAGGGCTCTACCGCCAAATCAAGGCAATGCCCCAAAAGGGAAGGAAAAACATGTCGCTAATGAAGAAGATGGTAGAGAAGTTACTCATGAAGATTCGAGTCCTTCCCCAGTAGACTATAATGTTTTAGCTCACCTCCGAAAGCTTCCGTCTCTCCTTAGCATCTATAATGCCTTGGTTCTATCTCAAGAGCTTAGAGATGTTCTCATTCATGCTCTACAAAACCCTGAGCGGTATTAGGCTCGCTTTGTGGAAATTAATATGAAAGAAGCTCAGTACACTCTGCATGCCGCCGCAGTCACGTTTAAGGATGAAGACTTGCTACTGGGAACGACTGAGCAAAATCGGCCGCTTTACGTGACCGGGTACAGTGACGGAGATCGGATTAATCGCATATTGATTGATCCGGGGTCCTCAGTGAACATCATGAACATGCGAACTCTGAAGAGTTTGTCAATGGACGTCCGACACCTGTCAAGGGAAAGGATTGTCATTCAAGGCTTCAACCAAAATTGCCAGCAAGTTCTGGGGTCTATAGCTTTGCCAATCAAATTTTAGGATCGGCAAACCGAAGCTAAGATATACGTGATCGATGCTGACACGTCTTATAAGATTCTCTTGGGACGGCCGTGGCTCCACGATTACGGCATCATTCCGTCAACTCTCCATTAATGCATGAAGTATACTAAAAATGGTGAAGAAAGACGCATTGACGGAGACATCCAGCCGTTCGGTGTGCATGAAGTCCGATATGAAGATTCTCGATACTTCATGAACCACTAAAATGCTAAGCCACAACTGACCGAGGAAAGACCGGCCCCAAAACTCAAAAGCAAATCTGCACCGGCTGTCACTTTCAAAAGCAAAAACGCCCAAGTGCGCCCGCGTTTCGGTAGCGACATTGATGAGTCCGACGCTGGAAGTCCGTCCTTCCGTAAAACTCTCCCTCGTTTCGGTAGTGATACGGATGAATCTGATGCTGAAGGCCCATCTAGCAACAAAGTCCGCCCTCATCTTGGCAGTGACACTGAAGAGTCAGAAGAAGAGGACCTGTCGTGCAACAGCTGTGCAGATTGGACCCCCATGCAGCAAGCGAAACTACGAGAGACCTTCGAAGCTGCAGAAAGTTCCCTGGCCATCACAAGGGTGCCGGAACGGATGTGCAAAGAGCTCGACGCATTGTCAGTCTCTACCGTGGACCAGCTGAAAACTTTCTACGTGCCCGGGGGGAAAAATGGACAGAAGGGCATCTCGTTTTACGGGTCAAACCCCGTTGCGCACCCGGACGATCTTTCTGTCGCGTGTCTTCCCTATGAGAGAGGAATAAGAGCCATCCTCAATCTCAGATACTATGCGCCCGAGATGCAGGAATACTTCAAAAGATGCGGATGCTGATTATATCAGTCGGAGTCCGAAGCAAAGTTTTATAAAGGGCTATGACATCCGCCTCAGGTCCGAACACTCATCAGTGGACGAATCCCGAATAGACGGGGCATAGGTTTCATCCAGCCTGATTCTAAGGCATGCTACATGATCCATATTGGAGAAGCCAGCGAAGAGTCAAATGATAAAGACGAGCTAGCTGAGCCAGAAGAAGCTCCTCAAGAGCTCGAAGATGGCGGACAAGCAACCTTTAACGAGCTAACCTAGATTGACTTAGGAACGCCCGATAATCCAAGGTCGACCTACATCAGCTCGCTCTTGTCAGAGGAAGTGAAAGCGCAGATAATCTCCCTGCTGCACGAGTTCGTCGACTGCTTCGCATGGACGTACAAAGAAATCCCTGGCCTTTCCCCTGAAGTAGCCGTGCATAAACTGACCATATCTCCTGATGCTAAGCCAGTCAAACAAGCTCCTCGAAGAATGAGAAGGGAACTAGAAGAAAAGGTCATCGAGAAAACCAAGAAGCTCATCGATGCCGGCTTCATTAGGGAAGAAAAATATGCGGACTGGATCGCATGCATAGTCCCAGTGAAGAAGAAAAATGGGCAGATCCGATTATGTGTCGATTTCAGGGACCTCAACAAGGCATGTCCTAAAGACGACTTCCCGTTACCGGTCATGGAAATGATGGTCGATGACACCTCAAATTACGAGTTGTTCACCTTTATGGATGGCTCGTCGGGATATAATCAGATCAAGATGTCGCCTGAGGATGAGAAGCACACAGCATTCCGAACCCCGATCGGAATATACTGCTACAAGATGATGCCGTTCGGACTGAAGAACGCAGGTGCTACGTACCAAAGGGCAATGACCAATATCTTTGATGACCTAATTCATAAAGTCGTCAAATGTTATGTTGATGATCTAGTCGTCAAGACTAAACAAAGGCCGATCATATCCAAGATCTTAGGACCGTTCTCACCAGACTGAGGGAATACGATCTGAAGATGAATCCTCTGAAGTACGCTTTTGGCGTGTCATCGGGAAAATTCCTGGGCTTTATAGTCCGGCATCGAGGGATCGAAGTTGACCCATCAAAGATAAAGGCCATCATGGAGATGCCCCCTCCAAAGAGTCTGACGCAGCTGAGATCATTTCAAGGCAAGCTCGCTTATATATGGAGGTTTATCTCAAATTTATCGGGAAGATGTAGGCCCTTCTCAAAGCTCATGAAGAAAGGAGCTCCTTTTATCTGGAATGCCGAATGTCAAGCAACGTTCGAAAGCATCAAACAATACTTGTTGCACCCTCAAGTGCTGGCCGCTCCCATTCCAAATAAACCGCTAATTCTCTACACTTCCACGTTAGATGAGTCACTCGGTGCGCTCCTTGCCCAGAATAACGAGGGGGGAAAAGAAAATGCCCTCTACTACCTCAGTCGAACTTTAGTCGGCACGGAACACAACTATTCCCTAATCGAAAAGCAATGCATGGCTCTGATATTTGCTGTGAAGAAGCTGAGGCACTATTTGCTCGCTCATCGGGTTATGCTGATCTCCAAGGTCGACCCGCTCAAACACTTGATGACCAAAGCAAGCTTAGCCGGCAGAATGGCAAGATGGGCTGTCATGCTGCTTGAGTTTGACACAGTTTATAGTCCTCAGAAAGCAGTAAAAGGGCAAGCTCTTGCATACTTTCTCGCTGCTCATCCCATACCAAAAGGGTCACCACTCAATTGCGAGTTACCCGACGAACAAGTGCTGCACCTCGAGAATGACGATCCATGTTGGGAGCTCTACTTCGATGGGGCCTCATCGATAAGGACCTCCAGTAAATCAAGCGTCCCGGAGATAAAAGAAAGGATGGGATTGGTGTTCATCACGCCATCAATGGGAACCCTACGGCGTTCTTTTGCTCTCACCGAGCCTCGCACAAACAATGAGGCCGAGTATGAAGCTCTGATAGCTGGTTTGGAGCTCGCCATAGAAATGAAAATCCTTCGGCTACGGGTTTACGGTGACTCCCAGCTTGTCGTCAACCAAGTAAGCGGCGACTATAAGATATACAAACCCGAGTTAGCTCGGTACAGAAGCCGGGTGGTGGAACTCATGAAACGGTTCACTCACATTGAACTAATGAGAGTCCCTAGAGCGTTGAACGGAAAGGCTGACGTACTCGCTCGCTTAGCCAAGGAGCTGGCCGATCCTGACATGGACGAAATTCTGATCACAATCAGGAGCCGGCAAATTCTACCCCCTGTGTCTCTACGAGAAGAGGAAAGCGTGGAACAGAAGAGCAGTCCCGCCGAAGAAGCTTCGATCGTTCGAGACGAGCCCGATTGGAGAGAACCCTTCATAGAGTACTTCTGATACGACAAGCTGCCCGAGGGAAGGTCTGTGAGGGTTCAGCTGAAGAAGAGAGCTCTCCAATACGTGTTTGTGAATGACACGCTATACCGCAGGTCATATGACCAACTCTGGCTCAGGTGTCTGTCACTGGCCGAAGCCTAAAAGGTCATGAAAGAAGTTCACTCAGGCGTTTGCGGTGCTCACCAATCTGGCCCCAAGATGCGACTTCAAATTAAACGGCTTGGGTATTACTGGCCCACCATGATACGGGATTGCGGAGAGCATGCAAAGAAATGTTATATCTGCCAAATTCATGGTGATTTCATTCACAAGCACCCTAATCCGTTGCATCCTACGGTGGCATCATGGCCTTTTGAAGTTTGGGGAACCGACATTGTTGGCCCAATTGATCCTCCGTCATCCAAAGGCCACCGGTTCATATTGGCCGCAACTGACTATTTCTCCAGATGGGCTGAAGCAGTCCCGCTAAAAGAAGTCAAGACGGAAAATATTCTGACGTTCTTCCAGCAAAATATTCTATACCGCTTCGGTACACCTAGAAGAATCATTTCTGACAACGGGCCTTCTTTCAAGAGCTTCAAAGTCTCAAGGTTCGCTACTCAGCACAAGATAGACTGGAGATATTCCTCCATCTACAATCCAAGCGCCAATGGGCTAGCCGAAGCCTTCAGTAAAACTCTATACAAGCTCCTAAGGAAAAATGCTTCGGCCAACAAGAGAGGATAGAATCTCAAACTTCACGAGGCGTTATGGGCATATCGTATCACGCACCGTACTCCAACTCGGTCCACTCCATACTCATTGCTCTCCGGAGTGGAGGCGGTCCTCGCTCTCGAAGTCGAAGTTCCAAGTTTAAGAATTGCCGTTCAGCACGAGTTAACGAAGGAGGAAAACGTGCTCCCTCGGCTTGAAGAGCTCGATGCCCTCAAAGAAAAGAGGCTCGCGGTGCAGCAAAATCTGGAGCTATACCAAGCCCAAATGTCACGGGCCTATGACAAGATGACTCGTCTCCACGCTTTCAAGAAAGGCGAATTGGTATTGGTCTTCAAAAGACCGATCATCCCCAATCGACATGCCAAGGGAAAATTCGAGCCAAACTGGAAAGGACCATACATCATCGAGAAAGTGTTCGACGGAGGATCCTACCAACTAATAAATGCCGAGGGAAAAAGGCCCATGTCACCCATCAATGGCCGATATCTCAAGAAATACTATGCGTGAATGCTCCAAGTCGCAGGCGAATTGAGCACCCCAGCCCTACGGTCCGGATCATACATCCTACAAAACCGTATATAATCCATGGGCGTAAACAACCCATATCTCTCCCAGGTCCCGCCGGTGAGACTACTTTTAAAGTCCCACCAGCGACCACAAAAAAATATATATATATAAAAATAAAAAATAAAAAATAATAATAATAATAAATAAATACGGTATGTCCACAAGCAAAACGGGCACGGATGAAAACCCGAAGGGCTCCGTGAGTAAAAACAGCAGGACTGCCGGCGAGTTTGTGAAAACCCGAAAGGGCGCAAGCTCGTGAAAAAGAAAGGATAAAACACACTTGCAAAGTCCTCTCGACCTTGTGAGGAGAAAATCCCTGCGTGAGATCCTTATAACTCATAAAGGAGCAACACACTTAGGAATCCTCATGATTCCTAAGGAGAACATACACCTGCGAGATCCTCTCGACTCGTAGGGAGAAAATGCTTTTATGAGACCCTTACGGCTTATAAAATTGAAAAGTCTTAGGTGACAGGGACCTAAACCTGTCTCCTAAGCCATCTTTTCCCAACGGGAAATGGCAAATGATGAGTTGCTCCTGGCGTTACGCTTCAGTGTTAGCGGTGCTGATGCCGACCCAAAAACCAAATCCCAAGTCCTCCCGAGGCAAATGATGAGTTGCTCCTGGCATTATTCTAGTGCAGCAATACTGATGCCAAACAAGATCCAAATTCCAAGTCCCCAAACGGCGAATGATGAGTCGCTCCTGGTACCACATTCCAGTGCAGCGATGCAGACGCCAACCAAAATCCAATTTCTCAAAATTCTCCCAGCCCTACGGTTGGTCCCCAAGTTGACTACCGTATACAATCCACGGGCTCAAATAATTCTCATCATATCCATGCCCCACCGCAATCACCAGTTACGCGGCTGGTCTCCGCCCTTGGGATTATGCTCCATCGAGAAGACCCACTCATGCGTCCTTACGATACATGAGGAGAACAAACCTTTGTGGGATCCTTACGACTCACAAAGGGAAAAACACACTTAGAAGTCCCCATGGCTCCTAAGGAGAAAATACACCTGTGGGATCCTTACGACTCGTAGGGAGAAAATGCTTTTATGGGACCCTCACAGCCCATAAAATTGAAAAGCCTTAGGTGATAGGGATCTAAACCAGTCTCCTAAGCCATCGCTCCCCAACGGGACATGGCAAATGATGAGTCGCTCCTAGCGTTACGCTTCAGTGTTAGCGGTGCTGATGCCGACCCAAAAACCAAATCCCAAGTCCTCCCGGGGCAAATGATGAGTTGCTCCTGGCATTATTCCAGTGCAGCAACGCTGATGCCAAACAAGATCCAAATCCCAAGTCCTCCCGAGGCAGATGATGAATTGCTCCTGGTACATGTGCTTCAGTGTTAGCAACGCTGATACCTACCCTAACCTCAAAATTCCAAACTCCAATCCAAATGACCTCTAAGTCGTTAAACTGGGAACGAGGGAAATTTCCTCATGGCAAATGATGATTCGCTTCTGGTACCATATTCCAGTGTAGAGATGCTGATGCCAAACCAAAACCAAAATCCCCAAATCCTCTCATGGCAAATGATGATTCGCTCCTGATACCATATTCCAGTGTAGCGGTGCTGATGTCAATCCAAATCACATCAAATCATCAAAACAACCAATGACCTCCCTGGCAGAATCAAATTCCACCTCGAAAACAAGTAAACTTCATCCCTGACACCGCAAGAAGCGGAGCAAGTCAAATCCAGAACCGACCGTCCATGTCGCTAAAAGGGCAGAACCGACCGTCCAAGTCGCAAAAAGGCAGAACCGACCGTCCATGTCGCTAAAAGGGCAGCACCGACCATCCAAGTCACAAAAAGGGCAAAACCGACCGTCCACGTCGCTAAAAGGGCGGCACCGACCGTCCAAGTCGCAAAAAGGGCAGAACCGACGGTCCAAGTCGCAAAAAGGGGCAGAACCGACCGTCCATGTCACTAAAAGGGCAACACCGACCGTCCAAGTCGCAAAAAGGGCAGAACCGACCGTCCACGTCGCTAAAAGGGCAGTACCGACCGTCCAAGTCGCAAAAAGGGCAGAACCGACCGTCCAAGTCGCTAAAAGGGCAGCACCAACCGTCCAAGTCGCAAAAAGGGCAGAACCGACCGTCCAAGTCGCAAAAAGGGCAGAACCGACCGTCCAAGTCGCTAAAAGGGCAAAACCGACCGTCCACGTCGCTAAAAGGGCAAAACCGACCGTCCAAGTCGCAAAAAGGGCAGCATCGACCGTCCACGTCGCTAAAAGGCAGCAATGACCGTCCAAGTCACAAAAAGGGCAGAACCGACCGTCCAAGTCGCAAAAAAGGCAGCACCGACCGTCTACGTCGCTAAAAGGGCAGTATCGACCGTCCACGTCGCTAAAAGGGCAGCATCGACCGTCCACGTCGCTAAAAGGGCAGCAACGACCGTCCAAGTCGCAAAAAGGGCAGAACAAACCGTCCAAGTCGCAAAAAGGGCAGCATCGACCGTCCATGTCGTAAAAAGGGCAGTGCCAGCTTCCCAAAAGGTGGGAACCGAATCAAGTCGCCTCCACGTGAAAGAAGATCCATCAATTTCATGCACATGACCCACATATGTGGTGTGCATTTAATGATGGGGGGGCAATTTGTTGGGGTAAAAATTCACACCCCGGTTGACCAAGTCAAAATCAAAGTCAAACCCAAGCCAAGTGGGCCCAAGCCCAGATCCAGTGGGCCCATGCCCGGGTTGAGCCCGAACATGAAGCGGCCGGCCTCCCCCCATGCTAAGATAAAAATTTTGTAATAAATATTTTGTTGTATTTCTTTTATTTTATTTTATGAATAAATGTTAGGAAAATAGGCATAAAGCCAAATTTTTGTAAAGCCCATGGCTTATGTGCAAAAAGAAATGGCACATAAGCCATGGGATAGGCAAAATGCCATTTTGTGAAGCCCAAGGAGCTATGTGTAAAGTGTATAGCCTATAAAGGCAAGGATAATGAAAATATCCTAACAACTTTTTCTCTCTCCAAAAAAAAATCCAGATCTGTGATCTTCTTCTTCCCCAAGGTTCTAAAACCTTCTTTTTTTCTTTTGAATTAAATCAAGAGTTTTACTCTTCCTATTATAAAACAAAATAGTTTTTCATCACAAAACCCACAAAGGGGAACTCAGATCTGCCATCAGATCTCATAAATGGGAGATTTTTAAAATCTCATACTTCTTGATCTTCAATATCCAGCCAACAAAGAAAGAAGGAGACCCATCTTCAGAAACCCCACTTTGGGGAAGAACTAGGGCTCAAGGGGAGAAGCCCTTCATCAGCTTCAAAACAGCTCAGGAGTTTAACTCCACTCTAATTTCCCTTTCGGGAGTTTCTGGGGCTAAAAGCCCCTTTTTCTTGCCGGCGCCCGAGCGCCTTGCGCTCAAGCGCCCAGTGCCCATGTGCCGACACGTGGTGTGCTAGCGCTCGACCTCCCAGCGCCCACATGCCGACACATGGCGCGCTAGCGCTCGAGCGCCTAGCGCCTAGCGCCCAGTGCTCAAGCGCCCAGCGCCCACATGCCGACATGTGGCGCGCCAGGCGCTCGAGCGCCAAGTGCCTACGTGCCGACACGTGGCGCGCTAGCGCTTGAGCGCCCAGCGCTTGAGCGCCCAGCGCTTAAGCGCCAAGCGCCCACGTGCCGACACGTGGCGCGCTAGCGCTCAAGCGCCCAGCCCTCAAGCGCCAAGCGCCCACGTGTCGATACGTGGTGCGCTAGCGCTCGAGCGCCTAGCGCTTAAGCTCCCAGTGCCCACGTGTCGAACACGTGGCGTGCTAGCGCCTAAGCGCACAGCACCTAAGCGCACAGCGCTCAAAGCGTTGGCCCCACGCGTCCTTTGGGCGCTTTTTCTTCCTTTTTTTATAGGTATACATGTATATATATATAGATGCACACATACTCTACAACACTGTCCCTCCCAAAAAAAAATTTTGTGCCAGGGCGCTACCCCGCACCCCGCAAGGGGGCTGCTAGCCCCCTTGACCCCCAGCCCGCTATCCGGATAGCGGGATCCGCGTAAAAACTCTGCGTCGCTCCCGATGTATCCAAAACCCCCTTTCAAAACACAACACACACACACTGCACATTTAGTTCGCATGATCAGTTTAACCCGTTAATCGGAGGTCCCCTCGCTCTAAAGGCGGGGGCTAATTAACGGCAGCCTAGTCCGCGGCTGAGATTCGGATCCCCACAATCAATAAACTCTGGCCTACCCTAAGCAGGTGGAATCTGTAGTACGCCTGACAAGCGCGCGCGAATTCCCATCTCAATGGGGTGACGAAAAACACCCTACAGCTACGACCCTATGGGAAGCATCCAGAGTGGAGCCTGGTCCTCGTAGAACACGGCTATGACCCCGTAGGAAGCATCCAGAGCAAAATTCCTGGTCATGTAGAACACGGCTTATGTCAATCCTGACCCCGTGGGAAACGTCCAGAGCGGATCCTGGTCCTCGCAGAACACGGCTACGACCCCGTGGGAAGCATCCAGAGCGTAGCCTGGTCCTCGCAGAACACGGCTATGACCCCATGGGAAGCATTCAAAGAAAAATTCCTGGTCACATGGAACGTGGCTTATGTCAATCCTGACCCCGTGGGAAACGTCCAGAGCGGATCCTGGTCCTCGCAGAACACGGCTACGACCCTGTGGGAAGCATCCAGAGCGGAGCCTGGTCCTCGCAGAACACGGCTATGACCCCCTGGGAAGCATCCAGAGCAAAATTCCTGGTCACGTAGAACACAGCCTATGTCAATCCTGACCCCGTGGGAAACATCCAGAGCGGATCCTGGTCCTCGCAGAACACAGCTATGACCCCGTGGGAAGCATCCAGAGCGGAGCCTGGTCTTCGCAGAACATGGCTATGACCCCGTGGGAAGCATCCAGAACAAAATTCGTGGTCACGTGGAACGCGGCTTAAGTCAATCCTGACCCCGTGGGAAACATCCAGAGCAGAGCCTGGTCCTTGCAGAACACGTCTATGACCCCGTGGGAAGCATCCAGAGCAAAATTCCTGGTCACGTGGAACACGGCTTAAGTCAATCCTGACCATGTGGGAAACGTCCAGAGCGGAGCCTGGTCCTCGCAGAACACGGCTATGACCCCGTGGGAAGCATCCAGAGAAAATTCCTGGTTACGTGGAATGCGGCTTAAGTCAATCCTGACCCCGTGGGAAACGTCCAGAGTGGAGCCTGCTCCTCGCAAAACACGGCTATGACCCGTTGGGAAGCATCCAGAGCAACTCCTGACTCCGTGAAATGCGGATAATGGTAACCTCACCCATCACTTACGGGTCCTCACGACTCGTAAGGGAGCAAACTCTCTTGTGAGATCCTTACAACTTTCAAGAGAAAACACACTTAGGAATCCTCACGATTCTTAAGGAAAAATTACACCTACGGGATCCTCTCGACCTGTAGGGAGAAAATTCTTTATGAGGCCCTCACGGCTCATAAAGTTGAAAAGTCTTAGGAGGCAGATCTCAACCCTGAATCCTAAGCCATCGTTGTCCTGCAAAGAAATCGAAATAGACTATCCACAGAATACACTTATTAAAAAGGACACACCTTCATGAAGAAAAATATATCTTTTATTCATGAATCAAAATGAATACAAAGTACAATTCGTGAAAGAACAAAAAAAATATACTCTCATTCAGGAGTATGTACAAAAGAAGAATGAAAAAATATATATATATACAATTCTTCAAGTCGGCAGGCGATTTAGTAGATTTGCCTGTTCCCCCTTTTCCGCTGGGCTTCGGCTTCATGATTTATTATCGTCAAAAGAAGGGCCTCCGCTTGAGCCTGTTGGGCCTGGTATGAGGCAAGCCGGCCTTCAAGCTCTTTTTCAGTAATCTTATGGGCTTCGACCATTTCACGAGTAAACACGGCGGCCTTATCAATGGCTACTACCTCCTTGATAGCCTCTTGAAGCACCCGCCAAAGTTCATATGCTTTAGTGGTCTTGGTCGTAAGGTTGGCTTGAAGCTCCATCAGCGCTTTGGAAGCCAGCTCCCTCTCCGAAAACTTGTGGCTGAGCCTTTTCTCACATGATATCATGTTCCAAGCACACCGCTCAATCAGCCCCCGCAAGCTCGCTTTTGCGGCCACAACCTCCGAAGGAAGGCTTGTACATTCAAGAACATTCAAGCAAGCCTCCACCTGCCAACAAAACTCAACCCAGACTTGTACCAATGTTTCACTATGGTAGGTGGCAAGAAAGGGAAGAGAGCCGTTGGCTTCAGCGGCAAACGCTTCGGCCGTGATCAGACTGCCGGCACGAAGGTCCTCAAATAAGGATGACAGGGAGTGGAGGCTTAGCTTTGCCATCCATTCCGAGGCACGTAGAGCATAAGGGCCGGGTGGCATGACGATGCAAGACTCCAGCGTGGTTAGAACTAGCAAAGCTGTTCAGATTTATAAACAGTCAGCGAGACTTGTAGGCAAAGAACAAATGAAACGACGTTGAGACTTTACTTACCCACAGTCATGCAAGAGGGGTCTGAAGGCTCCCCAGGACTATAAAGAATTTCAACCTCGTCATAAGCTTCCAGAACTGTAGAAGACATCAATGTCATTATATGAAATAACAATAACGCAGTGAGGAGAGGGCAAAAGACACTGACCTTGCCCGGAAGAGAGGACGATGCGTTGAGGAGATATCGCCTGCGGAGCGGCCATCTCCAATAGGCACTGAAAGGATTTCCTGGGAGATAGATCGGCAATAAACGCCGCCAATCTACGCAATTCTGAAAAGACAGAAGGGCTTAGATAATGGAGAGATCATTAATGTAAAATATAGAAGGCTACCTTCGATGCTTCTCCCATTATGGGCTGGAGGGATAGCAGCTTCGGCAGCCTCCTCCGTGCCCCCAGAAACATCATCGGGGACATGGTCCAATGTAACGACTTCCGAGCGAGGGGCAGTAGCCGCCACTGTAGGCTCCAGTGAAAGGACGGTAGCCTCGACTGCCTGTCCCCTAATCTCCGGGCTTCCCTCAGAAAGATCCACCAGATCGGCGACCAACAAAAATTCCTCTCCCGTGGAAGCAAGCGCTTGGGAAGCGGGAGTCACCAAAAGAGGCTCCATTGCAGGAGCAACGGTTGCATCGGCCCCCTCCACACTGATTAGTGTTTCATTGGGGATACTAGCGGAGTCTACAATCAAAGCGCGACTCGAATTCAGATTCTCCGCCATCGCCGAAGTCCCTGCAAAGTTTGTACGAAGATAAAGATGTGTGTATATATATATATATGAGCAATACAAAATATTACAAAAAGATACGTGAACATACCGATGCGCAAGGGAGCCTCTAATATGGCTTGTTCAAGCCGACGCTCCTTCCTGAGGAGATATGCTCGCCGAGGTCCGAGGGTAGACTCATGGCCGCCGGTCCACAATGAAAGCGCGTCCTCGGCGTCGGCCGAATCAGCCTGCTTAAGGGCCCTCTCACCCCATTCTTCCAAAGGGCCTATGAATCGCCGCCATATCGATGGAGGGTCTTCATAAAAAATAACGGCAGGGTAAGGCCTCTTTGGGATCCTTACGTTCTCGAATTCATCTTGCGAACGTCTTATAGCCTCAGCCAATTGTGCGACTTCCTCGGCAGATGAACCCGGGAAAAGTATACCACCATCCGATTCTTGCATGGCTAGTGGTTCATCTTGAAGAATAGGCTCAGACTCTATTAAAGAGTCGAGCAGATTGGTGACCGTCTTCCTCCGCCTCTTAGGCCCAGAACTAACCGTCGAAGACGATCGTTTCCTTCCCCGTGGAGCTTTGGTACGGCGTTGACCCACATCGCCTTCAATGTCCTCGCTCGGTGGTGCTACCGATGACGACACGGCCATTGTTGACGCCGCGGCCGATGACACTGCTACTGGCACCCTATTAGCCCTTGATTGAGCCCTAGTACGCAGTGGTATACCAGCTGTGGGAGTTAAATCCACTTCCACCGCCTCTGGAATAAGCACGATGCTAGTATCCCTCGAGGGAGGGCGAACCGTTGCACGCGGTTGCGGCGGAACTCCCGTGGCTTGGATAGGAGTAGGAGCCCTATATCCGAGGAGCACCCTCCTCTTCTCGGCAATAATTGGACTGACTCGGTGGAGGTACCAGCCCATGAATGACCCCACACATCGAGGAATATGATCATCTTTAGGAATCATGAAGCGGGAACCAGTGTTCAGCCGCATGAAGTGATGAGCGGCGTGACGAACAACCTCTGGCGATGGGCTAGGCGCCACTGTAAATGCCTCGAAGGGGACGCCCTGGTCATATGCAAGTTGCCGAGCAAAGCAGTGTAGGTTTTACCGCATAAAAAGGGCCGTACCGTTCTGACGAAATATCAGATAACCTGGTCTGATAGAGTATAGGTGCATGGCTTCCCTGGGCTTCAGAGAAGGGACCCCCTCTTTCGTCAGGTCGCAGAGCTGTTGGACCGGTCCTGAGGGAGCAGAGAGAACTCGGTCGTTGAATACCATCCCGCCTGTAGTGGCATAAGGATTGACCAGCACGCGAATAGCCCCAGACTGAGTCAGGTCAGGAGCAGAAGCGCCTACCAGCCGCATGAGTCACGGAAAAGTGTAAGCGTCATAAAAGCTGGGTCTTTGGTGCGCAGCAAATGCCCCCAGCACGTGCATCTCAATCCAGGACGTAAAGTAATGAAGAGAGAAATTTACCACATCTACGCCTGGAGTTGAGGTGTTGGCCGCGGCGCGTAACCCATGATATAGATGCGCTAGCCCTGCAATGCCCACAGGTAGTCGTGTCCCCTCAGCAATGCGATAAGCAGGGTAAATAACTGAGGCTCTCATGAAACGATGATGCATGGGAATGGCGCACCAAGTAAGCCAAACACTGATGAAGCCCACAAAGAAAGTCTCCTCATCCATACCAGGAGCTCGACTTGAAAGACACGGCCGACATGATGGGAATGTAGAACTGCGGCAAGTTCTCTTCTTTAGTAGGTCGCTTATTTAAACCAAACCCAAAGGGGTCGTTGATGTTTGCGAACTTCGGAGCCGTCTTTAATAGAACATCTTCGCGAAGGAAGCAAGCGAAAAAGCTTTTGAAAGTGACGCCCTGCTCCTCTGACTCTGCGAATAACTTCTCAAAAATGCTCAAAGCCTTGATCAAACTTGGGCACTTGTGGCGGACGGCATTCTCTGTCGACAGGCCGTCAAGCATGGCAGGCTCAGTTTCAAAGACATATTCATCGGGAGGCAGCAGTTCTTCATAGAGCGTCCACCTGACCGGCAACCCTGATATCTCGCGAAACTCTTCCAGAGAAATTGAAACTTCGCGGTCCCCTAGAAGGAAGGTGTTGGTGGGAAGATTCCATTGGTTTAAGAAGGCCTTAACCCACCAGACATGGGGAGACTGATACTGGAAAAGAGACGCGTATATCGCCTAATAGAGTCCGACCCTCTGCAGTCGCGCATGATGGGCGGACAGGATATAACGGGCCCAGAGAAGGTAGCCCGTGGGATGTCGAGGAGTAAGCCCTATCTTGTAAATCTGTCCCCATGGCTGGGCTTCGCCCTGGCAAATGCGACACCTTAAAATGTCTATAGCCGGCACTGGATGGTTCGGAATACCGGTTGTTGATGGCTCAAGCCGTCCCATAGGGGTCCAGTCCAGCATCTCCACAGCAAAGGCGGTCCGTGGAGAATCCATCGGCAGAAACGGACGGGTAGGCTCCGTCGGTATCTCGCAAAGAAAACTGCGGCGACCGCGGATGATGTGACCATACCAGGTCCCCTATAAAAGCAAATTGGTGCGATTCAGGTCATGAGCCTTGATCATCGCCATCACTTCCTCGTCAGACGGTGACTGAGGAAAGGCAGCCTCCGAGCGAGTGAATGGGAAATATGGAACAGAAGTCATTGTGCCTGAAATAAAAGAAGGGGAAACTGTTAAGCGAAACCAACACGTGTATATATATATATATATATGTTTGAAAATGCATATATAAAAAGACAGTGGAAAAAAACGACAGAGAACTTATTTTATGGGACCATTGGTTACAAAACGCATGGGTCCCACAAAATCAAGATGGCGGCTTACTAATGATGAGGCAAAACAATTACTATGAGAAAAAAGGAAAATTCTCAATAAATGAACAGTGGATTTCAAATGACACTACACATTCCCCAAAAAAGAAATCCATCTTGGACTCTGCAAAAATCAAGCAGAACAAGGGAATTAAATTCCCAAAAAACCCTATTGCAAATCTTTTCTTTTGTTGCAAAGAACAACTCAGGCAGAAAAATCTCAAAAGATCTTCTGTTAAAGAACTGAGTTCTTTAGAGGAATTAAATTCCTTTTGAACAGGGGAATTAAATTCCCAAAAATATTTTTTCAGAGCCAAAGCTCTTTGGAATGGAATTAAATTCCAGAAAAAAAGACAAGCATCGCCATCGATCTCTGAGATCAAAGGAGCCTTAACAAAAGAGAGTTATGATTTAAAGATTGAGCGGTTTTCTTTTAAAGAACTTTAAAAAAAATGGGTTATTGTTAAAGGAAAAAACTCTTGGTATGGATTTAAAATCCAACGAAGATTTCTACAAAAGTTCTTCAGCCGTTCAAGATCATTACCTGAGAAAAGGGAATCTTTTTAACAGAGTTAAACTCTGGAAATTTTCGAAACAGAAAACTAAGCTCTGGGGGAGAGAATTAAATTCTCAAAGGAAAAAGCAACCAAGGAAGAAGATGAACAAAGTGGAGGCGCTTCTGAAGGGACGCTGGCATTTATAGGATGTGATGGGAAACGGTTCATCTCCCCTATTCCCTAGAAAGATCCAACGGTCACAAAGGTGACAGCGTTGCACTCACATGCAGACATGTGAGAACAACGCTGTGGGGGCATTTGTTCCCTGATAAAAATCAGGAAATACCTCAATGAGGTATCACGTGCTCACACATGACCAAGGGTCATGTGTTGACACGTGATAGATTCCTGTGAACTCTACTTTATAGAATTAAATTCTAATCAAACAAAAATATAACAAAACAGCTAAGGAAAGACCCCAATGGGGCGTCACGTGCTCACACGTGACCAAGGGTCACGTGCTGACACGTGATGGTCCCTTAGCTCTGTTAAAAGGCAGAATTAAATTCTGAATAAAAGAGGGTCACGTGCTGACACGTGATGGTCCCTTAGCTCTGTTAGAAGGCAGAATTAAATTCTGAATAAAAGAGGGTCACGTGCCAACACGTGATGGTCCCTTAGCTCTGTTAAAAGGCAGAATTAAATTCTGAATAAAAGAGGGTCACGTGCCAACACGTGATAGGTCTCTTAGCTCTTTAACTGATAGAATTAAATTCTATTTCAATGATCAAACATTGGGATCACGTGCCAACACGTGATGGGCTTTAAAAACCTTCTGAATTAATAGAATTAAATTATAATTAAGGGAAATTAAAGACCCTAACTGGGAAAGTATTTCTTTAAATCTTTCCAAACAAAAAATGGATTATGCTCTGTAAAGTGGAGCACCATTGGATTAAAAATTCAATGGTGATTAAAAATCACCAATTTATGGAAAGATTTTATACAAGGAAAGATTTCCCTAAAATTCACCAAGAATAATAAACAGAATATCTTCTGGATTAAAAATCCAATGGTGAATAAAATTCACTAAGATCATGTTAGTTACAAAAAACAAACAAAATCTTTCAATGAAAGATTCACTAAACAAATTGATTCTTTTCCTTCTCCTATAAATAGGAGCCAAGAAGAGGAGAGGAGGAGGAATTTTTGAATCTTGGAATTTTCTGAAGAAAAATAGCAGAGAGAAAAGAAATGAGAATTTAATTCTCAAGAAAAGAAATCCTAGGTGAGAAAAGGGAACGGGATTAAAGCTCCATAAAACAAAAAAAGAGAATTTAATTCTCAATCTAAGAGTTTAACTCTTCTGCAAAAGAACTTAGTTCTTCCTCTGGTTGAAGATCTGCAGAAGCAAATCTCCCCACAAGTTGAGAATTTAATTCTCATCAGGGAGATTCTGCCATGCAGATCCAAAACTTAAAGGGAGAATTGAGTTTAGAGAATTTAATTCTCCCAAATTCATAGGAATTTAATTCCTCCAAAATAAAACTAGGGTTTAACCCTATATGAGAATTTATTTCTCCCAAATTCACAGGAATTTAATTCCTCCAAGATAAAACTAGGGTTTAACCCTATATGAGAATTTAATTCTCCCAATTTCATAGGAATTTAATTCCTCCAAGACAGAACTAGGGTTTAACCCTATATAAGAATTTAATTCTTCCGCATAAATAGGAATTTAATTTCCCTAAAAACATAATTAGAATTTAACCCTACAGAGAATTTAATTCTTAAAATAAAGGGACTTGAAAGATCTCCATGCACGTAAAGAAACTTGGCCACGTGATGACACATGACTCCAATCCTCAGTGATCAGAAAAGAAAGAATAAAAGTAGGTCACGTGCCCTCACGTGACCCCTAAAAAGATCCTCCAAAAATAAGAAGGAATTATCCCAAAGGCAATGCCTCGCGTGCTCCCACGTGACCTCCAAAACAAAGAGAATAAAGGCAAAGGCAGATTCTAATTTGGGCGCCTCACGTGTCCTCACGTGACCCCTAATAAACACTTTAATAAATCAGTGGATGAGTGCCTATCACGTGCCCACACGTGATGGCCGTGAAAACTAAATGTGTTTAACACTTATTTGCAGATTTGAGAATAAAACAAAGGAAGACTGGTCCCCACCTTCAGAGGTCTCACACGGCCCCACACGACCAATCCCATTCTAGTGTTTAACACTATTTTTGAGCGTTTTGTTCTTTGTGTTTAACACCATTTTTCAGCGCATCACGTGGGAACACGTGACCATAAAATATATGTTGGTGTTTAACACTATATTCAAATCAATCCTAGCCTAAATTGGCTAAGTCCTTCTGAGACAGGACTTCTCTTTTTACTGAGTCTCAAATACATCCTTACCTTCCAAAATTGAACATCCTATATGGCATATGGTGCTCAGCACTCAACAAAAGATAAAATGTTATCAGAACCCATGTTTAGCAGTGCCAAATAATGGGGGGTTGAACTCAAACAAATGTTTAATGGTCCAACAAAGGGCCAACATTTCTAATCTAATTGGACTTAGCCCAAGTTGGCCGTAAGTCCTTAATTCAGATTTAACTGAGCCAATGTGCTCATAATCTAATTAATTGATCTTAGTTCCAAAATTGGACTATAGATCTCCCAATCAATTTTGGTTCAAGGGTACATCTCTTCACTCCTTTGATATTTGTCGTTGTAATCCTTCAACGTTTTCAGAGAGGTGACGGGTCCCGACAACCACACATTTCATGGACTATGATGTCCTTAACCTTGACTGTGATGTCTTTAAACTCACGGACTATGATGTCCTTAACCTTGGACCGAGATGTCCTTAAACTAACGTTGGACCGTAATGTCCTTAAACTAATCGACCGCAATGTCCCTAAACTAAACAATAGAGCCCAAATGCTCTCTTGATTGGATCTAAACGATCCCATTAAGTTGATCTTAATCTAAAATTAGACTAACGTATCCTTAACAAACGTTTAAGTTGATCTTAGTCTCAAATGAGGCTAATGTATCCTTAAACCCAACTCCCAAATCCAAATCTAAGAAGATACGGATTTGGACTAATCCACGCCCTGCGGGCGACAACATAAATTAGTCTCCGTATACAATCCACGGGCAACCAAAAATAAAACAAACACACACGACACGAAGTGACCATCTGGAGAAGGAGAAATTTTTTACCGCGATGCGGTAGCGTAATTAACTGCAGAGGCTTGCGCCTGCAGGGAAGAGCGTCCCCACAATCAAAAAACCCTCAAATGAGGGGGAATCTGACAAAGTCTGCTACATCGGCCGCATCCGTTTAAACCTTCGATTTGTGGTGCCATAAATCAACTTGGCATCTTCGGAGAGATGGACAGATAGCACCAATTAGCATCTGCCCCGAAATTCAGGAAAGACGTTTATCGCGTCTCCGTGTTTCGGCGGGGAACACTCATATCATCAACGTAAGCAAGTATGCGTATCCCGATTGTCGTTGATGTATAGCAACGAAGCCAGCAATACCCCACATACTACACTTACGGTCGCAGAAATGAAAAGTGAAAAACCACAACATTTGGAATCCATAATCTCCTTAGACATCGTAAACCCGAAATATCACATATTACGGATTTCATGCCTAACTATATGAATTCCACATATTGTATCACAATCACAGAATATCAAGACGATATTTAACGTTTCGATCGAATCAACATACACTCACAAATTACCCCCGTGAGCTCAACAATTGAGCAAAATTAAAACACTAAAAAACTGTGCCACAGTGTCTATGGACCAGCCGTAGAAGGAGTTAACCAACGCCTCACCTATGACACCACGGAACTACGGCAAACCCGAAGGTTCGAAAGCGGTTCCGTGGGCATAGAATCGAGTTAAGGTTATTACAGTCTTCTAGGGGGTCCATAGGGGTACTTGCAAGATTTTACGAATACAATCAACTTCGGAAAATTACAACACTTGGAAATTTCAGCGGGGTACAAAATGTGGTGTACGAAGTTCGATCGAACTGCTAAAAATAGTCAAGGTTACCAATACAGAGTTAAGTTATACGACTACGAAGCCCTACGAATTAGCCCCAGGTCAAACAAATCATCACATGAAAATTGGGCTAAATAAACAATACTAGGAAACCCAAAATGAAGCCAAAAGAGCACAGGAGGAATACGGGGGGCAGAGGAGCCCTCAGGGCCAGCCTGGCCGGAATTTGAGGCTTGGGGCTCGGCCAAAATCCGAGCCCCTCCCTCCGTATTTCTTACATGTTCTTAGAATTGCCCATAGATCATTCTGCACCTGTTTGGAAAATTTTTAAAGGACTTTTTGCAAAATTTCCAGAGAGCAAAATAGGGTGTTCTTAATATCGTATTTTGGAGTGGATTTCATTTTCGTAATTGTTATAACACCGTAACTAGAATTCTAGTTTGGCTCTGATACCACTGTTGGGCTTCCCTTGCATCTAGTCTAGGGTTTGGTAGTATCACTCATGCCACTTAAAATTTAGAGAGGTGCAAAGCAAGCAAACCATGAATCATGCTAGAATTTCTTGGGTAACAAAATTTACATCACATACAAAGAAGTAAAGAGATAAGGATTACAACCTTTGTAGTCCATTCCTTCGCTTCATAAGCTCCGTGTTGAGGTCCCTTCACTGCGATCATCGAGAACTCCGACTCTCGTGAAGCTCCAAGAGGTGAATGATGCATCTTGCTTGTAGTCTTCATGATCTAAGATGATCTACCTTGAAGAATCTCTAACCCAAACTTACACTTCACTAAAGAACTTATTAGAGAAGTGAACACCCTAATATAAGTGGCTAGAATAGATGAGAATGATGAAATAGGAATTTTGCTCTCTTTTGTTTTCAATTTCTCACAATTAAACATCACAAATGAAAAGCTAGTGAAGCTTTTCTTCAAGAAGCAAGAAGAAGAAGAAGAAGCAAAAGCTTTTTATGATGAATAATGAAAAAATTGTTATGGTTACAATTGCAACCATGAGTTAAGAATGAGAGTCTTAACTCGTGTAGAGAATAAACTAGAGTTAAGAGTTTGGGTTGGGTTAACAAATATCTACACAAAATATCAAAGGATGAAAACAAAAGGAAAGCTTCATGAAGTTTCATGAAAAGCTAACCCAAAAGCTAACCCTAATCCAAACCCTAACTAGGTTTAATCTCTAAATCATTGTTGCATTTGTAATCCTAACTTGTTACAATATTATATATCACAAATACAATATATTTTGTAACAAAAAGAAAATAATATAATTAACATATATCGCATATATATCAATGTATTATCCGGTGAGAAAATGAATCAATAAAGCAAGCTTATATTAGTTAACGTAATGTAATATATCACATATATAATTATACATTAAATTATCGAATCAACACTTGATTCGACAATCCGGCTATATTGCATATAACCGACTAATATAACATATACCAATTCATCGAATCAACACTTGATCCGATGACCGGGCTATATCACATATACCCGGCCTATATCTCATATCGCGAGAATAGAACTCGATCCCGCACATATCACATATGTGCTCCTACTCCGTTTTTCCTGAACCAGGAAACCTCTGTGTAGGACTCTAAAGAATCGTCAATACGCAGGCAGTAGGTGATGATCATATCAAAAACCCACAAGCTGCAAGCGGTCAGCTAAACGTAACAGCCACCCAGGTATTGAGCGATTAGAAGATTAACAAGTAAGCCTGTACATTCTCCTATGAATCCAATCAGTAACACTACCGTACAGTCCAGTCTCTTCGTCTGATATGTCGCATATCAAGTCTAAGGGTGGTAAACGTCAGACCCAGTAACCGATAAGTCGTGTCGATATGAGGCTCATAACGGCTCGAGAAACTACTGATAACTCTTACCAGTATCACTCCATATCAGCCCTGGCCAGGGACTTCCAGTTATAGCCAATCGAACACAGCACAACATCAACTCCCTATACCGGGAGAGACGAAACCCTTCCTATCGCTCATTGCCTCCATGTGATTCGGAACTGTACCCAAAAGCCACCGTTTTACACACCCTCTTGGACGTGGTGTTTCCCCCAATCAGAGCAAAGCTCTGTTTGAATTTCAAAAATTCAAAAATTGAAGCAACGCTTCAGATTCCTTGCACTGCGCGCAACGCGCCACGTGTCGAAAGCAGATACGCCAGCGCAGCGTCCAAGGCAGCGCACCCAATCAGAGCAAGGCTCTGTTTAAAATTCAGATTTTAATAAAGGAAGCAACGCTTCAGATGATCTGCGCTCTGCGCTGCGCGACACGTGTCAGCGCAGTTGCGCTGCGCTCTGCGCTGCGTGACACGCGTCAGCGCTGTTGCGCTAGCGCAGTTGCGCTGCGTTCTGCGCTGCACGACACGCGTCAGCACAGTTGCTCGCGCAGCGCAGTTGCGCTGCGCGACACGTGTCAGCGCAGTTGCGCTGAGCGCTGCGCTGCGCGACACGTGTCAAGCGCAAGTGCGCTTGAGCCAGCTGTGCCAGCATTTAAACAGAAAAATTCTGGAAAGATCTTTCTAATTTTATTAAAACAATAAGATTCTCTTCTGTAAAACAGAAGCCCTTGGATCAAAGATCCAACGGTGGGGAAAAATCCCTAAATCACTCAGAGAAAGATCTCTTTAACTGATTTAACAAATCAATTGGCCCTATATAAACGCCCCTAGACTCCAAGTCTAAAATAGATCGACACACAGAGAAAAAGATAGAGAATTCCTCTAAAATTTTGAGAAGAATTCATAGCAAAGGAAAAAAGGTAAAAACCTTTTGAATAAAAGAATTTTTTCTAAAAAGATCAATGATCTAAGAATAAGATCAAGATCTTGGATAAAAATTAATAAGAAGAAGAAGAAGAAAGAGGAAGTAATTTACTTCTGTATAAAGGCATTGCCTTTTGATGAACCACTGGTTCTTGAGATTTGAGCTAGAACCTCTCTAGAAAACAAGAAAAACTTGTTTTCTTTGATCTAAATTTGATCAAAATATTAAACAGTGCCTTGCACTTTTGAAATCTGCACTGTTACACTCATTAGATTGGCGCAAGCCACCAGGGAGCGCCACTTGTCAAACACAGAACAGCTGCGCCTTGCGCTTCTAAAAACAGAGCGCTGCTCTCTTAAATTGGCGCAAGTCATCAGAGCGCGCCACGTGTCAGCAGCGCACTGCGCTAACAGACTTGCGCTTACCAGAACGTGACACGTGTCACCTCCACATGGACTTGCGCCTTGCGCTCTTTAATTGATGCAAAGCGCCTGACAAGCCACGTGGCGCTCTGTCAGACTAATTAATGCAGTGCATTATTAAAAAGAAGGGCAGAGCCCAATTAAAAGGGGCTAACAGGCCTAATAAAATGCAATGCATTATTAAAAAAGGGGTAGAGCCCAAACAAAGGTCTGTCAGACCAAAACAGATGCTGTGCATCATTTAAAAAAAGGGCAGAGCCCAAATAAAGGTCTAATAGACCAAACAAAAATGCCATGCATTATTAAACAAGGGCAGAGCCCAATCAAAGGCCTAACAGGCCAAATGTGAATAAATGTTAAACATTTTCAAATGGACTTAACCCAATTCTGGCCGTAAGTCCTCAAATTAAATTGAACTGAGCACAACTGCTCTCCCAAATCAATTTACACCCGGTTCAAGGGTACATCTCTGAACTCTGATATTTGTCGTTGTAATCCTTCAACGTCGTGAGAGAGGTGACGGGTCCCGACAACCACACATTGATACAGACTAATGCGTCCTTAAACTCACGGACTAATGCGTCCTTAAACTCACGGACTGATGCGTCCTTAAACCAGTATTCGCCCCAAAATAGGAACAATGGACCACTATGTCCCTAAACTGGAACAATAGAGCCCCCAAATGCTCTTTTGTTGGATCTAAATGATCCTGTTAAGCTGATCTTAGTCTCAAATTAGACTAACGTATCCTTAACAAACGTTTAAGTTGATCTTAGCCTCAAATATGGCTAACGTATCCTTAAACCAAAATCCCAAACCCAAATCTAAGAAAATACGGATTTGGACTAATCCACGTCCTACGGACGACAATATAAATTAGTCTCCGTATACAATCCACGGGCAACCACAAACAAAACAAACACCCATGACACGAAGTGAAATTCTGGAGAAGGAGAAAGTTGTTACCGCGATGCGGTAACGTAATTAACTGCAGGGGCTTGCGCCTGCAGGGAAAAGAGTCCCCACAATCAAAAAAACCCCTCAAGCGAGGGGGAATCTGACGAAATCTGCTATATTGGCCGCATCCGTCTAAACCTCCGATACACGGTGCCATAAATCAACTTGGCATCTTCGGAGAGGTGGACGGATAAAACCAAATAGCATCTGCCCCAAATCTCAGGCAAGACGTCCATGTCTTGGCCGCCATTCGGAGGGGAACAGATTCTGGCACGCCGGTTGGAACCTCTTCCTCTTTCCACTCCACACTTCGTGTGTCGTGTTCACGAATGAATCGCGGTTTGCTGTGGTTGCCTATGGATTCGAGGTACTAAGATTTGGTGTCTCGCTCCGTGCAGAAAAAAGAAGATCAATAGCTTCAAACTGCACTACCTGCAACTGCAACTCTCGCTCCGCCCCCGCTGGAGGAGTGACTTACGGGCCCCAAGCGGCCTCTCTTTTCAAGATGCCAGTGGAGTAGGTAACTCAAGCCACCACTGGACTATTCGTCGGGACCATGATCCTACCAACAAGCTTCAGCGCTCCTGTACCATTACAAGAAGCTCCGAAGAAGTCGGTCTTTGATCGGCTTACAACTACTGCGGCCCCTCTCAACGGGTCGTCCAAGTCCAATGCCTCAGTTTTTAACAGACTGGGCCAGAGCTCCAGCGAGCCCATGAAGAAGCCTGCAATACCAGATAGCGTTATCCCAAAACGGATAGCCATTCCTACTCCTGAAGTCCCTAAGGCGGCTTCTCCTACTAAGGGGTCGGTCTTCACAAGACTTGCCGTTTCAGCTCCTACTCCACGTGAAGTCATGAAGGCTGTTTCCCCTGTTCGAAAGTCGGCCTTTGCAAGACTGATTATCCCCTCTCAACGGACGTTAGTCTTCGACAGGCTAGCACCAATAACAGTCTCTCCTCAAAGCAGGGGGCATGAAGAAGCTTATCCAACAATGGAGGTGATCTCATCCGCACGACATGCTCGACGTCGCCACTAGCGCCGAGTGAGGAAAGTTGGGGGCAATTCCCCTTCTGGACTGACTCCGCTGGCTCCAGCGATGGAAGTTAACGCTGCTGTTCCAACCGGGAACAGTTTTGAACTACTTAACAAGGTGCGCAGGAATTCGCTGCTGTGCTGAAAAGATCTCCTCCACCTATGGAGAAATCCCCAAAGGCGAAGCTGGAGCAGCCCCCTCAACGGCTATCCTTTGAAATTTACAAAGTTTGGCAACGTGTCCAAGAGTCGGTGATTGATCAAGACTATCTCTGCCTACAGAAAAAGATGAAGGTTCGGCAGGAGAAGGATTACTCCGTCAAGCCACAAAAAGCAACAGCTACTTGGGTGCCCACTGAAACGGCTCCCTCAACTTCGACCACTCAAAAAAGAAGGAGGTCGGGGAAGATCCCTGTGTCTTTGGCAAATCGCAAAGACACTGAATCTAAACGCCCCAAGTTTGGGGGTATGGTGGTGCATACTGTTTATATGGCTTCTGGAAAGGAGGAAGGCCGTGCTTCGACGGATTACCGACCGCTCACCCGATCCGTGACAAAAGCCCAGGAGCAGCAGCAGAAGCTTCAGGAGATGATGACTGCAATGGCCGCACTCACCGGGCCAAAAGAAAGCCTAGAGGCATCATCAGAGCAGCGTCACGAACAAGAAATTGATGCTGACTTCTTACGCAGAGTCCTCAAAAAGAAGGATAGAGAAGCCACAGAGCAAGCGGCTAACATAAAGCAAATGGCGCTCCTCTTCCAAGATATGGTAGGGATGATGATCCAGCAAGATCCTCCTGCTAAAGATCCTCCGATTGTCATTGAAGATGACAAAGGAGAGATATCGAATCCTCCACCGGCTCTGTCAACAGCCAAAGAGGAAACTATCTCTAAAGCTGCCCTGGATGATTATATAGCTCAGCAAATACGAGCTCATCAGGCGAGTGAAGCGGCTGGGCAAATTGTACCCTACCCGGGCTGGTATGACCAAATCAATTACCCGCCAGGATATACGATCCCTAAATTCCATGTGTACAAGGGGACATGGAATCCACATCAGCATGTCGCTCAATTCAGGGCTCTTTGTGGCAACACTGGAGGTGACGACAAACTGCTGCTCCGCCAATTCGTCGGCAGTTTAGCAGAAACAGCCTTTGAATGGTATTCGGAGCTACCTAATGGTTCTGTCAAAACATTTGCGGAGATGGAGCTACTGTTTACATAAAGATTCGCGAGCGCTAGTGAACGCACCCTGATAACAGCACTGGTTAATGCCAGGGTAAGGCCAGGCGAGACGTGGGTTCAATACGCGACACGATGGCGGAATCTGTGGTCGAAATGCGAACAGCGCATCGAAGAAGCGCCAGCGGTGGGCATGTTCGTGGGAACCCTAGACCCTCATGCAACTGTTTCACAGTTCATGATGTTCTTTAAACCGACCATGTTCCAGGCTTTAATTGATAAGCTAGCCCAGATGGATCAAATGGGTCACAGACCGTCTCCTCCGAAGCCGGAATCCCAAAACGACAAGGGTAAAGGGAAAGTGACCTTTGTTGCGAACACCCAACGGCAGCCCGGTGCCCCAAAGCTAGCGGATCAACTGGAAGAGAGACGGCAGTATTATAATGAGAAAATGAAGCGCCATTACTCATTCCCGCGGGAAAAAACGAAGAGGCTGTTCGAGCTGGCGATGCGCAATAGGCTTATCTATCTCCCGAATCCAAGGAGACCACCGCAACCCAGCGAAGTGAATAATCCTAATTATTGCCCTTACCACCAAACGGTAAGTCACCCGATCGAGGATTGCTTCGTCTTTAAGGGATGGATCGAAGACCAATACCTACAAGGCAAGTTTGCGCTGTCTGAAAAGTGGAAAGTAAACCCACCACAGCCGCACACTTCAAAGAAGACAGACACGCCGGGGGCAACTTGTTCTTTTGTTGAAAAAGCTCCATGGGAGGTCGTGCTTTCCTCCAAAACCAAAAAGATGCTGAATGATCTCCAGACATGCCCGGCAATCAGGTGGAAGAACCCGTTGGAACCTGAGATTATCGAAGGGATGCTGAAGCCGCGCCCAACTCCAAAGATCGGTGGTGATGGCCCAAGCACTCATACCCAGCTGTCGAAATCTTCAAAAAAGAAGAAGAAAAGATCCAAAAAGCCCGTGAAACCTGGAGACAAGCGCACGGACCTGCAGAAACAAATCGACGCACTGGAAGAGTATAACCAGAAAGCGCGGACTCCCATCACGCTCCAGGAGTTCCTCGGCCACGTCCTTGAAGATGGAGACGATAGAGAAGACTCATCAGATGGATCTGAGGACTACGTAACAAGTTGTCATGTGATCTCTCACTCATTGATAGATGATAAAGAGGCTCCTTGCACCGAGAAACCGGGGGCGGATCCTGAACCAGAACTTCTGTGGTCGTCAGAAAAGTAAAGCCAATCAGGAACGTGAGATGGCCATATTGGAAGGAGCCAAATGCCGGCGAATAGACGAAAGAGTCGAGGCACTCCCGTCAAATCAAAAGACATCCGCTGCGGATAAAAACAAATTCAAGACGAGGAAAAGGTTTGCTAAAGCCATATCAATGGGAATGAAGCTACCACCCTCTGAAGAAAACACTCTCGGTGGAGTAGAGATGCATCCTAATTACTGCTTATATCATCAAAAGATCGCACATCCCACTGAAGACTGAGACTCCTTTAAGTGTTGGTGGCAAGGGTATGTCGCTCACAGGCAACACCTCAACAGAACAAAGCGGGAAGCTCGTAGACAGCGAAAAAATACGACGAATGAGCATAAAAGAATTGCCGGCAATTGCCATAAGGATGATCCCGGGGGATCACGAGTTCTCACCTTCGGGAGCGACTCCGATGAAAAAGTAGCCCTCGGCCCTCTCCTCAAGGAGTCCATCTCTGAAGAATTAAGGAATTGCGAGAACATTCAGCCGTGCAATTGCACGATACCCGGAGAGAATCTCGGACCCACAAACAAGGGATCGAGCAAAAAGGATAAAGGAAAGGAAAAAACGGCCTTCGTCGCCAGCGCTCAAAAACAATCGAGTGGCCCTAGACCGGATGTTCGCCAAAGCAACAAGCGGCAACCTCTCTATGAGAAGTTGAAACGTTCTTACTCATTTCCCCGGGATGAAACAAGGAGGTTGTTCGAACTATCAGTGCACAACAGGATTATCACTCTACCGGAGCCGAAACACCAGCTACAACTGAATGATTTCAACAATCCTAATTACTGCCCTTACCACCAAGTATTCGGCCATCCGATCGAAAACTGCTACGTTTTCAAAAACTGGGTTGAAGACCAATACCAACAGGGCAAGTTCGCGTTGTCCGAAAACTGGAAGGTGAGCCGGCCACAACCATATGCTCCGAGAAAGATGGATATGCCGGAGGCAACATGCTCATTCATAAGGAAAGCCCCATAGACCGAAAAGTCAGTAAACTAGAGATTCGCCTCAAATACGGCGACGGCAGACCGAAACGTCCTTAAACTAACGACGGACCACTACGTCCTAAAACTAGCTAACGACTGAAACGTTTTTAAACTACTACCGCAGCATCCTCAGGCTGGCGAAAAAAAAGAATAAAGAATAAAAAAATAATATAAAAACGGTATATCCATAAGAAAAATGGGCACGGATGAAAACCCGAAAGGGCTCCGTGAGTAAAAACAGCAGGGCTACCGGCGAGTGTTCGTGAAAACCCAAAAGGGCACGACCTCGCTAGAAAAAAGAATAAAGAATAAAAAAAATAATGAAAAAGAACGGTATATCCATAAGAAAAAGGGGCACGGATGAAAACCCGAAAGGGCCCCGTGAGTAAAAACAGCAGGGCTACCGACGAGTGTTCGTGAAAACCCGAAAGGGCGCGACCTCGTTAGAAAAAAGAATAAAATAAAATAAAAGACGGTATGTCCATAAGCAAAATGGGCACGGATGAAAACCCGAAAGGGCTCCGTGAGTAAAAACAGCAGGGCTACCGGCGAGCGTTTGTGAAAACCCGGAAGGGCGCAACCTCGTTAGAAAAAAAAAGAAAAAAAGAAAAGGAATAAAAAGAATAAAAAAAACGGTATGTCCATAAGCAAAATAGGCACAGATGAAAACCCGAAAGGGCTCCGTGAGTAAAAACAGCAGGACTACCAGCGAGTGTTTGTGAAAACCCGAAAGGGCGCAACCTCATTAAAAGACACTTACAAGGTCCTCTCGACCTTGTAAGGAGAAACCACCCGCGTGAGATCCTTACGACTCACAAGGAAGCAACACACTTAGGGATCCTCACGATTCCTAAGGAGAAATTACACTTGCGAGATCCTCACGACTCGTAAGGAGAACTCTCTTATGGGACCCTCACGGCTCATAAGATTTGAAAGTTTTAAGTTACAGAGACCTGAACCTGTTCTTAAGCAACCCCCACAACCTTCAATAGTGCCCTACAAGTGGCTCAGTACTGACCCTTGTATACAATCCAAGGGCGCGAATAAACATTTCCCTAACCAAGTCCCACCCGTGGCTAGGGATATGTCCATATGGTGAGCGACCCTTGTAAGTCCTCTCGACTTATAAGGAGAAAACCCTTTAGTAAGATCCTTACGACTTACAGGGAAATATACACTTAGAAATCCTCACGATTCCTAAGGAGAAAACTGTAAGTCCATGCTACCTCTCCCGGTACTTTCGGGCTTGCGGAATTTGATGAAAAACGATATTCTAGAGGCGGTAACATGGACTCAAAATGGATCTTTGTTAAACATCTAACTAACAACCTAACTAGGAGTTGTTAACTACTCGGTTAGGGGGTTATACCTTTCTTTCTTGAACTCCTTCGTCTTCAACTCTCGATGGTGTATGGATAGGCTTCACCCCGTCGTCTCCTTGCGCCGAAGATCGATCCACCCGAAAGCTTCTACCTTTGGCTTCTTCTTCGAACTTTGAAGAAACTAGTTCACTCGGTTTGCTAAACCTTATGAACTAGAGTAAGTAGAGGAGAGTGTGTTGGGATTTTCCTCTATGGTTCTTGCTTCTCAACACATGAGACAAGTGAACCATAGACTAGAGAGAGGGAGAGCAAGAGGAAGAGGATGAGAGCTCAAGAACAAGAGAGAGAAAGGAAATGAGAGAATGAGTAAGACTTTTCTCTCTTGGCTCTCATAATCCAAAGCCATCATAACAAATCATAGCAATCAAGTATTATGTGATGGTTTAAGTCAAAATAGCCATATCATTTCATGTACTCATTTTGCACAAGATAAACAAGCAAGAAAAAGGCTTTGCCATGAAATGATAGCTATTGTCATGATGATGGTCAACTAGTCCAACTTAGTCAACCGGTCAACAAAGTCAACAAGTCAACAAAGTTAACCCCTCAACAACCATGTCACCATAATACTTAATTCATATTATTGTTAATTATATTTCATATTCTCATTAGGATTTAGCAAAAAGTCAATAGTCAACAGTCAACAACCCTAATGAGAATCCTCTGCCTCTGTCTCTCCGTCAACTGTGCATACACACCCGCATCCGCGTTCCGAGGAACACGAATACATACGAGATAAAACCAATCCCAAAACATACACTAGGATCTGGCTTAAACCAAAGCCCGCTAGTGTTAACTGTCCGGACACTAAACGTGCACAAGTGCACGGATGTGACCGAACCCTGTCGCAAAACCATGCGACCTGTCGCAAAACCATCCGACCTGTCGCAAAACCATGCGACTTCTACTCTTTTGCCTAAAGGAGAATAGCTTTCTGTGTGGGACTCTAAAGACTCGACACTACGCTGGCAGAGGGTTTAACCACAGACCGCAAGCGGCACTAGCTGTGCGTAACGGTCCCCAGGTAGATGCCGACAAGAAGACTGACGAGGTGAAACCCATCTGAACTCCTACTGAGCCTGAATGTGACAGTCTCCGTACAGTCCGGTCTGTTCGTCTGATAAATCGCATGGCGGGCCTAGGGGGCGGTAAACGTCAGTCCCCTAATAGCGGTACAAGTCGTGCCGGAGTGAAGCCCAAAACACCCTGAGATAACACTGGAAGCCTACTAGTATATCTCGCTTGCCCTGGCCAGGGACTACTCGTGTAATGGCTCTCCTAGACACAACAAGATGTCAACCCCTAATACCGGGAGAGACGAATCCTGTCTAACCGTCACTGCCTCCAAGTGCTTCGGGACTGCACCCAACTACTACCTGTTTGCACGACTCCTTTGAGCCGTGGTAGGGTAGTAATCAAAGTACAGTGGGAACACACTCGAGGCGAAGGGACAGTGTCAAGTCAGCGGACTAAGCTGTACTCATGTCGCCTGGGAACTGATAACTGACGATAGGTATAATACCAACCAGTCAGTTCCCGACGAGTCCTGTCCAGTGTACTCGTAACCTAACGAGCACCCGCATACTATCTCAAGTACGACGTACTGACGGCTGTGGGACAGACCGTCTCCCCTGCTAGGATGAGAAGCGCATACGCTAGTCTACTCCGGAGTATCGATGCCTTGTCTCGATAGTCCTGCGACTAGGGACCTGTATAAGGATGTGCTTATGGATTACCCAACCCCCACGAGTGTGACTGCCATCACAACGCTGGTAATCAAGCAAAGATCCTAAGGGTTCCACTAATGCGTATAGGTGATATAATAAACACATGTACACATTAAAGTAGAAACAAACCAAGTAGCATACTACTATATTGAGCAAGATTGTCTATACAAGGTGAATATCCCAAGCTTCCATTAAGTAATATACAAACTAGTATGATACAGTAATGGCCTCTAGGGCATATACACTAATAATCTCCCACTTGCACTAAGGCCATGTACTGGCGTATCGAAGACCTATCATCTCGATCAGCCGCTCGAACTGAGTCTGGGGCAAGGCCTTGGTGAATGGATCTGCAGTGTTATCTTCTGAAGCAACCCTCCGAACCTCGATCTCCTGGCGATCCACGATCTCCCTGATCAGGTGATACCGCCTCAAGATGTGTCTGGATTTCTGATAGGACCTGGGTTCCTTCGCTAAAACTATAGCCCCGTTGTTGTCGCAATACAGAGGTATTGGATCAACAATGGACGGAACCACCTGAAGTTCTTTCAAGAACTTCCTCATCCAGACAGCTTCTTTTGCGGCATCAGATGCAGCGATGTATTCCGCTTCCATAGTCGAGTCAGCAACGGTTTCCTGTTTGGAACTCTTCTAACACACCGCCCCTCCATTGAGGGTAAAGACAAAACCCGACATGGACTTGGAATCATCCTTGTCACTCTGGAAGCTGGAGTCAGCAAAGGCCTCGATCTGGAGGTCTTTTCCGCCATACACCAAGAACATCTCCTTAGTCCTTCTCAGGTACTTGAGAATGTTCTTTACCGCTATCCAGTGTTTCTCCCCAGGGTTTGACTGATACCGGCTTACCACACTCAGTGCATAAGCTACATCCGGTCTGGTACACAACATCGCATACATTATAGAGCCTACCGCAGAAGCGTAGGGTATAATAGACATGCGATCCCTCTCTAAATCAGTCTTGGGAGACATCTCTTTAGAAAGGGTGATCCCGTGACAAGCCGGTAGGTTACCGCTCTTGGAATCTTCTATACCGAATCTTTTCAGTATGGTGTCGATGTACCTGGACTGCGAAAGTCCTAATATCCTCTTGGATCTATCACGATGGATCTGGATCCCCAGGATGTATGAGGCATCACCCAGGTCTTTCATGGAGAACCTGTGTGACAAGAACCCCTTGACAGATTGTAGCATAGGAATGTCATTTCCTATCAGAAGAATGTCATCCACGTATAAAACGAGGAATACGACAGTTCTTGCTACAAATCTACTATAGATGCATGGTTCATCTGGATTTTTGATAAAGCCAAATTCTTTGACCTTTTCATCAAAACAGATGTTCCAACTCCGCGATGCCTGCTTTAGTCCATAAATGGACTTAAGCAACTTGCACACCTTTCCGCTGCTCCCACTCTAAATGAAACCCTCTGGCTGGTCCATATAGACACACTCCTCTAAATTTCCATTTAGAAAAGCGGTCTTTACGTCCATCTGCCAAATCTCATAATCGTGGAAGGCGGCAATAGCAAGAAGGATCCGAATGGATTTCAGCATAGCCACTGGAGAAAAGGTTTCGTCATAGTCCAAACCAGGTCTTTGTCGAAAACCCTTTGCAACAAGTCTAGCTTTATAGGTCTCAACCTGTCCATCTACACCAATCTTCCTTTTGAAGATCCACTTGCATCCTACGGGTTTTACCCCGTCTGGAGCAATGTCCAACGTCCATACTTTGTTGGTGTACATGGACTCCATTTCGGTCCGCATTGCATCCAGCCATTTTACCGAGTCAACGCTCTGAACGGCCTGCTGGAAGCTAGTAGGCTCATCATAATCTATGATGCAATCCTCTCTATCTCCGTCTATGAGAAAACCGTAGTATCTCTCGGGCGGATGAGACTGCCTACTACTCCTGCGGAGCGGCGTAGGAATGTCCTGTTCTTTTGAACCCTCTGGTTCTACTAAGCTTTCAGTAATAGCTAGTTGTTCTAGAATTTCTTCCAGTTCTACTGTGCTCCCACTTATCTGGTTTTCCAAAAACTCAGTTTCCAAGAAGTAGGCATGACGAGAAACAAAAACCTTTTGTTCCTCTTCGCAGTAGAAGAAATATCCCTTGGAGTTCTTTGGATATCCCACGAACTTGCACTTTACTGAGCGTGTCTCAAGTTTGTCCGCATGCTGCTTTTTACCAAAAGCTGGACATCCCCATGTCTTAATGTGCTTAAGATAGGGTTTCTTCCCACACCACATCTCATATGGTGTGGTAGGCACAGTCTTAGTGGGAACTCGGTTCAAAAGGTATGCAGCTGATTCTAGCGCATACCCCCAGAATGATCGCGGTAACTCAGCGTTACTCATCATGGACCGTACCATATCCAATAGGGTTCGGTTCCGTCTCTCCGATACACCGTTATGTTGCGGAGTGTATGGAGGAGTAAGCTGAGAGAGAATTCCATTCTCTTTTAAGTAATCCAGGAACTCGGCACTCAAGTATTCACCACCTCGATCAGATCTCAGTGTCTTGATACTTTTGCCGGTTTGTTTTTCTACTTCATTCTTATATTCCTGGAACTTTCCAAAGGCTTCGGATTTATGTTTCATTAAGAAGACATATCCGTACCTTGAAAAGTCATTGTTTCCCCCAATCAGAGCAAAGCTCTGTTGAAATTCAAAATTCAAATTTTTGAAGCAACACTTCAAATCTCGGGCGCAACGCGCCACATGTCAGGCGCTGATACGTCAGCGCAGCGCCCAAGAAGGCGCGTCCAATCAGAGCAAAACTCTATTTTAAGCAAAATTAAAGGAAGCAACGCTTCAATTGCGCAAGCACTGCGCTGCGCGATACGTGTCAGCGCAGATGCGCTAGCGCAGTTGCGCTGCGCGACACGTGTCAGCGCAGTTGCGCTGCGCTGTGCGCTGCGCGACACGTGTCAGCGCAGATGCGCTAGCGCAGTTGCGCTGCGCTGTGCGCTGCGCGACACGTGTCACGCACTGGGGCATTTGCGCTAAACAGAATTAAGATTCTAAAAGAAATCTTTCTGTTCTTGTTAAAATAAGAATATTTTCTTCTGTAAAACAGAAGCCCTTGAATCAAAGATCCAGCGGTGGGGAAAATTCCCCAAATCACTCAGAGAAAGATCTCTTTAACAAATTTAACTGATTTATGGGCACTATAAAAAGGACCCTAGGCCTCAGTTCAAAGGCATCAACATTTTCTAAAAAAAAAGAAGAAGGGAAAGAGAACTCTGAAGAATTCCTCAATAACAAAAAGGTAAAAACCTTTAGAAAAAAAAAGAGAAAGTTCTCTCATGAACAGATCATAGATCTAAAAACAAGATCAATGATCTTTAATAAAAATAATGATAAAATAGTGCTTTGCACTTTTATGAACCTTTGGTTCTTTGAGATAAGAAAAACAAGAAAAAAAAACTTATCTTTTCTTTGATCTAAATTAGATCAAATAGTGCTTTGCACTTCTGTTCTTGAATCTAAAAGATTCTTAGTGCTTTACATTTCCAAACTGCGCTGTTGCACTCTTGGGAGAGCGCCACGTGTCAGCTACAGAACAACTTGCGCTACGCCCTCTTGAAATAGGGCTTTGCTCTCCGGAATTGGCGCAACTCACCAGAGCGCGCCACGTGTCAGCAGCGCAACAGCGCAGTGCACTAGCGCAGCGCACTGCGCTGTTGCGCTTGCGCTCACCAGAGCATGACACGTGTCCTCATCACAAGCGCTTGCGCTCAATAATTGGCGCAAAGCGCCTGACAAGCCACTATCAGATGATTAATGCACTGCATTATTTACAGAAGGGCCAAGCCCAATTAAAAAGGGCCTAACAGGCCAAATTAAATGCAATGCATTACTTTAAAAAGGATAGAGCCCAAATAAAAAACAGATGTTGCGCATCATTTATAAAAGGGCAGAGCCCAAATAAAGGTCTAATAGACCAAACAAAAATGCCATGCATTATTAAACAGGAGCAGAGCCCCAGTAAAGGCCTAACAGGCCAAATGCAAATAAAATGTTGAACATTTTCAACTGGACTTAGCCCAATTCTGGCCGTAAGTCCTTAAATTAAATTGAACTGAGCACAAATGCTCTCTCAAATCAATTTACCTCCGGTTCGAGGGTACATCTCTGAACTCCTCTGACACCCATCGTTGTAATCCTTCAACGACGTCAGAGAGGTGACGGGTCCCGACGACCACACATCGATACGGACTACGGGGTCCTTAAACTCGTGGACCGAAACGTTCTTAAACTAATGTTGGACCGAAACGTCCTTAAACTAACATTGGACCGAAACGTCCTTAAACTAACGTTGGACCGAAATGTCCTTAAACTAATGATGGACCACCACGTCCCTAAACTGGCGATGGACCGAAACGTCCTTAAACTAATGATGGACCACCACGTCCTTAAACTGGCGACGGACCACCACGTCTTTAAACTGGAATATGGACCACCACTTCTTTAAACTGGAATACGGACCACCTTGTCCCTAAACTGGAATATGGACCGCAACGTCCCTAAACTACCTATGGACCACTACGTCCCTAAACTGGAACAATAGAGCCTCCAAATGCTCTTTTGCCGGATCTAAACGATCCCGTTTAAGTTGATCTTAGCCCCCAAACACGGCTAACGTATCCTTAAACATTCAAACGGACTATAAAACTCCAAATCAACCTTGGTTCAAGGGTACATCTCTGAACTCCTCTGACATCTGCCGTTGTAATCCTTCAACGACGTTAGAGATGTGACGGGTCCCGATGGCCAGATATTAAATGGATTATCACGTTAAGTTGATCTTAGTCTCAAACAGGACTATCGTATCCTTAACGAACGTTTAAGTTGATCTTAGCCGCAACGCGACTAATGCATCCTTAAACTAAAAACACCAAACCCAAATCTAAGTAAATACGGATTTGGACTAATCCACGTCCTACGGGCGACGGCATTACTCAGTCTCCGTATACAATCCACGGGCAACCACAAACAAAACAAACACACACGACACGAAGTGAAATTCTGGAGAAGGAGAAAGTTGTTACCGCGATGCGGTAGCGTAATTAACTGCAGGGGCTTGCGCCTGCAGGGAAGAGCGTCCCCACAATCAAAAACCCCTCAAGCAAGGGGGAATCTGACGAAGTCTGCTACATCGGCCGCATCCGTCTAAACCTCCGATATACGGTGCCATAAATCAACTTGGCATCTTCGGAGAGGTGGACGGATAAAACTAAATAGCATCTGCCCCGAATCTCAGCGTCAGGACATCGCAGTCCTGTGCACCGCCATTCAGAGGGGAACAGATTCTGGCACGCCCGGTGGGACCTTTTCCTCTTTCCACTCCATACTTCGTGTGTCGTCTTCGCAATCCAATCGCGGTTTGTTAACGGTTGCCTTTGGATTTCAAGTTACTAAGATTTGGTCTTTTGCCTAGCGCAGAACTCAAGGTTCAATGGCATTTAACTGCACCAACTGCTCGAATTGCCACTGCAACGGACGCTCCACCTCACCAGGAGGTGTAGCATATGGGCCCCAAGCGGCTTCCTTCCTCGCTCTACCGGTAGACCAGGTGACCCAAGCCACCACTGGCCTGTTCTTCGGGACCATGATCCCACCTACAAGCTTCTCTGAGCCAATACCTACACCGGAAGTGAACAAGAAGTCGGTCTTCGACCGGCTTACTGCTACGACGACCCCTGTCAACAGGTCGCCCACTACCAAACCGACAGCCTCTGTTTTCACCAGGCTAAATCAGAACTCTAAATTGGCTGTCCCAAGGAAAGCAATAACTGCTGCTCCAGAAGTCGTCAAGGCGGCTTCCCCTGTCAAAGAGTCGGTCTTTTCAAGACTGACGATTCCTGCTCCTGCCCTTGCCCAAGGATCTGTCTTCGATAGGTTAAATATCACCCCTCAAAAGACAACCTCAGTCTTTAAGAGGTTAACACCAGCCGCGCCTCATTCAGACAGGGGGCAAAAAGAAGCTATCTCAATCTCCGAGCCAGTCCCAACGGCTCGTCGTGCTCGACGTCGCCATTGGCAACAAGTGAGAAAGGCAGGGGGCAACTCCCCCTCAGGGCTAACTCCACCGGCTCCAGTGGTGGAAGTCAACGCTGCTGTTCCAACTGAGAACAGCTTTGAACTGCTGAGGAGGGTACGTAAGAACTCTCCAACCGCTACACTGAAAAGATCTCCTCCGCCTGCGGAGAGAGTTCCGGAAACAAAACAAGAACAGCCCCCTCAACGGCTGTCCTCAAGAATTTATAAAGTTTGGCGGAGGGTTCAAGACTCTGTGATCAACCCAGATCACTCTCGTCAACGAAAGAAGACGAAGGTGCAAAAAGGAAAAGACCGTTCTATTGAACAGCAAGGGACAACAATCGCTAGGGTGCCCACTGCAAAGGCCCCTTCAACTTCAACGGCCCACAAAAGAAGAAGGCCGGAGAAACCCCCCGCGCCCGCGGCAAATGCCAAAGGTGGTGAGCCTAAACGCCCTAAGTCCGGGGGCATGATAGTTCATACAGTTTATGTGGCATCGGGAAAGGAGGATAGCCGCAGATCAACAGATCATAGACCGCACACGAGGTCGGTGACCAAAGCTCAGGAGCAGCAGCAGAAGCTCCAAGAAATGATGAACGCTATGGCCACACTTACAGGGCCAAAAGAAAACCTTGAAACGTTCTCGGATGAACGCCAAGAGGAAGAAACCGATGTCGAAGTCCTTCGTCGGATATTGGAGAAGAAGGACAAAGAGGCTGCTGAACAAGCAGCCAACATACAACGTATGGGCCTCCTCTTCCAAGACATGATAGGGATGATGATACAACAAGATCCTCCGGCTGAAGAGCCCCCGATCGTCCTTGGAGACGATAGGGGAGAAACATCAAATCCTCCACCAGCTCTGTAGATGGCTAAGGAGGATACAATCTCCAAAGACGATTTAGATGAGTACATCACCCAGCAAATACGGGTTCATCATGCAACCGAAGCGGCCGGTCAGGTCGTAAAAACGAGGCGGCCATATCCAAGTTGGTACGATCAAATCAAGTACCCACCCAGTTACACAATTCCCAAGTTCCATGTCTACAAGGGGACGGGCAATCCTCACCAGCATGTTGCCCAGTTCAGGGCACTCTGCGGCAACACCGGCGGTGATGACAAGCTGTTGCTTCGCCAGTTTGTTGGAAGCTTATCAGATACGGCGTTTGAATGGTACTCTGAGCTCCCGAACGATTCAATTAAAACCTTCGCGGAGATGGAGCTGCTGTTTACTCAGCGTTTTGCAAGCGCCAGTGAACGTACCCCGATGACGGCATTGATTAACGCCAGGGTAAAACCCGGCGAGACGTGGGTTCAGTACGCTATACGATGGCGGAACTTATGGTCGAAGTGTGAGCAGAGCATTGAAGAAGCTCCCGCGGTGGGTATGTTTGTGGGAACCCTTGATCCGCAAGCAACCATCTCACAATTTATGATGTTTTTCAAGCCAACTACCTTTCAGGCCTTGATTGACAAACTAGCACAAATGGATCAAATGGGCCATAAACCCCCTCTTCCAAGGCCGGACTCCCGAAATGACAAAGGGAAGGGAAAAGCGATCGTCATCGCTAATGCTCAACAACAACCGAGCGACTCGAAGCCGGTTGCTCGTCAAAATAATATGCGCCCGTACGTACCCCTTGAGGATAGGATGGGACGTCCTTATTCCTTTCCCCGCGATAAAACGAGGAGGTTATTCGAGCTGGCGTTGCGCAACAGACTCATAAATCTGCCGGATCCAAAACGTCCGTTGCAACCAAGCGACGTCAACGAGCCCAACTACTGTCCTTATCATCGAGTACTAGGCCATCCGATCGAAGATTGCTACGTTTTCAAGAATTGGCTTGAAAATCAGTACCGACAGGGCAAGTTCGCGTTATCTGACAAATGGAAGGTGAATCCCCCGCAGCCCCACACCTCTAAGGGGACGAATACGCCGGGGGAAACATGCTCCGTCATTGAAGAAGCTCCTTGGGAGGTTGTATTATCAGCCAAGACAAAGAGGATGCTAAACGATCTTCAGACATGTCCAGCGATCAAGTGGAAACCGCAGGTCATTGAAGGGATGTTGAAGCCACGTCCAACTCCAAAGACCGATGGTGGTGGTTCAAGCACTTGCAGCCAGCCGTCAAAATCTTCGAAAAAGAAGAAGAAGAAATCTAAGAAGCCCGTGAAGCCTGGCGACAAGCGCACGGACTTACAAAAGCAAATTGACGCGCTGGATGAATACAACTAAAAGGCACGGACTCCCATTACGCTCCAAGAGTTCCTCAATCACGTCTTTCAAGAAGAAGATGAGGGAGAAAGTTCATCGGATGAATCCGAGGAATATGTGGCGAGCTGTCATATGATTTCACATTCGATCACGAACGATGAGGAGACTCCTTGCACCGAAAAGCTGGGGGCAGATCCTGAACCAAAAGTTCTAGGGCCATCAGATGTGTTAGGTTTGCCTAGCACCCTATAATGAGTTTGGAAGCATCACATGTCACAAAGTTCAAGTTTTTATGGTGCTAAGCAAGCATGCAATGGAATCGATCTTAGAAAATTAGGGTTTCGGAAAATTAAAGCGAACTAAACTAGGGTTTCGAGACTACAACCTTTGTAGCTCCCTTTCGCTGGACTCCTTGGTCTCTTGGGTGTTGAATGGAGGTCCTCTTGAAGTCCTCTCGTGTCCACGACGATCCACCACGGAGTTCTCCGTCCAAGCTCGCAACTTCGTAAAACCGAAGAGAACACTCTAAACAAGTCGGCTAAACTTGTGTAGAATGAAGTTGTGGTTAAGCTTCTCACTTCAAAAACCTTTCTTTAAGTGTGTATTACTCACTAGAAAAAACTAGAGAGCAAAAGGAAGAAGGAGGATGAAGATGGAGGATGAAGATGGAGGCTTTCTTTTAACAAGGGTTAATATGATAACCTAGAAAAGAAATGAAAATATATCTATATATATTTTATTTCCTCTCATGACCAACCATGGTTAAGTGATGGAGACATAATTTAACTTGAGTTTTAAATGAAAAAGAGAAGGATAACCCAAGGTTAGAGGTAGGTGAGCAAGGTTAGGTTAGAAGAAGAATGTAGAAGCTAACAAAGATTATCCTTTTCTTTTCAATTTGTTTTAAATCCAAAATTAAATAAAAATCCATCACTTAATCTATGGTGTGAGTCTTATATTGCGACCATTTCCATGTGCTAACAACCATGATAGATGGGTGTATGTGTGTATGCATGTATGCACATCCACATGTGCATGAAACTAGATAGAAAGAAAGAAACATATACACGCATGCATACATCCATCATGTCCATGAAAGGTTTTAAGTGAGAAAACTAATGGTTAAATGATAAATCAACACTTGATTTATCAATCCGGTCATATCTCATATGACCCCACCAAAAGAAGGCCGCCCGATCAATGTCTGATATCATATACGCACATTTTAATCGGGTGCATGCGCATATCGCATATGCGCACCACAACGTTTCGCCTGGACTGGGTAACTCCTTTGTGGGACTCTAAGACTCGTCAATACGCCGGCAGAGGGTAATGATCATATCAAGTCCCCCAAGCCGCAAGCGGTCGGCTAAACGTAACGGCTACCCGGGTATTGAGCGATCAGAAGAAAACAAGCGAACCTGCTACAACTCCCATCGAGCCAACCGGCAACACTACCGTACAGTCCGGTCTCTTCGTCAGATATGCTGCATATCGAGCCTAGGGATGGTCACGTCGACCCTAATAACTCAATAAGTCGTGCCGGTGAATGGTCTATAACAGATCGAGAAACTACTGATAACACTTATCAGCAATTCTCAGCAGCCCTGGCCAGGGACTTACTGATATAACCAGTCGGGCACAGCACAGCATCAACTCCCAATACCGGGAGAGACGAAAACCCCTCCTATCGCTCATTGCCTTCGTGTGTCTCGGGACTGTACCCAACAGCCACCTGTTTGCACGACTCAGTAGAGCCATGGTAGGGTGACAATCAAAGTACAGTGGGAGAACACACAAGACTCTATGACGATCTCGGGTCTACAGACTAACCTGTACCAGTGTCACCTGAGAACTGCTATTCGACGATAGATATAATTCCATATAGGAGTTCTCGGTGAGTCCGTCCAGTGTACCAAGTCAGCACTGAGCACCCGTATATGATCTTGATGTCAAACATCGATGAATGTGGGAACATCCATCGCCCATCGCATGGGTCTAGTATCATATACGCTAGTCTACTCTGGTATATCAATGCCCCGTCTCGATATACCTACGAATAGGGACTTTTCAGGATATGCTTATAGACTACAGATGTCCCACTAGTATGATCTCCATCATAATCAGAGCAGTCAAGCCAATATCCTCAGGGCTTTATCAGCATGTATGAGTGAATAATAAGCATGATCAAGTCAACATGTCAGATAAAGAAGAACCAGATAGCATACTATCATGTCGAGCAAGAATGCATACTGAATATATATACATGTATAGATACATCTACTATCATATAATGGCCTCTAGGGCATACATATATCCAACAATCTCCCACTTGCACTAAGGCCAGTTATTGGCGTATCTCATACCCAACATCTCAAAAAGTCGCTCATGCTGCGGCTGAGGGAGGGCCTTGGTGAATGGATCCGCGGCGTTATTCTTTGTGTCTACCCTCCTAATCTCGATCTCGCGGCGATCAACAATCTCCCGGATCAAATGAAAACGCCTCAGGATGTGTCTGGACCGCTGATGGGATCTGGGCTCCTTGGCTAACGCCATAGCCCCATTATTGTCACAATACAAAGGTATTGGATCAATAATGGTTGGAACTACTCCTAGCTCCGAGGCGAACTTCTTCATCCAGACGGCTTCCTTGGCGGCATCATTTGCAGCAATGTACTCAGCTTCCATCGTAGAGTCTGCAACGGTATCTTGTTTGGAACTCTTCCAACTCACCGCCCCTCCATTGAGGGTAAATACAAACCCAGAGATAGATTTGCTGTCGTCCTTATCGCTCTGGAAGCTCGAATCGGTAAAGGCCTCCATTTGGAGATCTCCATTACCATACACCAAGAACAATTCTTTAGTCCTTCGCAAGTACTTAAGAATGTTCTTCACAGCTGTACAGTGATTCTCCCCTGGGTTGGATTGATACCTGCTTACTACACTAAGTGCATAAGCTACATCTGGGCGTGTACATAACATCGCATACATTATAGATCCTACTGCCGAAGCATAGGGTATAATACTCATGCGAGCTCTCTCTTCATCGGTCTTTGGACAAGAATCCTTGGAGAGAGTGACCCCATGGCATGCGAGTAAGGCACCCCGCTTGGTGTCTTCCATACTAAACCTTTTTAGGATGGTGTCAATGTACTTGGTTTGGGACAATCCCAATAACCTTTTGGATCTATCCCTATAGATTCTTATGCCCAGAATGTACGTGGCATCACCCAGGTCCTTCATGGAGAACCTCAGTGATAAGAAAGATTTGACCGACTGTAGCATAGGAATATCATTTCCTATCAGAAGAATGTCGTCCACGTACAATACGAGGAATGTGACAGCTCTCCCTACAGCCTTCTTATAAACACAAGGTTCATCTGGATTTTTGATGAAATCAAACTCTTTGATAACATCATCGAAACAGATGTTTCAACTCCGTGATGCCTGCTTTAACCCGTATATGGATTTAAGCAATTTACATGCTTTCCCGCTGCTCCCACTATCAATGAAGCCCTCTGGCTGATCCATATAAACGCATTCTTCCAAATTTCCATTTAGAAATGCGGTTTTAACGTCCATCTGCCAGATTTCATAGTCGTAGTGAGCAGCAATAGCAAGTAGGATCCGAATGGATTTAAGCATAGCTACGGGAGAAAAAGTCTCGTCATAGTCCAAACCTGGTCTTTGACGAAAACCCTTCGCCACAAGTCTTGCCTTATAGGTCTCCACCTGCCCATCTACACCAATCTTTCTTTTAAAGATCCATTTGCACCCCGCAGGTTTTACCCCAGGGGGTACAACGTCCAAAGTCCACACTTTGTTGGTGTACATAGACTCCATTTCGGATCTCATGGCATCCAGCCACTTCACAGAGTCTTTACTCGTGATAGCTTGCTGAAAACTGGTAGGATCATCATCATCCATGATGCAATCTTCTCCGTTACCATCAATGAGGAAACCGTAGTACCTCTCCGGTGGGCGAGAAGTCCTACCAGACCTACGGAGTGGCCGAGGTTCTTCAGTTTCTGTTGCAACAGCTGGTTCAACCAAATCGTCATTTATAGTTTGTGTCTCTAGAACCTCTTCTAGATCTACCACCTCGCCATTATCTTTATCTGTGAAAAACTCTTTTTCCAAGAATGTGGCATACTGAGAAACAAACACTTTTTGTTCCCCTTTGTGGTAAAATAGATATCCATAAGAATTCTTTGGATATCCCACAAAGTTACATAAGACTGACCGTGTCTCGAGTTTGTCCGGATTCTGCTTTTTAACATAGGCCGGGCAACCCCAAATCTTAATTCTCTTAAGAGATGGTCTCTTCCCATGCCATATCTCATATGGTGTGGTAGACACGGCTTTGGTTGGAACCCTATTTAGTAGAAACGCTGCAGTCTCCAATGCATGCCCCCAAAACGAGACGGGTAACTCAGCGTCACTCATCATGGACCAGACCATATCTAATAGGGTCCTATTCCGTCGTTCTGACACACCGTTGTGCTGTGGTGTGTAAGGAGGAGTGAGCTGAGAGAGAATCCCATTCTCTTTTAGGAAGTGTGCAAATTCTGTACTGAGATACTCACCACCTCGATCTGATCGAAGCATCTTGATACTCAAGCCGGTTTTTTTTTCTACTTCTTGTTTATATTCAATGAATTTCTCGAAAGCTTCGGACTTGTGCTTTAATAAAAATACATGACCGAATCTTGAGAAATCGTCAGTGAATGTAATGAAGTATGAAAAACCGCCTCTAGCCTGTGTAGACATTGGCCCACATACATCACTATGTATGAGGCCCAGGAGCTGAGCAGCTTTTTCTCCGTGTCCGGTAAACGGAGTTTTGGTCATTTTACCCTTGATACATGACTGGCAAGTCGCATAAGATTTATATTCAAAAGAATTTAAATATCCATCTTTGTGTAACTTATTTAGTCTTGTTTCGTTAATATGACCAAGTCTACAGTGCCATAGAAAAGCTTCATTTAACTCTGAAAGTTTTCTTTTATTAGTGTGTTGTATGCTAAAAACTGTGTGTTGATTTAGGACATATATTCCGTTGTTAAGCGTACCATACCCAACCAACATTTGATTCAGGTTAATGTTCATAACATTGTTCTGCAATACAAAATTATACCCTTCATTGTCCAACAAAGAAACGGATATTATATTACATAGCATACTTGGTACAAAATAACATGGATTTAAAACCAAAATACATCCAGATGGCAACCCCAAGTGATACTCTCCCACTGCGACTATATGTACATTGGAACCATTTCCAACGCGGAGAGTATGGTCACCTGTCTTCAAAACCTTGCTATTTCTCAGCCCCTGCATAGAATTGCAAATGTGAGAACCTGAACCGGTATCCAATACCCAGGAAGCAGAGTTTATAGAAAAACAGTTTTCAGTCACAAACGCACCTGAAGCAGAAGCATCACCATGCTTCTTCTTGAGACTTAAGTACTCCGTGCAATTGCGCTTCCAATGTCCTGTCTTGTGGCAATGAAAACATTCGCCCTTCCCCGAGTCTCCAGCCTTGGACTTTCCCTTTCCCTTCACCTTTTTAACTCCGCCCTTAGGATTAGTGGGTTTCTTCTTTTTCTTTCCCTTGGCCTTGGCTTTCGGGCGAGAAGATGAAGACTGTCCAATAGTCATAACGGGAGTTTTTGCTAACTTCATAGTGCTCTCTGCACTCCTTAACATGTTAAGGAGTTCAGGGAGGTCCTTCTCCATGCCATGCATGTTGAAGTTCACTATGAACTGAGCAAAGGTGGAGGGGAGGGACTGCAGAATAATATCTATATATTGTTCATTGTCCATCGTCCATCCAAGGTCCTCAAGCTCCTCTATAAGAGCTATCATCTTCAGAACATGGTCTCCTACTGGTGTGCCAGGGGCCATTCGCATCTGAAACAATTTCTTTGATGCTTCATATCGTAATACGCGGGATTGCTCCCCATACAACTCCTTTGTATGGAGCAATATACCATGAATGTCCATGTCCTCGTGCTGCTTTTGATGTGTGTTATCCATCGATGCAAGCGCGAGGCATGTGGTCGTGACACAGTCAGCGTCCCATGTCTTGCGGACTTCAATGTCCGCAACTGAGGATTTTGGACCAGGGACGGGCGGGGCTGAAGCCGTGAGGACATATGATACTTTATCATAAGTCAAGGCGATTTTCAGATTCCTCAGCCAGTCTTTATAGTTGGTCCCATTCAGTTTGTTTTTATCTAGTAAAAGCTTGAGTCCAGTCATGGGTATCTGCCATTAAGAGAGAGAAAAGAATACACTCAGCGAAAGCTCTTGCATAGATCAGATTGGTTATTATCTTGTCTAATCGATGTCTCCCACTGCTTTTATCGAGTTTTTCTTTCAAACCTTAAAAGAAAAACTAGCCAGGATTAATTACAGTCTACAACTTCGCTAACCGTTCAGCCAGGCCAGTGTTGGTACTTGAGGGAGGTTCCCCGTGCTTTCGCACGGACCTAATTAGAGTAAACCTCGTTTTCCCAGAGGCGGAGCCCCGTTAACACCTTTCTAGATACCTAATGAGTTAGCTAATTGTAAACTGTAAAACTCTCCTAGGGGCAACTATTGCCCACAGTGGGATCGGGATCCAACCATCACATGGAAGGTATGCAATCTCATTGCAAATTTCAACTCTTGAAATTCCCGATGTAGTTTTTACCCCTAGTACCTATGACCTTAACTAAGGTCAACAAATCATAAGTACCAGTCAAGCTCTACCCGTCATTTCTTGATTAATTAGACCCACTCATATGACCCTTAACTATGGTCAACAAAGTCATAAGAATGTCCTAATTAATCTGCATCATATGCATTATAGGAAGACATTACTTGGCTACCGTACACTACGCCTTAACTATAGTCAACAAACGTAGCACGAATACTAAGTACTCTACTTCCTAAAATGACGGAGGGTTGCGGATGATTTTTAAGAAAATCTTTAACGCTTTGAGCTTGATATCGTTGTAGAATCAAATGGTTTTCAAAAGGAGTGGCTTAAGCTCCGCAGTTTTGAAATATAGCTTTTTCATAAATAGCCGAGTGGTTTTCAAATCCGATTCTACAACATCTTTTTAGGTTTATTTTCTTTACATTAATCACATTAATGTAATCTCATCATTTAAGTCCTTAAGCCAATCACAGAAAAAGAAACGAAAATAACACGTACGCTTATGCCATCCGCATTCGCCGCAATGTTCCGTTATGCACCGTTAGGTTACTTAACTAACGGCATACCGGGACGGGACTAGCGCGGGTGTAAAACATAAGCAACGTCTACTATATATCATATATATAATATGTCATTCGTCTCAGATATCACAGAACACAGGCAGCAGAAACATAAATATAACGTAGGATATACTAGGACGTCCGTATTTAGTATTTAGCCAGAATAGAAAATACGGATTCCACAGTCGCGATGAATAGCCAAGCCCACACCCTGGACCCCTACGAGAGCGGCAAGTGACCCCGCCAATTCTGGAGTTTAGGAGACCCGGTCTCGACTCCTCGAGATGGCCTCCCACTGAACCCCAGAACCCGGTCACTTGTGCTCCCCTCCTTGGGTCCATCCTAATACGGAAAAGTAAATAATATACAACACTGGTGACACAACCTCGACCCGGGAGTGCCCCAAATAAAAGAATATTACATTACATTAGAATTTACATGAATGAAAATATAAAACTCTCATCTCACATAAAAAAAACCCGGCTATTCAATCGCGACAATCCTGCACATCATATCTCAGCAACACATAATACCTCATATCATCAACGTAACTAAGTATGCATACCCCAATTGTCGTTGATGTATAGCAACGAAACCGGCGATATCGAACATACTACACTTACGGTCACAGAAAAGAAAGTGTAAAACTGCAATATCTGGAATCCACATTCGCTTTAGACATCACAAATGCGAAATATCACATATTCCGTATTTCATGTCTAGTAATATGAATTCCACGCATTGCATCACATTCCGGATAAACAGACAGTATTGAAGTTTTCGAACGAACGATCAAATACCCAGGATTCACTAAAGCCCAACACTTGAGCAGAGTTCAAACACCTGGAGTGTGACACAGTAGTAGCGGTCCAGCCGTAGAAGGGTCAAGCCAACGCCTCACATGTGGCACGCCGTACTGCCCCAAACCCTAAGGTTCAAAGGGCAGTTCAAGACGGTCACATAATCGAGTTAAGGTTTGTTGTCTTCTAGAGGGACCACCATAAAAAAAAAACTTGCACGTATCTCCAAAATATTTAAACCCCGTGAATAGTGAGCAAACGATACTCGTTCAAACACTTCAATACTTTCTAATTTACCCGGAAAAGCTACGAAATGAAAATACCGATCAAAACTACGCGTCCAAAACCATCTCCAGAAAATGCAGTACTATATTCAGATTAAACATACCTAAAACACTGTACAAGAAAACCTAAGAATAACAGTGTAAAACTCATGCAATGATGCCTCCGTAAGGCCGCGGAACCGCGGTTTAAGCCAGGAAATGCGGCTGTTCCGCGGTGGTTTACACTGTTCAGGTCATCGAATTTCACTGTTATTCTTAGAATTTCCTGCTGTATTTTTTAAGTATTTTTAATTCTGAAAAATGTCAGATTTTAAAATTTGTCCAGAGAGGGTCCAAAAGTTCGTATTTTTTTTGATCGGGACTTTTACTTCGTAAAAGCGTCGTCTAATGATCTAGGTCGGCTCTGATACCAATGTTAGGTTTTCCTAGCACCCTATAATGAGTTTGGAAGCATCACATGTCACAAAGTTCAAGTTTTTATGGTGCTAAGCAAGCATGCAATGGAATCGATCCTAGAAAATTAGGGTTTCGGAAAATTAAAGCGAACTAAACTAGGGTTTCGAGAATACAACCTTTGTAGCTCCCTTTCGCTGGACTCCTTGGTCTCTTGGGTGTTGAATGGATGTCCTCTTGAATTCCTCTCGCGTCCACGACGATCCACCACGGAGTTCTCCGTCCAAGCTCGCAACTTCGTAAAACCGAAGAGAACACTCTAAACAAGTCGGCTAAACTTGTGTAGAATGAAGTTGTGGTTAAGGTTCTCACTTCAAAAACCTTTCTTTAAGTGTGTATTACTCACTAGAAAAAACTAGAGAGCAAAAGGAAGAAGGAGGATGAAGATGGAGGCTTTCTTTTAACAAGGGTTAATATGATAACCTAGAAAAGAAATGAAAATATATCTATATATATTTTATTTCCTCTCATGACCAACCATGGTTAAGTGATGGAGACATAATTTAACTTGAGAACCCAAGGTTAGAGGTAGGTGAGCAAGGTTAGGTTAGAAGAAGAATGTAGAAGCTAACAAAGATTATCCTTTTCTTTTCAATTTGTTTTAAATCCAAAATTAAATAAAAATCCATCACTTAATCTATGGTGTGAGTCTTATATTGCCACCATTTCCATGTGCTAACAACCATGATAGATGGGTGTATGTGTGTATGCATGTATGCACATCCACATGTGCATGAAACTAGATAGAAAGAAAGAAACATATACACACATGCATACATCCATCATGTCCATGAAAGGTTTTAAGTGAGAAAACTAATGATTAAATGATAAATCAACACTTGATTTATCAATCCTGTCATATCTCATATGACCCCACCAAAAGAAGGCCGCCCGATCAATGTCCGATATCATATACGCACATTTTAATCGGGTGCATGCGCATATCGCATATGCGCACCACAACGTTTCGCCTGGACTGGGTAACTCCTTTGTGGGACTCTAAGACTCGTCAATACGCCGGCAGAGGGTAATGATCATATCAAGTCCCCCAAGCCGCAAGCGGTCAGCTAAACGTAACGGCTACCCGGGTATTGAGCGATCAGAAGAAAACAAGCGAACCTGCTACAACTCCCGTCGAGCCAACCGGCAACACTACCGTACAGTCCGGTCTCTTCGTCAGATATGCTGCATATCGAGCCTAAGGATGGTCATGTCGACCCTAATAACTCAATAAGTCGTGCCGGTGAATGGTCTATAACAGATCGAGAAACTACTGATAACACTTATCAGCAATTCTCAGCAGCCCTGGCCAGGGACTTACTGATATAACCAGTCGGGCACAGCACGGCATCAACTCCCAATACCGGGAGAGACGAAAACCCCTCCTATCGCTCATTGCCTTCGTGTGTCTCGGGACTGTACCCAACGGCCACCTGTTTGCACGACTCAGTAGAGCCGTGGTAGGGTGACAATCAAAGTACAGTGGGAGAACACACAAGACTCTATGACGATCTCGGGTCTACAGACTAACCTGTACCAGTGTCACCTGAGAACTGCTATTCGACGATAGATATAATTCCATATAGGAGTTCTCGGTGAGTCCGTCCAGTGTACCCAGTCAGCACTGAGCACCCGTATATGATCTTGATGTCAAACATCGATGAATGTGGGAACATCCATCGCCCATCGCATGGGTCTAGTATCATATACGCTAGTCTACTCTGGTATATCAATGCCCCGTCTCGATATACCTACGACTAGGGACTTTCCAGGATATGCTTATAGACTACAGATGTCCCACTAGTATGATCTCCATCATAATCAGAGCAGTCAAGCCAATATCCTCAGGGCTTTATCAGCATGTATGAGTGAATAATAAGCATGATCAAGTCAACATGTCAGATAAAGAAGAACCAGATAGCATACTACCATGTCAAGCAAGAATGCATACTGAATATATATACATGTATAGATACATCCACTATCATATAATGGCCTCTAGGGCATACATATATCCAACAAGATGAAGTAATTGACGCATTCCTTAATGAAGCTCGGTTGAAAAGTAAAGCTGATCGGGAGCGCGAGGCGGCTATATTTGAAAGGGCCAAGCGCCAGCGACTTGATAAAGGAGCTGAGACGATCCCGTTGGAGCTAAACACCTCCGCTACTAACAAAAGCCAATTCAAGATGAGGAAAAAGTTTGCTAAGGCCATATCAATGGGCATGAAGCTACCATCCTCTGAAGGAAACATCACTGGTGAAATGGAAACGCGCCCCTCCTATTGCTTATATCATCAAAAGATTTCGCACCCCACTCAAGAGTGCAAAGCTTTCGATAGATGGTGGCAAGGATATGTTGCTCATCGACAACGCTTTAAGCGGGAAAAGCGTAAAACTCGTCGAGAGCAAAGAAATACGACCGAAGGGCTTAAAAGAACTGCTGGCGATTGTTGCATGGTTAACACCGGTAGATCACAAATGCCTATATTCGGGAGTGATTCTGATGAAGAGCTAGAACTTGCCCCTCTCTTTAAAGAGTCCGCTTCTAGAAAAGAAGAAGAACCGAAGGTTTGCGAAAATATCCGGCTACGTAATCGCACGCTGCCCGAAAAGAACCTCGGACCCTCGAACAAAAAAGATAAAGGGAAAGAAAAGGCCTCTGAAGATATCATCTTAGATGACCAAGTGGTGGAAGAGCTAGCTGCCAAAGACCCGCCAAAGAAGAATAAGGTGGATTACAACGTCTTAGCACATCTGAGGAAGCTGCCCTCACAGCTCAGCATTCTTGACGCCTTTTTGCTATCAAAAGAGGCGAGAGATTCGTTGATTAAGGCGCTCCAAGACCCAGAACAATTCCAAGCATGCCTGGCCGAGGAAAAGATGAAGGATGAATTGGAGGAAGTGCACACGGCCGATGTTACTTTTGGCGATGAAGACCTTCTACTTGGGACGTGCGAACACAATCGCCCTCTCTATGTCTCGGGATACTGCCATGATATAAAGATAGGCAAAATCCTGATCGATAACGGGTCGTCTGTTAACCTACTCAACGTGCGGGTGTGGAAGGAAATCTGCATGAGCGTCCAACACCTTGCTCGGGACAAGATCACCATCTCCGGGTTCGACTCCCAATCGTCAAACACTCTTGGATCTGTGATACTGACGCTACGCTTCGGGCTACTCGTCACGGACATTAAGTTCCACGTCATAGACGCCAAGACATGCTACAACGCTTTGCTCGGCCGACCATGGTTACACGAGTACAACATCATCCCTTCTACACAACATCAGTGTATGAAGTATTTTAAGGATGGTTTCGAGTATACCGTGATGGGAGAACTGAACCTGTTCTCTGTGAACGAAGTCCGCAAATATGAAGACGCCAAATACTTCTTACCGGATTTCGAAGACACGGAGAAGTGTCACAAGCCGGAGAATAAAACTAATGCTACCATCCCTGTCTTCGACAGTGATACTGAGGAGGAAGAGGAGATAGTTTATTCGGGTCCGCCCCAACACAACAAGCCGGGACCATCGGCTCCTACATTGATCTTTGGCAGCGACTCGGAAGATGAAGTCCATGCTGTATTCTCTGCTCGACTTTCAATACAAACGTCCGCTGACGAAGAGCAAAGTCTACAAGTCGCCATAGTGCCGCTTAAACACCATAAAGAACTGGATGCACTTAATATCTACAGTGTAGAAGAGTTGCGGACATTCTATATCCCTCCCAGGCGAGAGAGCGAGAAAGCAATTCTGTTTTACCGCTCTAAAGAAACCAAGGTAGAAAAAGAAATCTGGCATGGTGCGGATTCTACGCTCGACAGGCTTCAGCCTATCCGTCTCCCCAGATATTATACGGAAGGTTTGAAAAATCTGCTGAAACGCCAGGGGATACCCTTCAAACAGACCGTTAGAAAGGCCAAATTCTATGACAGGGTCTGGAACGTCCCCGGGACTCAACGCAAACTGCCTAACGGGAGAATGGAAACAAAAGGGCTTGGATGCATCCGGTCAAAGAAACGAGAGTTACTACCTGGCTGCTACGTCGTGTATGACCTTGATGAAGAAGCGGATGCTCAATGGGAGGACGCTAATCCTAATCCAGTGAAAGTTCTAGATGCAAAGGAGCCCAGTCCGTCGTTCGAGGAACAAATGGACAAACTTATAAAGAAAGCTGGTCAAAAAGTCCGATATGATCACAACCGCGAGACGGCCATCTACGAGAAAGCCAAGACGCAACACCTTCTCCAACAAGCCGTAAAGGATGAAAATGCCGCTCCTTGTCAACCTGTTATAAAGAAGGCTCGGCGCAAAAGCAGAAATAAGTCGAAAGGCCAAAAAGGCGCTCAACAACAACAAAGCAGGGCTAAGAAGCCACGCAAATGGGAGTTGAGCGTTATTGATCTATCCCTCATGAAGAAAATGGGTCGAGCGTACTCATTTCCTCGGGACAAGACGAAGAAGATACTCGATCTTGCTCTAAAACATCAAATGCTTACACTGCCGGAGTCCAAAAACCCCGAACGAGCAGGTGAAGTCTCTGACCCAAATTATTGCTCTTACCATCGAGTAATAGGGCACCCTCTCGAAGACTGCTTCACCTTTAAGAATTGGGTCGAAGATCAGTATCAGCTCGGCAAGTTCGCTCTGTCCGACAACTGGAGGGTAGCGCCGCCACAGAAGCACGAACCCAAATCCACAAGAACAGAACCAACTCCACATTGGGATTGGAAGCGGATTCGCACTTGTCACATGATAACAATATTAAAAGAAGAGCCCGAGAACATGGATGACCTTCCCTGGTGCTTCGAAAACAGCAACGACGAGGTAATCTCAGAATTTCCACCAGCGCCAAAAGAACTGGAAGATGGCATACATACTACTGCAGATAACCTCAAGAAGATTGAGTTGGGATCGGCAGACGATCCGCGACCGACATTCATCAGCGAGCTGCTATCTGAAGAAAGGGTAGCTGCGTTAAAGGATGTGCTTCTGCAGCATAGAGATTTCTTCTCGTGGAACTATTCCGAAATGCAGGGACTAGATCCAGAAATTGCTGTACACAGATTGGCGATATCCCCGGACATCAAGCCAGTCAAACAGGCGCCGAGGAGAATGCGGCTCGAGCTTGAGATGAGCATCAATGCCGAGGTCAAAAAGTTAATCGACTCTGGCTTCATCCAGGAAGTTCAATACCCTGAATGGATCGCCAACATCGTCCCGGTGATAAAGAAAAATGGGACAGTGCGTATATGCGTGGACTTCCGGGATCTCAATAAAGCCTGCCCGAAAGACGATTTCCAAGTGCCAGTCACCGAACTGATGATAGACAACACGTCCACTCATGAGGTTTTCTCTTTCATGGACGGCTCGTCATGTTATAATCACATAAAAATGCATCCCGAAGACCAGAAGCACACAGCCTTCAGGACCCCTTTGGGAATATTCTGTTATAAAGTGATGCCCTTCGGATTAAAGAACGCTGGTGCCACTTACCAAAGGGCCATGACGAAGATCTTCGATGACCTTATACACGAAATCGTCGAATGCTATATCGACGATCTCGTGGTTAAAAGCAAATCGTACGAGGAACATCTCGAGCATTTGAAGACCGTATTTCAACGCCTTCGCCAATACAACTTGAAGATGAACCCGCTCAAGTGCGCATTCGGAGTTTCCTCGGGCAAATTCCTGGGATTCATCGTCCGACACCGGGGTATCGAAATAGATCCGTCCAAGATCAAGGCAATCATGGAAATGTCTCCGCCAAGGACTCTCAAACAGCTGCGGTCTCTCCAAGGGAAGCTCGCGTATATACGGCGATTTATAGCCAACCTTTCAGGAAAGGGCCGTCCTTACAGCCACCTGATGAAGAAGGGAACCCCGTTCGTCTGGGATCAAAAATGCCAAAGCGCGCTAGACGAGATCAAGCAATACCTGCAGAACCCGCCGGTGTTGGCTGCTCCAGTCAAGGGAAAACCCCTCATTCTTTATACAACCGCCCTCGAAGGTTCCTTAGGCGAATTATGGGCACAAGAGAACGATCAAGGGAAAGAAAGAGCACTCTACTACTTAAGTCGAGTTCTGCTGGGGGCAGAAAGCAACTACTCTCCCATTGAAAAACACTGCCTGGCGTTGGTCTTCACGATAACAAAGCTCAGGCACTATGCGTTGGCGCATGAGGTCCATCTCATTTCGAAGGTGGACCCTCTTAAGTATTTAATGTCAAAGGCCATACTGACAGGTCGACTCGCTAAATGGGCTCTGCTTTTGATGGAGTTCTCGATAACGTATCAACCTCTCAAGGCAGTGAAAGGCCAGGCCATCGCCGATTTCCTCGCTGAGCATCCGATATCGGCTAATTCTCCTCTGAATTGCGATTTGCCAGACGAACATGCGTTTGACGCGATCGACGGTGGTGATACCCAATGGGAACTTTATTTCGATGGAGCATCTTCCATGAAAAAGCGCAAACAAAGTACCCCTATAATCAAATCGGGGGTAGGCCTCATCTTCGTGACTCCACAAGGAGGGATAATGCGCTTCGCTTTCTCCTTAACAGAGCCGAGGACAAACAATGAAGCCGAATACGAAGCTCTGATAGCAGGCCTCGAGATCGCCATCAACATGGGAATTGAAAATCTCCTCATATACGGGGATTCTCAACTGGTCGTTAGTCAAGTAAACGGCGACTACCAAACGTGCAAGCCGGAGTTGGTGAAGTACGGCGAAAAGGTGAAACAACTGTTGACCCAAATTCCTTCCTACACTTTGGAAAACATACCGCGCGCGGAAAATAGCAAAGCAGACGCATTGGCCAAACTTGCTAAAGAACTGGCTGCCGAGAATCTCGATGACGTTAGAATCATGGTACAAAGCCGTCAAGTGCTTGCCCCAGCAGAAATATCTCTAGAATCATCCGAAGAGAAGGGAGCGACTGAACAGACGACCCTACAAATAAAAGAACGAAGAAAGGCTGAGGATTGGAGGGAAGTCTTTATAGACTACTTTAAGTCCCACCGAATGCCCGGAGATGCGTCCACAAGACATCAGCTCATGAAACGAGCTCTGTCTTTCGCCTTCGTCAACGATACTCTGTACAAGAGGTCATTCGATTCTCTGTGGCTGAGATGCCTAGGACCTGACGAAGCAGAAAGAATCATTCAGGAAGTTCACGACGGACTCTGTGGTTCTCACCAAGCGGGCCCAAAGATGAAGTTGAAGATCAAACGGATGGGCTACTACTGGCCCACAATGGTCCAGGACTGCCTCGAATATGCGAAGCAATGCCACTCATGCCAAATTCATGGGGACTTCATCCATCAGCATCCAAATCCGCTACACCCGACAGTGGCTAGCTGGCCATTCGAAATGTGGGGAACTGATATAGTCGGCCCCATTGAATCAGCATCGTCTAGGGGACATCGTTTCATCCTGGCAACGACTGACTACTTCTCCAAATGGGCAGAGGAAGTACCGCTGAGGGAAGTAAAGACGGATAATATCCTCCACTTCTTCAAGACGCACGTCATATATCGGTTTGGAACGCCAAGACGGACCATCTCCGACAACGAGCCAGCCTACAGAAGCCACAAGATCAGTCGCTTCGCGCAACAGTACAATATAGACTGGAGATATTCCTCAGTTTATAATCCACGAGCTAATGGTCTAGCCGAGGCCTTCAACAAGACTTTGACAAAGATCATAAAGAAAACGGTATCCCGAAATAAGAAGGACTGGCACGAGAGACTGCAAGAAGCTCTCTAGGTATATCGAACTACGTTCAAGACAGCAATGAACACAACGCCGTACGCGTTGGTATTCGGTACGGAAGCAGTACTCCCCCTCGAGATAGAGTTACCCTCTCTACGAGTGGCAGTCCACTACGAGCTGACGAATGAAGAAAACGCTCACCTTCGGCTTGAGGAGCTTGATGCCCTTGAAGAAACACGGCTCATAGCGCAACAAAATCTGGAAGCTTATAAAGCAAAGATGACGCGCTCATACGAAAGATTGACCCGACCGAGGACATTCCGCTGAGGCGAACTCGTGCTAGTGGTCAAAAGGCCTATGATCCCCAATCGCGCCAAGCGGGGAAAATTCGAGCCAAACTATGAAGGCCCGTACATCATAGATAAGGTCTACCAGGGTAGGGCCTATCTACTCATGGACATGCACGGTGAAAGACCTTTCAGGCCGATAAACGGTCCCTTCCTAAAGAAATACTACGCTTAATGAGCCACAGCCTAGGTCAATGATAGGTGACGACGACCATGTCCGCTCGCTATCTTCCTAAGCTCAAGTTTTATAAGCATTAGCCAGCCTCTCACTGACGGACCGAAATGTCCTTAAACTAATAGCAGACCGAAACGTCTTTAAACTACTACCGTAGCATCTTTAGGCTGACGAGATATAAAAAAATATATATATAAAAATAAAAAGAATTAAAAAAACGGTATGTCCATAAGCAAAATGGGCGCGGATGAAAACCCGAAAGGGCTCCGTGAGTAAAAACAGCAGGGCTACCGGCGAGTGTTTGTGAAAACCTGAAAGGGCGCAACCTCGTTAAAGGACACTTATAGGGTCCTCTCGACCTTATAAGGAGAAACCACCCACGTGAGATCCTTACGACTCACAAGGGAGCAGCACACTTAGGGACCCCCACGATTCCTAAGGAGAAAATACACTTGCGAGATCCTCACGACTCGTAAGGAGAACTCTCTTATGGGACCCTCACGGCTCATAAGAGTTGAAAGTCTTAAGTTATAGAGACCTAAACCTGTGCTTAAGCAACCCCTACAACTTCCGATATTGCCCTACAAGTGGCTCAATACTGACCCTTGTATACAATCCACTGGCGCGAATAAACATTTCCCTAACCAAGTCTCATCCGTGACTGGGGATATGTTCGCATGGTAAACAACCCTTGTAAATCCTCTCGATTTATGAGGAGAAAACCCTCCTGTAGGATCCTTACGACTTACAGAGGAAACGAACACTTAGGAATCCTCACGAGTCCTAAGGAGAAAATACACCTGCAAGATCCTCACGACTTGTAGGGAGAAATAACTTCGTGAAACCCTTACGGCTCATGAAGTCAAAAGCCTTAGCCGACAGGATCCTAACCCTGGTCGCTAAGCCACCTTTGTTCAACATCGACAGAGGCAGATGATGATTCGCTCCTGACAATATTCCAGTTGTAGCGGTGCTGATGCCGAAATCGGTGTTTAATTTCAGGTTTACGGCGAAAGCCAGTAGGCCGCTCGTGCATATGAAATAGCCGAAATGATGGGGCAACTTGCAATAAAAGCAGCAAGTAAAAATGTATCCATGCGAAACAGCCGAAATGATGGGGCAACTCGCAATAAAAAGCAGTGAGTAAAAATAAAATAAACAGTCGAAATGATTGGGCAACTCGCAATAAAAGCAGCGAGTAAAAATGAAATAAACAGCCGAAATGATTGGGCACCGCGAGAAATAGCCGAAATGATTGGGCAATCGCGACCTTCGCGATATAAAAGCTGAAATGATAGAGCATCGCGGAGATGAAACAAAAAAAATGATGATAAAACTTTGGCCCTACAGTTAAGATCACATCGATCCCTGTATACAATCCAAGGGCGTAAACAAAGAGGGAACCATACTTTCCCAACAGGCTCCGCTAGAAGACGAGGCCAAATCTCGACGGTTCGGTCCAACTCCGAAGAAACCAGTGTCTTCAGCAAATTCCTCGACTCACGGATACAAACACTCCTTGACGAAAGCCTCCTGATCCGCGTCGACTCGCAGAGCCACCAGTGCCTCCGTGGGAAATCCTCGACTCATTTCAAACCAAGAGGAAACAAATAATCCTTGGCGCTTGGGAAACAAATAATCCCTAGCAAACTCCTCGACTCACGGATACAAACACTCCTTGACGAGAGCCTCCTGATCCGCGTCGACTCGCAGAGCCACCAGTGCCTCCGTGGGAAATCCTCGACTCGTTTCAAACCCTAAGGAAACAAATAATCCTTGGCGCTTGGGAAACAAATAATCCCTAGCAAACTCCTCGACTCACGGATACAAACACTCCTTGACGAGAGCCTCCTGATCCGCGTCGACTCACAGAGCCACCAGTGCCTCCGTGGGAAATCCTCGACTCGTTTCAAACCCCAAGGAAACAAATAATCCTTGGCGCTTGGGAAACAAATAATCCCTAGCAAACTCCTCGACTCACGGATACAAACACTCCTTAACGAGAGCCTCCTGATCCGCGTCGACTCGCAGAGCCACCAGTGCCTCCGTGGGAAATCCTCAACTCGTTTCAAACCCCAAGGAAACAAATAATCCTTGGCGCTTGGGAAACAAATAATCCCTAGCAAACTCCTCGACTCACAGATACAAACACTCCTTGACGAGAGCCTCCTGATCCGCGTCGACTCGCAGAGCCACCAGTGCCTCCGTGGGAAATCCTCGACTCGTTTCAAACCCTAAGGAAACAAATAATCCTTGGCGCTTGGGAAACAAATAATCCCTAGCAAACACCTCGACTCACGGATACAAACACTCCTTGACGAGAGCCTCCTGATCCGCGTCGACTCGCAGAGCCACCAGTGCCTCCGTGGGAAATCCTCGACTCGTTTCAAACCCCAAGGAAACAAATAATCCTTGGCGCTTGGGAAACAAATAATCCCTAGCAAACTCCTCGACTCACGGATACAAACACTCCTTGACGAGAGCCTCCTGATCCGCGTCGACTCGCAGAGCCACCAGTGCCTCCGTGGGAAATCCTCGACTCGTTTCAAACCCCAAGAAAACAAATAATCCTTGGCGCTTGGGAAACAAATAATCCCTAGCAAACTCCTTGACTCACGGATACAAATACTCCTTGACGAGAGCCTCCTGATCCGCGTCGACTTGCAGAGCCACCAGTGCCTCCGTGGGAAATCCTCGACTCGTTTCAAACCCCAAGGAAACAAATAATCCTTGGCGCTTGGGAAACAAATAATCCCTAGTAAACTCCTCGACTCACGGATACAAACACTCCTTGACGAGAGCCTCCTAATCCGCGTCGTCTTGCAGAGCCACCAGTGCCTCCGTGGGAAATCCTCGACTCGTTTCAAACCCCAAGGAAACAAATAATCCTTGGCGCTTGGGAAACAAATAATCCCTAGCAAACTCCTCGACTCACGGATACAAACACTCCTTGACGAGAGCCTCCTGATCCACGTCGACTCGCAGAGCCACCAGTGCCTCCGTGGGAAATCCTCGACTCGTTTCAAACCCCAAGGAAACAAATAATCCTTGGCGCTTGGGAAACAAATAATCCGTAGCAAACTCCTCGACTCACGGATACAAACACTCCTTGACGAGAGCCTCCTGATCCGCGTCGACTCCCAGAGCCACCAGTGCCTCCATGGGAAATCCTCGACTCATTTCAAACCCCAAGGAAACAAATAATCCTTGGCGCTTGGGAAACAAATAATCCCTAGCAAACTCCTCGACTCACAGATACAAACACTCCTTGACGAGAGCCTCCTGATTCGCGTCGGCTCGCAGAGAAACCAGTGTCTCCGCTGGAAAATTCCCGATTCGTCTCAACTTGCAAGATGAAGCCTCAGGCAGCAGGGATTTAAAAACTTGCTTCCTGAACAGTGGGACCCTGCAAATCGATCTAGACGATCTCTTGCATACTATTCACGGGTCTCACTCTCCAAAGTCGAATCTCGACTAGGAGGGAAACAACCGCTTACGGGTCCTCTCGACTTGTAAGAGGGAAGAATTCTCTTATAGGATCCTTACGACTTATAAGAGAAAACCACACTTAGGAATCCTCACGATTCCTAAGGAAAAAAACCCACCTACGAGATCCTCTCGATCCATAGGGAGAAAAGTCTCTATGAGACCCTCACGGCTCATAGAGTTGAAAAGTCTTAGGCAGCAGATCTGAACCTGCGGCCTAAGCCATCGCTATTTCTTAAGAAAGTCAAGATGCGTGCTCTATTATCTGTTGACCATGTTTACTAAGGTGGCGTGCTGATAATAAAAGAAAGAAAAGGCGGAGAAATAACACAAGACATTACAGAAGATGTATATCTTTTATTCATAAACTTGGTTGAGTACAGGATACATTGTGCTAAAGAATAAAAAAGAAACATATATACATTTTTTTTTTATTCACAAGTACAAACGATACAAGGAGAATTACTGAGAAGGAAACATCTTGCATAGATCTAGCAATTGTTCGCGCAATTCTTTCCTCACTTTCTCCTGATCTGCTGCCACCGCCAGCTCCGCCTCCACTTGGGCCCGTTGCTGCAAGACAGATGCAAGCCGCTCCCTGACGGCCTGATAAGCAGCTTCCCGACCTGGAGTATCGCACTCAGCTACATCAAGCTTTCGCTTCAAGTTTAGCCCATGGGAGATGCGCTCCAGAAGACCCTCGAAGATAGTCTTCACTTGGGCAGCATTCGCTTCAACCTCAGCACGCAGACGGGCCATCTCGCTCGAGGTCTCTTGGCATTCCTTTAGCTTTAAAGCTGCTACTTGTTCCAAGTGGTGGACATAAGAAGCGCTTCCCTCGATCCATGCTGCTCTTTCATTGCTCGCGGCTAAAGTCTCGGGGGCGGTACGCATCGACTCCAGCTTATGCAGGCGAGCCTCGATCTCCATACAATGATTAACCCAAGATGCGATGATACCCTCGTCATGGAAATTCATGAGTATCACCAACATCGGGTTAACCACTATAGCGAAATCCGCAGCAGAAGTAGGGGTCTCGACGTCGAGCTCCTCAATGTAGTCGCTCAACATGCGTAAGCTGTTCGTGGCGCCTTTCGAAGATGGACATCTCAGGAAAGGACCTGCCGGCATGATGATGCGAGACTCGAAGGGCGCCGAGACCGGAACGACCGCTGAAAAGAAACAGGATGTGATTAGATAACTGTTCAGGGAATAAAAAAGGGGAAAGTCATCAATATGATAGTCGCCATACCAGCTGAGATAGGTGACAAGGCCGGAAGGGCCGGTGGTGCAACCGATCTTCCTTCTCCCCCTTCGATTTGTAACACTGCATTCAGGACAAGAGAGAGTTATAAATAATTCTACTACTGGAAAAAAAAGATATCACTCGGGGACGGTACTCACCAGCGCCACCATAGGGAGAGGCGAATTCAGATGGGAAGGAGAAGTGTGGGAGCAACACTTGATAGAGATGGTCAAAAAGCACTCCTGAAAGACACAACAGTGTGACTTTAGTACACAAATTATGCGTCTGGAAGATAAGATTAATAAATTGCAAACCCATACCTTCCAACATCTTCGAGGGTATGAGAGAGGGTTGAGAGGTGACCACCGCCAAGGCAGTCGTTAAAGGCGCTCCCTCAAGCAGTGGGGCATCGGCGCTGGCTGCACCTGTGTTACAAGAAAAGTGAACTTGTCAGAAAGGATTGTAAAGTAAAGAAAAACAGCAACTTGGGGTTTACCTGAGGAGCTCCCGGCTGAAACGGAGGCGACTCCCTCCTCTATCGACATGAGGCCGCCGCCCGTGGCCTCATCACCCGACTCGATGGGGACCGTCGTCGTGCTCGCATGGCCAGGAGACAGCGGAAGATCATAGACGGGGAGGGCAATGATCGGAGCATTGCCAGACTCTTGGGAGAGAGCGGCTGACTCCTTCTCGAGAGTCGTGCTCATCTCACCCGCTACTTCTTTGGGCTTCGCGATCTCCATCGGCTCATCCGCCGTCACCACGAGGTCGCCGGCCTCAAGCGCCTCGTCCGCCACTACCCTAGGCTCAGTTACAACGATCATTTCATCTGCCGCCGCTTCAGGCTCGGCATCAATGACCTTCTCGGCTGTAGACCCCTCCACCTCCATCTCAGGCTCTGAGGCCTCAGCAACGTTGCCCACCGTCGGCTCAGGTTCGGCAGGCGCCGCCCCCTCTGTTTCTTTGGGTACAACGGTCTCTGCCTCCCCTCGGTCGGACTTGGCCCTGCAAGATAAAATATATAAGAACCGACAGCTTTATAAGTCTAGTAACGAAATTCTGAAGGAAGTATTACCTGAGGTAGACTTGTCGTTAGCCTCTCTATTGGCGCGGATCGCCTGTCTATGAGCTGTAGACAGGGCGACCGGGGCCTCTTCGGATGGAGTATCAGCACGAGGGGCGGTGCTGGGGCCCGCTCCCACAGCCAAGGCAGCCCTGCGCGCCTTCGCCTCATGCCTCAGCCGCTTCCTTTCCTCCCGGGCTGTCGCGATGGACCTTCGTGACGCTTCCTTCAAGGCGGCGTCATCCTCGTTCAGGGATGCCTCCAGATCCTTTAAGGCATCTTTCATCGGCTCTTCAAGACGAACCTCCTGCGGTGGCCCAGAGGAAGCGGGAACATCGGCAGCTGGCGGAACATCTGCATCACTTGGCGGGAGCGGCATTGAGGTTCCTGTGATAAAAAGGGGAAGTTAGATCGACCATAACACAAGGGAAATGAAAACTTGATGAATAGAGACTTACTGAGGCCTAAAGACGCTCTAAGGCGTTCTTCCTCCTGGAAGGTCTTGAGTGAAGCGGCAATGACTTCCTCATCAGTGATGCCTGTTGGAAGAAAAGAAAGGAAAACGTTAGTCAAAGGCAATGAGAAAAATATGATGCAATAAAGAAAATACGACTAGTAGTTACCTGATTGCGCAAGCTTAGCCAGCCACGCGTCACGCTTTGCCAACCATGTTGAAGTTTCGAGAGCGGCTTCCAATTCTGTGTCGTCCGGCGGCGGATTAATCCCTCGTTAGTCCCATATTCGATTAGGCAATCGGCGTAGGGAGCATGGGGTTCCTGACCGAACACGACATCTGCAGTGAAGAGCGATTTCTTTTTCTTCTGCCCTCCGACCCTAGGCTCACGTGGGATTGACTTCCGCTTAGCAGCCACCTTGGGATGACGAGTCCCGATGTCCGCACCCACGCCAGACTCCGGCGAGGATACAACCACTGTCTCCACTGGAGCACAGGGTGCGGGAGGTGCATCCGTGACATCAGGGAGCGGCAATCCACGTGGAGAAATTTGCGCACGCGATGGTCTGCCCCCGGCATCTTTTAGAGGAGGAATCACCAGGGTCCTTGGCACTAAGGGAGCGTTACGGTCGGTGCTGGGAGGTGCACCTTTACGGTCGATCAACACTCGCCTCTCTTCCTTTATAACGGCCCCCGTCGCATGATTGTACCACTCTTTATATACATTAAGGAGTCGTGGAGCGCAGGCCGGCGCGCTGATAAAAAAACGAGAACCCGTGTTCAGGCGCATGAAGTGATGTAACGCGTTCTCCATCCCTTCTTCATTGGCAGCAAGTTCCAGTAAGAAAGCTTCCAAGGGTACCCCTTGATCGTAGCCCAGTTGTTGGGCGAAACGATGCGGGTTATATCTCATAAAGATTGCCGCACCGCCCTACCTGAAGACTAGGAAGCCCGGTCTAATAGAATACAAGTGGAGGGTCTCCCGGGCCGTCAAAACTGAAGCTCCATCCTTAAAGGAGTCCTGTAATGGTCGCACCACAGCGATGGACGCTTTTCCAATGGTTAATACCTTGTCAATGAAGGACATCCCGACTCCAACAGTGTGAGGGCGAAGCAGTAAACCTCTGGCGTTCCGTGGTGAAGGGGTCACGATTGATGCGCCAATCAACTGAATGATGCGAGGGAAACCACACTTGTCAAAGAACGAGGGCCTTTTATGCATGCCGAAGACACCCGCCGTATGTAGCTTGAGCCACGACATAAAGTAGTGCATCGGGAAGACCACGTGCAATACCCTAGGCTCGTTAGCATCCGCTGCTCGGCTGAGGCCATGATATAGGTGCGCCAAGCCAGCGATCCCAACAGCCACCTTTACCCCGATGGCCATCCGGTGGGCTGGGTAAAAGACAGAGGGCCGCATACGATGAGAGTGCAATGGGATCGCAAACCAGCTCAGCCATAATCCAAGAAATCCTAAGAAAAAGGCCTCCTCATCCATTCCAGGGGCCGCAATTTCTGCAAATGACATGGTAGGGAAGTCCGGAAGGAAAAAACCCTTTTGATCTATCTCCTTCTCCAGTAGGTTGTCCGCACCTAAACCGAAAGGGTCATCCAGAGTGGCAAACTGTTAGTTATATGTATGCCCTAGAGGCCATTACTGTACATTGGATGTATATTGTAGTGGATGCTTGGACATATATAGGGAGGACTTTCTTGCTCGACATGATAGTATGCTATCTGGTTACCCTTTACCTTAACGTGTACACTGATTGTCTCTCTGTTACATGTTGGTAAAGCCCTTAGGATGTGTACTTGACTACCTGGACTATGATGCGGATCATACTAGTGGGGACATGGTAGTCCATAAGTACATCCTTCAAAGTCCCTAGTCGTGGGTGTATCGAGACGGGGCATCGATATACCAGAGTAGACTAGCGTATACCTTCTCGACCCATACAGATGGGCAATGGATGATCCCATATCCATTGGTGTTTGACATCAGAGATGATATACGGGTGCTCAGTAGAGACTGGGTACACTGGACGGACTCGCCGAGAACTCCCAGATGGTATTATACCTTACGTCAGATGGCAGTTCTCTGGTGACTCTGGTACAGAGTAGTCTGTTGACCCGAGATCGTCATAGAGTCTTGTGTGGTTCCCACTGTGCTTTGATTTCCACCTTACCACGTCCAAGATGGCGTGCAAAACGGTGGTTTTTGGGTACAGTCCCGAATCACATGGAGGCAATGAGCGATAGGAGGGGATTCGTCTCTCCCGGTATAGGGAGTTGATGTTGCGCAGTGTTCGATTGGCTATAACCGGAAATCCCTGGCCAGGGTTGCTGAGATTTACTGGTAAGTGTTACCAGTAGTTTCTCGAACTATTATAGACCTCATATCGACACGACTTATCGAGCTATTGGGGTCTGACGTTTACCACCCCTAGGCGAGATATGCGACATATCAGACGACGAGACCGGACTGTACGGTAAGTGTTACTGGTTGGATTCACAGGAGTGTGAGCGGGCTTGCTCGTCGATCTTCTGATCGCTCAATACCCGGGTGGCCGTTACGTTTAGCAGACCGCTTGCGGCTTGTGGGTGCTTGATATGATCATCATCTGCTGCCGGCGTTTTGACGAGTCTTTAGAGTCCTACACAGAGGTTTCCTGGCTCAAGCGAAACGAAATAGGAGCGCATATGAGATATGTGCGGGACCGAGAATAATGCGTGTATGTGATACCGTATTCCATTCTCGCGATAAATGTATCGATTGGTTATATGCGATATAACCTAGTTATCGAATCAAGGATTGGTTCGATAAGCCGATACATAGGATACTAGTCGGTTATATGCGATATGACCGGATCGTTAAATCAAGTGTTGATTTAATGATTTAATGTATAATTATATATTTGATATATTACTTTGCATTAACTAGTATTGGTTCACATTAAATGGATTTTCTCACTTGATTTGTGCACATTGTATATGTGATATATTTTTGTGCACTTGGATGTATCATGTTTGATGATACATGTTTACTTGAGTTTGTGTAAAGAATAAACCATGGTTTTATGAATGGTTAGGGTTTTGATTTCTTATTCATTTATTCTTTTTGGAAAATGAAATGCATAAAGAGAAAATGGTGGCTTTCATTTGTTTCTTTCATGAAGATTCATGAAGGTTTGACTAAGTCACCATTTTGTCTCATGCTTAACCCTAATCACTCCATTTAACCATAGTCCACTCTCTACACCTAACCATGGTTTGATTATGATAAGTATTCATTTTTCTTTTCAATTTAAATTAACTTATCATATTCATTCTTGCTTCTTCTTCTTCTTCAACACATGAAGAAAGCTTGCTACAACAATGGCAACTTGAGAAAACAAGTGAGAAATCCAATTCTAAAGTGAACCCACTTCCTATTTCTTCATCCTCTACCTCTTGCCAAGTAGTATAGGGTGTTTTCTTCACAAGTTTCATGACTTGGTGAAGTGGGAGCTTGATCTTGTGATGCTTCGACGTAGATCATCTTCGGCACGAAGCCGACGACCTTGCCCGCCCATTTCTCCGATGAAGCCGACGCTAGAGCCCGGGTTTCCATTTGGACAGCGAGGAGACTTCATTGCGGAGCTATGGAGGTGGAGGACCGGATCTACAAAGGTTGTATTTCCGTTCTTTTAGTTAATTTGTTAACTAGTTGCATGTGTTCGCCTAAAATTCTAGTTAACGATCCGTATTAGGGTTTCTCGGCACTTGTAAAATTTGAAATTGGCATGGTTGATGCCTTGTGAGACCTCCTTAGTGTGCCTAGGAACCCTACACAAACTTGGCAGCCTCTGATGAGATGACGCTTGGGCGAAGGAACCGAGCGATGAAATCTTCAAAGTTAACCCCCCGACTCCCATGTTCGATAAAAAGAGATTCGTAGATGTTCAACACCTTAATCAAGCTTGGGAATTGATGTTGAACAGCATTCTCTGGTGTGACCCCCCTTACCACCGACCTAGCACCAAAGACGTACACATCTGTCGGGAGCAGCTCCTCATAATGTTCTCCCATGACTGGTAGACCGGATACCTCCGTGAACTCCTCCAAAGAAATGGACACCTCCCGATCCATGGCAAGGAAAGTATGGGTAGGAATGTTCCACTGCTCCAGGAAAGCCTTAAACCACCAGGTGGGGAGCGTGGGATACTGGAAGAGAGAAACTTAGACCGCGGTGTACAATCCTAATCTTATCAACTGCGACTTCTTCGTCGACAGGATATACCGGGCCCACGGCAGGTAGCCAATTGGGTGGCGGGGGATCAGACCAACGTTATATGATTGCCCCCAGGGTCTCGCCTCGCCCTGACAAATACGACGTCCTAGGATATCCAAAACCATAGGACGTTGGACCGGAACCGCATCCATAGCGGGATGAAGAAATCTGTTTACGGTCCAATCCACCATCTCCACAGCATACTGCACCGAGGGTGGGGTAGCATAATGAATCGCCGTTATGGGTTCTGACGGCACCGCGCATGTGAAACTCCGTCGGCCCATGATGATCTGGTTATACCACGACCCCCAAAGGTGAAGACTCTTGTACTCCGGGTCGTATTCTCTAATCATGGTCAAGACTTCACAGTCCAAGGGCGCTTCGGGAAATCCTTCCTCCAAGCGGACGAACGGAAACGAGGTGTCGAGAGACATGATCGCTGCAAAAGAACAATCTAGCCGTTAGTGTTGTAATTCCAACGCTTGGCGTTTAAAAAGAAAAATACGTTAATCGATTAATTAAATTAAAAACTAAATTAAAATTAAATTAATTACACCACACAGCAGTGCGGCGGGTAGAAGACCGAAGGGGGACCCACAAAATCTGGATGACAATATGTCAGTTAATAAGACAACCTCATCATTGAATGAGATTGTCAGTTGGTCCCCGGGAAAACATTCCCACTAATAATAATAATAAAAGAATCCCTAGAGACAAGGAGAAAATCTCCTCTTTCAGAGCAAAGCTCTGTCACAGAATGACACTTGTCAAATTCTGGTCTCAAAGAAATAAAATTCCTTAAAAAGAGCATAGCTCTATGGTAACAATGGAAAGGTCCATCAGAAAATGTTTACACCTAGAAGAATTAAAATTTTTGGAATTTTGAAAAATCCATGAAAAACTTATGAAATTTTTTTCATTTTTTCTTTTTAGATCTAAAATATCTACAGATGATTCAAAGAGCAAAGCTCTGTCCATGGGTTAGAACACATGAACAAGATCTCTGTAGATCTATAAGTTTTTGAGAGCAAAGCTCTGTTTATGAAATCCCAATGGGGATCTCTTTAGATCAAAAGATCTGTAAGAGCAAAACTCTATTGGTTAATTAAAATTAATTTAACTTAAGATTAATTTTACCTAAAATTTTCTAACTTGGAAAATGAGAGCAAAGCTCTAAAAGTTCTGGAAAAGAAAGCAAAGCTCTAGAGTTCTAAGCAAGAGCAAAGCTCTGGAAATCAAAATCTAGAAAATGGTGAGATTTTTCTAAGGGCCAGAGGTCCTATTTATAAGGCGCTTGCGCCCCTTGAGCTCACCCCTTGATCCGACGATCAGGAGTTTGCCAACGCTGCACTCACGTGTGCGCCACGTGAGCGCAACGTTGGGGGGGCATTTGTTTCCCCCAATCAGAGCAATGCTCTGTTGAAATTCAAAATTCAAATTTTTGAAGCAACGCTTCAAATCTCGGGCGCAACGCGCCACATGTCAGGCGCTGATACGTCAGCGCAGCGCCCAAGAAGGCGCGCCCAATCAGAGCAAAGCTCTATTTTAAGCAACGCTTCAGTTGCGCAAGCACTGCGCTGCGCGACACGTGTCAGCGCAGATGCGCTAGCGCAGTTGCGCTGCGCGACACATATCAGCGCAGTTGCGCTGCGCTGTGCGCTGCACGACACGTGTCACGCACTGGGGCATTTGCACCAAACAAAATTAAGATTCTAAAAGAAATCTTTCTGTTCTTGTTAAAACAAGAAGATTTTCTTCTGTAAAATAGAAGCCCTTGGATCAAAGATCCAACGGTGGAGAAAATTCCCCAAATCACTCAGAGAAAGATCTCTTTAACAAATTTAACTAATTTATGGGCACTATAAAAAGGACCCTAGGCCTCAGTTCAAAGGCATCAACATTTTCTATAAAAAAAAAAGAAGAAGGGAAAGAGAACTCTGAAGAATTCCTCAAGAACAAAAAGGTAAAAACTTTTAGGAAAAAAAAGAGAAAGTTCTCTCATGAACAGATCATAGATCTAAAACCAAGATCAATGATCTTTAATAAAAATAATGATAAAATAGTGCTTTGCATTTTTATGAACCTTTGGTTATTTGAGATAAGAAAAACAAGAAAAAAAAACTTATCTTTTCTTTGATCTAAATTAGATCAAATAGTGCTTTGTACTTCTGTTCTTGAATCTAAAAGATTCTTAGTGCTTTGCACTTCCAAACTGCGCTGTTGCGCTCTTGGAAGAGCGCCACGTGTCAGCTACAGAACAACTTGCGCTACGCGCTCTTGAAATAGGGCTTTGCTCTCCAGAATTGGCGCAACTCACCAGAGCGTGCCACGTGTCAGCAGCGCAACAGCGCAGCGCACTGCGCTGTTGCGCTTGCGCTCACCAGAGCATGACACGTATCCTCATCACAAGCACTTGCGCTCAATAATTGGCGCAAAGCGCCTGACAAGCCACTATCAGATGATTAATGCACTGCATTATTTACAAAAGGGCCAAGCCCAATTAAAAAGGGCCTAACAGGCCAAATTAAATGCAATGCATTACTTTAAAAAGGGTAGAGCCCAAATAAAAAACAGATGCTGCGCATCATTTATAAAAGGGCAGAGCCCAAATAAAGGTCTAATAGACCAAACAAAAATGCCATGCATTATTAAACAGGAGCAGAGCCCCAGTAAAGGCCTAGCAGGCCAAATGCAAATAAAATGTTGAACATTTTCAACTGGACTTAGCCCAATTCTGGCCGTAAGTCCTTAAATTAAATTGAACTGAGCACAAATGCTCTCTCAAATCAATTTACCTCCGGTTCGAGGGTACATCTCTGAACTCCTCTGACACCCATCGTTGTAATCCTTCAACGACGTCAGAGAGGTGACGGGTCCCGACGACCACACATCGATACAGACTGCGGGGTCCTTAAACTCGTGGACCGAAACGTCCTTAAACTAACATTGGACCGAAACGTCCTTAAACTAATGTTGGACCGAAACGTCCTTAAACTAATGATGGACCACCACATCCCTAAACTGGCGATGGACCGAAACGTCCTTAAACTAATGATGGACCACCACGTCCTTAAACTGGCGACGGACCACCACGTCTTTAAACTGGAATATGGACCACCACGTCTTTAAACTGGAATACGGACCACCATGTCCCTAAACTGGAATATGGACCGCAACGTCCCTAAACTACCTATGGACCACTACGTCCCTAAACTGGAACAATAGAGCTTCCAAATGCTCTTTTGCCGGATCTAAACGATCCCGTTTAAGTTGATCTTAGCCCCCAAACACGGCTAACGTATCCTTAAACATTCAAACGGACTATAAAACTCCAAATCAACCTTGGTTCAAGGGTACATCTCTGAACTCCTCTGACATCTGCCGTTGTATTCCTTCAACGACGTTAGAGAGGTGACGGGTCCCGATGGCCAGATATTAAATGGATTATCACGTTAAGTTGATCTTAGTCTCAAACAGGACTATCGTATCCTTAACGAACGTTTAAGTTGATCTTAGCCGCAACGCGACTAATGCATCCTTAAACTAAAAACACCAAACCCAAATCTAAGTAAATACGGATTTGGACTAATCCACGTCCTACGGGCGACGGCATTACTCAGTCTCCGTATACAATCCACGGGCAACCACAAACAAAACAAACACACACGACACGAAATGAAATTCTAGAGAAGGAGAAAGTTGTTACCGCGACGCGGTAGCGTAATTAACTGCAGGGGCTTGCGCCGGCAGGGAAGAGCGTCCCCATAATCAAAAACCCCTCAAGCGAGGGGGAATCTGACGAAGTCTGCTACATCGGCCGCATCCGTCTAAACCTCCGATATACGGTGCCATAAATCAACTTGGCATCTTCGGAGAGGTGGACGGATAAAACCAAATAGCATCTGCCCCAAATCTCAGCGTCAGGACATCGCAGTCCTGTGCGCCGCCATTCGGAGGGGAACAGTCATCCGTAAAAGTAATGAAGTAAGAAAAACCGCTTCACGCATGTGTAGACATTGGACCGCACACGTCGCTGTGTACGAGTCCCAAGAGCTCGCTCACTCTTACTCCGTGTCCAGTGAACGGAGTCTTTGTCATCTTTCCTTTGAAACGGGATTGACAAGTGGCATACGATTTATATTCGAACGGATCCAAATATCCTTCTGTATGTAACTTAGTCAACCTTCTCTCATTGATGTGACCCAGTCTACAATGCCATAAAAAAGTCTGATTGATTTCTGGAGACTTTCTTTTGTGTGTATTCTGGACATTGAAAATCTGTGGTTGGTTTAATACGTATATACCATTGCTCGATGTACCTGACCTAATCAGAACTTGATTAAGGTGAATGTTTACAACATTGCTTACAAACGCAAATTCATAACCTTCTTTAGAAACCAAAGATACAAAAATGATATTACAAGTTGCGTTGGGTACAAAAAAGCAATTACGTAAAACCAAAACATGTCCATCTGACATTCCCAGGTGATAGTCCCCTACGGCCTTAGCATCCATGCTAGCTCCGTTTGCAACTTTGAGGGTCATGTCACCTGCCTTCAAAAACCTACGGTTTCTCAACACCTGCAAAGAATTACAGATATGAGATCCTGATCCGATATCCAATACCCAGGAAGTAGAGTTTATTGAAAGACAGTTATCAATAACATACACACCTGAAGCTGAAGCCGCAACTTGCTTCAGATCCTGTGTTCTGGCCTTCCAAGCCCTGCAATCTTTCTTCCAGTGTCCACTCTTATGACAATAGAAGCATTCTTCTTTATCCACAAGCTTCCCCACTTTCTTTGTTGCTTTTGCCTTTCCCTTCGTATCCACTTTACTAACACCGCCCCTTTGGTTTGGCGGGGGCTTTCTTCTTCTTTCCCTTGTCTTTCGCCTTGGACCTAGAAGAAGAAGATCCTCCTATAAACAAAGTGGATGTTTCCCTACCTTTCTGTAAGGTACCCTCTGCGCTCCTCAGCATGTTGAGGAGTTCTGAAAGTTCAACTTCCTTTTCTTGCAAGTTGAAGTTCAGTATAAACTGGGCGTAAGTGGAAAGAAGGGACTGGAGAATCAAATCCGTATAGAACTCATTCTCCAACGTGGTCCCAAGGTCCGCGAGCTCCTCAATGTAGCCAATCATCTTAAGCACGTGTTCCGCTACCGATGATCCGATGGCCAACCTTACCGAAAATAACTTCTTCGACACTTCGTATCTTGCGATACGAGACTGCTCTCCATACAGTTCTTTTGTATGAAGAAATATGGATTCCAGGTCCATATTCTCGTGCCTCCTCTGATGTTCATTGTCCATAGAGGAAAGCACGAGGCACTTAGCCTTCGCGCAATCGATCTCCCAGGTCTTACGGATTTCCTTATCCGCGACGCTGGAGGTGGGACCTGGGACAGAGGGAGCTTTGGTGGTAAGAAGATACCCCAGCTTGTCGTAAGTGATTGCCGTCTTGACATTCCTGAGCCAATCTTTGTAGTTTGGCCCTGTCAGTATGTTTTTATCTAGTAATAACTTAAGTCCAGTCATGTCGATTGGTCGCTGCAGTTAGGAGAGAGAGAAGAAACACTCAGCATGATGCTCTTGCAAGTTTAGAGTGATTTTTAGTTTGTCTAAACAGGATGGCTCCCACTGTTTCTCGAATCCCTCCTCAAACCAAAAAGGAAGAATTAGTCAGGATCAATCTCACCGTACAATTCTTGCTTAACCGTTCGGCCAGGCTGGTGTCAGTACTTCGAGGGAGGTTTTCCAACGCTTTCGCGAAGTTCCTTAATTTAAGAACCTCTTTTCCCTGGGGGCGTAGCCCCGCTAACACCTTTCTAGACACCTACTAGGTTTATAGCATTGATCGTTTAGTGAGAAATTTCCCGAGGAGTAGCATATACTCACAGTAGGATCGGGATCCAAATATCATCGCGTGACGAAACTGAAGGAATCCTACCAGAATCATCACACTTCAAATGGTATGCAACTCTAGCAAGTTTCAGTACTTATGAAACTCCCGATGTGGATTTTTGCCCCATTCTCTTATGACCTTGACTTTGGCCAACAAATCATAAGTCACATGTCAAGTTCTACCCGTCGTTCTCCAGGTTAATTTGAATCCACCCGTACCTACCCTTGACTTTGGCCAACAAGGCAGTACGACTGTTCCAAACCAACGCATCTATCTATGCTGCACATGAATACCCAATAGCTACCAATCACTATGCCTTGACTTTGGCCAACAAACATAGCTTGAATACTATTGACTATTCATGTGAAACGACGGAGGGCTACGAATGGTTTTGGCGAAACCGTGAACGTAGTGAACTTGATATAATCGATGGAACGAGATAGCTTTTAAAAGGAGTGGCTCAAGCTCCACATTTAAAAGTTGGTTTTGAAAAGAACCGAGTGGTTTTTCGAAAGTATTCCAACGACTTTTACTTGGTTTATTTTCTTGCATTAGTTCTTTTAATGCGTCCCATCATTTAATCCTACCATTGCAGAAAACAACCAAAATATGACGTACGCTTATGCCATTCGCATTCGCCACGGGGCCCCGTCATTACCCGTTAGGTTACTTAACTAACGACAGAGCGGGGGCTGGGCTAGCACGGCTGTAAAACATAAGCAACGCCTAAATAATATCATATATAGATATATATTGCAATGATAGCCATTTTAGATCACAGATGAACACATTGGATATACTAGGAATCCGCAGTTCGTACGAGCCTGTAACGAAAAGCAGATTACACGGTCGCAGTGAATAGCCAATACCCTACCCAAGACCCCTACGGGTGCGGCAAACTACCCGCCAAGTACCCGAAGCGGAGCAACCTCCCTCAACACCGTGAGTAGGCCACTCGGCACTTCGAGATACCCGGTAGCTTGTGCACCCCCTCCATGGGTCTATCCTAGGAGCAAAAACAGTAAAAAGAAATTATACAATGACGGCTACAACCCCGACCCGGTTGTGCAGTCATACAAATAATTATTACATCAATTTACAAATTTACATGAATTGAAAGAAAAGAAAACTCTCGTCTCACAACCCCCCGGCTATTCACCCGCGACAATCCAATGAATTCATATACACATACCAGCAACATTACAGATCACAGATTTGTATAACCCCCACTAATCGACATATAGCGATTAGCAGACGTTCAATACAAATATCACATCACAGATAAATACCCGTCAGCTTAAGTCTTTTAGAAACTCGATCAAAATACGGTTTTTAAAGCCCCAAAAACAAATTTTTCTTTCTGGAAAATCTGGGCTGAAAAAACATATACCAAAAATCCCAAAATACCCCATAGAACAAACTGCAATGAAGACGATCCATAAAGGAGCTAAATCGGCCGCGGAACCGCGGCAAGAGCAAGCTCTTGCCGCGTTTCCGTGGCGGTTTGATGGGTTCTCTGGACCGTTTTTCTACAGTATCTTATAAAAACCCTAAGTCGATTTTTAAAGCATAATTTATTATTTTTACAGAACTTTGAAAATCGACAGCAAGCTTGACATCGGGGTGTATTTCGCGACTTTTTCTCCGATCGAATTTCTAGTTACTATGCTAACATGTTAGGTAGTGTTTAACTAGGCTCTGATACCACTGTAAGTCCATGCTACCTCTCCCGGTACTTACGGGGTTGCGGAATTTGATGAAAAACGATTTTCTAGAGGCGGTAACATGGACTCAAAACGGATCTTTGTTAAACATCTAACTAACAACCTAACTAGGAGTTGTTAACTACTCGGTTAGGGTGTTATACCTTTCTTTCTTGAACTCCTTCGTCTTCAACTCTCGATGGTGTACGGATAGGCTTCACCCCGTCGTCTCCTTGCGCCGAAGATCGATCCACCCGAAAACTTCTACCTTTGGCTTCTTCTTCGAACTTTGAAGAAACTAGTTCACTCGGTTTGCTAAACCTTATGAACTAGAGTGAGTAGAGGAGAGTGTGTTGGGATTTTCCTCTATGGTTCTTGCTTCTCAACACATGAGACAAGTGAACCATAGACTAGAGAGAGGGAGAGCAAGAGGAAGAGGATGAGAGCTCAAGAACAAGAGAGAGAAAGGAAATGAGAGAATGAGTAAGACTTTTCTCTCTTGGCTCTCATAATCCAAAGTCATCATAACAAACCATAGCACAATCAAGTATTATGTGATGGTTTAAGTCAAAATAGCCATATCATTTCATGCACTCATTTTGCACAAGATAAACAAGCAAGCAAAAGTCTTTGCCATGAAATGATAGCTATTGTCATGATGATGGTCAACTAGTCCAACCTAGTCAACCGGTCAACAAAGTCAACAAGTCAACAAAGTCAACCCCTCAACAACCATGTCACCATAATACTTAATTAATATTATTGTTAATTATATTTCATATTCTCATTAGGGTTTAGCAAAAAGTCAATAGTCAACAGTCAACAATCAACAACCCTAATGAGAATCCTCTGCCTCTGTCTCTCCGTCAACTGTGCATACACACCCGCATCCGCGTTCCTAAGAACATGAATACATACGAGATAAAACCAATCCCAAAATATACACTAGGATCTGGCTTAAACCAAAGCCTGCTAGTGTTAACTGTCCGGACACTAAACGTGCACAAGTGCACGGATGTGACCGAACCCTGTCGCAAAACCATGCGACCTGTCGTAAAACCATGCGACTTCTACTCTTTTGCCTAAAGGCGAATAGCTTTCTGTGTGGGACTCTAAAGACTCGACACTACGCTGGCAGAGGGTTTAACCACAGACCGCAAGCGGCACTAGCTGTGCGTAACGGTCCCCAGGTAGATGCCGACAAGAAGACTGACGAGGTGAAACCCATCTGAACTCCTACTGAGCCTGAATGTGACAGTCTCCGTACAGTCCGGTCTGTTCGTCTGATACATCGCATGGCGGGCCTAGGGGGGCGGTAAACGTCAGTCCCCTAATAGCGGTACAAGTCGTGCCGGAGTGAAGCCCAAAACACCCTGAGATAACACTGGAAGCCTACCAGTATATCTCGCTTGCCCTGGCCAGGGACTACTCGTGTAATGGCTCTCCTAGACACAACGCGATGTCAACCCCCAATACCGGGAGAGACGAATCCTGTCTAACCGTCACTGCCTCCAAGTGCTTCGGGACTGCATCCAACTACTACCTGTTTTCACGACTCCTTTGAGCCGTGGTAGGGTAGTAATCAAAGTACAGTGGGAACACACTCGAGGCGAAGTGACAGTGTCAAGTCAGTGGACTAAGCTGTACTCATGTCACCTGGGAACTGATAACTGACGATAGGTATAATACCAACCAGTCAGTTCCCGACGAGTCCTGTCCAGTGTACTCGTAACCTAACGAGCACCCGCATACTATCTCAAGTACGACGTACTGACGGCTGTAGGACAGACCGTCTCCCCTGCTAGGATGAGAAGCGCATACGCTAGTCTACTCCGGAGTATCGATGCCCTGTCTCGATAGTCCTGTGACTAGGAACCTGTATAAGGATGTGCTTATGGATTACCCAGCCCCCACGAGTGTGACTGCCATCACAACGCTGGTAATCAAGCAAAGATCCTAAGGGCTCCACTAATGCGTATAGGTGATATAATAAACACATGTACATATTAAAGTAGAAACAAACCAAGTAGCATACTACTATATTGAGCAAGATTGTCTATACAAGGTGAATATCCCAAACTTCCATTAAGTAATATACAAACTAGTATGATACAGTAATGGCCTCTAGGGCATATACACTAACAAAAACACACCTACAAGATCCTCACGACTTGTAGGGAGAAATATCTTTTTGAGACCCTTACGGCTCATGAAGTCAAAAGCCTTAGTCGACGGGATCCTAACCCTGTTCGCTAAGCCACCTTTGTTCGACATCGACAGATGCAAATGATGATTCACTCCTGGCAATATCCCAGTTGTAGCGATGGTGATGCCTAAATCGGTATCAAATTCCAAGTCCTTTCATGGTAAATGATGATTCGCTCCTGGCAATATCTCAGTTGCAGCGATGCTGATGCCTAAATCGGTATCAAATTCCAAGTCCTTTCATGGCAAATGATGATTCGCTCCTGGCAATATTCCAGTCGTAGCGATGCTGATACTGAGATTGGCACCAGATTCCAAGTTCCACACTCACGATAAAAATCAGCGAGCTAAAAATGCATGCAAAATAGCCGAAATGATGGGGCGACTTGCAATAAAAAGCAGCAAGTAAAAATGTATGCATGCAAAATAGCCGAAATGATTGGGCAACTCGCAATAAAAAGCAGCGGGTAAAAATAAAATAAATAGCCGAAATGATTGGGCAACTCGCAATAAAAAGCAGCGAGTGAAAATAAATAGCCGAAATGATTGGGCACCGCGAAAAATAGCCGAAATGATTGGGCAATCGCGACCTTCGCCATATAAAAGCTGAAATGATAGAGCATCGCGGAAAGAAATAAAATGAAAAATATATATATAATGAAACTTTTGCCCTACAGGCGATATCACAGCAATCCCTGTATACAATCCAGGGGCACAAACAAAGAAGGAAACACATCTTCCCTCCCCATGCTCCATCAGAAAACGGAGCCAAGTCTTGACGGTAACTCATATAAAACCTAAAAGATGATCAGAGATCATCTCGCACCAGCGCGGAGTGGTCACCACCTCGACGTCCGTCTCAATACAACAGACGAGATGTCACGACAGCGTTCTTCCTCCAACTGGATTCGGACGTGACAAAGCAAACGAAGCGAAAACCAAATTCCTAGCTTCAGGGTCTTAACGGCAAGTCATATAAAGCCTGAAAGACAATCGGAGATCATCTTGCACCAGTGCAGAGTGGTCACCACCTCGACGTTCGTCTCGATACAGCAGACGAGATGTCACCCCAGCGTTCTTCCTCCAACAGGATTCAGACGCGACAATCAAACAGCGGAGCCACGGCAAAGTCCCTAGTTCCAAACCTCGACAGTTCACCAACAACCTAGAGACAACCGCGACATTCGTCTCGATATAGAGGACGCAATGCCAGCAAACGAAGCAAAGGCCAAATTCCTAGCTTCAGGGTCTTGACGGTAAGTCATATAAAGCCTGAAAGACTATCGGAGATCATCCCACACCAGCGCGGAGTGGTTATGACTCATCGGGGCTCTCCAAAATGAGCCTAACCTCAAGTAAAAAGTGACATGGAATATCCCTACGCTTGCTCTTTCGACGGTAATATTACCTGGAAGATTACTTGAAGACGTCTTGTCCAGCCCCCGAAGGGATCAGAGACACGACAATCGCAAGGCTACTCAAACAGCAAGATTACCTATCGAGAAATATATCAGCCAGCGCGACGGTACGACGGCCAAAACCCTAAGTACCACAGACCCTAACAGACCTCTGTCGTAAAGATCAGAGGTTAACTATGACGTTAGGATATTCTTGCGAAGAGTGCTCGATTCGGCTTGACTCGTGAGGAAAAGCCTTAGACAGTGGGGATTAAAAAACCTATTTCCTAAGCACTGGGACCCTGCAAGTAAGTCCAAAACAGATTCTTGCATACCATTCATGGGTCACACTCTCCAAAGTCGAATCTTGACAAGGAGGGAAACAACCGCTTACGGGTCCTCTCGACTCGTAAGAGGGAAAATTCTCTTATAAAATCCTTACGACTTATAAGAGAAAACGCACTTAGGAATCCTCACGATTCCTAAGGAGAAAATACACCTACGAGATCCTCTCGATCCGTAGGGAGAAAAGTCTTTGTGAGACCCTCACGGCTCATAAAGTTGAAAAGTCTTAGGCAGCAAATTTGAACATGCGGCCTAAGCCATCGCTACCTCTTGAAGAAGCCAAGATAGGGTGCTCGCTCTATCATCTGTCAACCATGTTTACTAAGACAGCATACTGATAATAAAAGAAGGAAGAAAGCGCAGAGATGACACAAGACATGGTAAAAAAAAATGTGTGTATCTTTATTCATGAATTCAATTAAGTACAAGGCGAATCGTATAAAAGAATAAAGAATGGATACATTTTATTCAAAGATTACAAGTGTATAATTGATACAAAAAGCAACTACTAAGAAGGAAGCGTCTTAAATAGCCCCATCAATTGGTCGCGCACTTCCTTCAATGCCTTCTCCTGACCGGCCGCCACCGCCAATTCTGCTTCCACTTGAGCCCGCTGCTGTAGGAAGGTTGAAAGCTGCTCCTCAACTGCCTGCTGAGCTGCGTTGCGACCTTGGGCATCACACTCAGCGGCATCGAGCTTCTGCTTCAGTGCTAGCCCATCAGAAATACTTTGCAGAAGGCCCTCGAAGATAGCCTTCACCCGGGTAGCGTTCGCATCGACTTCAACACGCAAGCGAGCAGTCTCGCTTGAGGACTCTTGGCATTCCCTCAGCCTTAAAGCTGCTTCTTGTTCCAAATGGCGGAAGTAAGAAGCGCTTTGCTCGATCCATGCCGCCCGTTGAGTGCTCGCGGCATAGATCTCGGGGGCAGGACGCATCGACTCCAGCTGATGCAGGCGGGCCTCGATCTCCCTGCAGTGATTAACCTAAGACTCGACGACGCCTTCATTATGAAAATTTACAAGCGTCGCCAGCATCGGATTAACCTCCGCAGCGAAATCTGCGGCAGATGGGGGAACGCCTGCGTCAAGCTCTTCGACGTATCCGCTCAGCATGCCCAAACTCATCGCAGTACCCTTTGAAGATGGACGTCTCAAGAAGGGGCCCGCCGGCATTATGATGCGAGACTCGAAGGGGGCCGGAATCGGAACAACAGCTGAAAAAACAAAACACAATCAGATGACGGTTCAAGAAATATAAAAAAAAGTCATCAATGAGGAAATTTACTATACCAGCTGCAGCAAGCGGCAAAGCCGGGAGGACCGGTGGCGCAACTGATCTTTCATCTCCCCCTTCGATCTGTAGCACTGCAATCAGGGCAAGAAAAAATCAGAAACAAGTTCATTATAGGAAAAAGAAAGAGTATTAATTGAAAACCATACTCACCAGCGCCACTAGAGGAGGCAAGCTCCAACGGGAAGGAGAAGTGTGGGCACAGCACCTGATAAACGTGATCAAAAAGCACCCCTGCAAAGATGCAGTAATACAACATCAGTACATAGATCATGCAATAAAGATAAGACTGATGGGTCACGAATCCATACCTTCCAGCATTTGCGACGGTGCGAGAGAAGGTAGAGAGGTGGCCACCGCCAAAGCAGTAGCTGACGGCGCTCCCTCGAGCAATGGGGCATCAACACTGGTCGCGCCTGCGTTAGAAACAAGATAAGCACTGTCAGAAAAGTTGCAGAATAAAGGAAAGGACAGGTAACCAGAAATTTACCTGATGATGATCCAGCCGAAACGGCGGCGTCTCCCTCCATTGACATGAGACCACCTCCCGATGCCTCATCGCTAGACTCCACAGGAGCCGTCGTCGTGCTCGCAAGGCCAGGAGACGGCGGAAGACCGTAGACAGGGAGAGCAATGATTGGAGCATTGCCAGACTCTTGAGAAAGAGCGGCTGGCTTGTCATCAGGGATCATGCCCGTCTCACCCGCTACTCCCTCGGGCTCAGCGGTCGCTGCCGTCTCGTCCACCGTTGCCTTGGGATCGTCGGTCTCAGCTGCTCCATCCGCTGCTGCCTCAGACCCGGCTGTTGCAGCCGTCTCATCCGCCGCTACCTCGAGCTCGGCATCGGCGACCTTCTCAGGCACAGTAGGCGTGACCATTTCATCAGCTACTACCTCGGGTCCAGCAACCTCGGCGACGTCGCCCACCGTCGGCTCGGGTTCAGCCAGTACCTCCTCCACTGTCCCTTAGGCTCGACGGTTTCCGTCGCTCCTTCAGTTGGACTTGGCCCTGCAGGAAAAGATGTATGAGAACCGATAGTTGTACAATTCTTACAACAAAGTCTCGAAAGACACATTACCTAAGGTGGATCGATCGTTAGCATCCCGAACTGCACGCGCCGCCTGTCTATGAGCGGTAGAAGAGGCGACCGGGGGCTCCTCGGAAGGAGAAGCAGCAGGAATAATGGTGCTTGGGCCCGCTCCTACAGCCAAAGCAGCTCTGCGCTCCTTCGCCTCGCGCCTCAAGCGCTTCCTCTCTTCCCGGGCCGTCACGATGGACATCTTCGACGCTTCCTTCATCAAGGCGTCTTCGTCCTCGTTTAGAGTTGCCTCCAGAGCCTTCAAGGCATCCCTCATCGGCTTTTCGAGTCGGGTCTCTCGCGGCAGCCCCGAAGAGGCCGGGACTTCAGTAGCTGGCCCAGGAAGAGTCCCCGCATCGGCTTGCACGGCCTCTGCAAAGAGACAAAGAAAAGATTAGATTGGACATAAAAAGGAGAATAAAAAAAAACTCGGTGAGCCGAAACATACCAACGCCCGACAGAGCGCGTTTCCTTTCCTCCTCCTGGAAAGTTTGGAGGGAAGCAGCGATAGCTTCTTCAGTGGTGACGCCTGTTAAAAAAAAGGGGGGAAAAGCATTAGTCAAAGACAATAATAAAGGTACAATGAAATGACGAAGAGTGCAACTAATGATTACCTGACTGAGCAAGTTTAGCCAACCACGCTTCGAGCCTTGCCGATCGCTCAGAAGCCTCAATGGCGGCCGCCAAGTCGGTGTCTTCTGGCTTTACCAAGAAACCCTCATTGCTCCCATATTCGATTAAGCCTTCGGTGAGAGGGGCCTGAGGCTCTAAGCCGAAGACGGCATCCAGAGAAAGAACGGACTTCTTCTTCCTCTTTTGCGTGTGGGCCCCGGTCGCCGCCAAAATCATCTTACGTTTCGCGGGCACCTTAGGACGGCGGGTTCCGATGTCCGAGCCCACGCCAGACTCGGGAGAAACTACGTTCACCATCTCCACTGGAGCACGGGGCGCTGGGGGCGCTTCCACGGTATCACAAGGCGGCAATCCGCGCGGAGGGCTCAGCACGCGCGGTGGTCCAGCTCCAGCATCTTTCAACGGAGGAACGACTGGGGTCCTTGGCTTCAGGGGAGCCTTGCGGTCGCTGCCGGGAGGCGCACCCTTGCGATCAACTAACATGCGCTTCTCTTCACGGATGACTGCACCCATGGCATGCCCATACCAAGCCACGTACACGTTAAGTACCCATGGGACGCAGCTCGGCTCGCTGATAAAGAAGTGGGAGCCCGTATTCAGCCGCATAAAATGGTGCAGCGCATTCCGTATCCCCTCCCTGGTGGCCGCGGGCTCTTCCAAAAACGCTTCCAGCGGGATCCCCTAGTTGTAGCTTGATTGTTGGGCGAACCGATGGGGGTTGTACCTCATGAAGAGCGCCATATCGTTTTTCCTGAATACCAGGAAGCCCGGCCGGATGGAGTATAGGTGAAGAATCTCCCGGGCTTTCAATACAGAAGCCCCGTCCTTAAAACCATCACGCAGCGCCAACACCGCCTTGGAGGTCTCTGAGCCGATAGTCACGACTTTGTCCGTGAAAGAAATCCTCGCTCCGACCAGGTGTGGATGAAGGAGCAACCCCCTAGCCTCCCGCGGAGGCGGATTCACAATCGAGGCGCCGATCAGCCGCATGACTCTTAGGAGTCTGAACTTCTCGAAAAACGAGGGGCTCTTATGAATGCCGAATACCCCGAACACATGCATTTCCATCCATGAAGTGAAGTAGTGCATCGGGAAATTGGCAGGTTGCACCCCAGGTTCATTGGTGTCCGCCGCCACGCTGAGTCTATAGTATAAGTGGGCCAACCCGGCGATTCCGATCGACAACTGTAGGCCAGCCACCATCCGATGCGCTGGGTAGAAAACGGACGGCCTCATGTATCGCGGGTGCATGGGGAGCGCGAACCAGCACAGCCACAATCCTAGAAACCCTAAAAAAAAGGTCTCCTCATCAATGCCCGGGGCGGCGATTTCTGATAAGGGCATGATGGAGGCATCGGGGAGATAGAAATCCTTTTGATCGTTTTCCGATACTGGTCGACTATCTAAGCCGAAGCCGAAAGGGTCGTCGAGCTTGGCGAACTTTTCACTCCGCTGTGCTAAAATCTCCGGTCGAAGGAAGCGGGCGATAAAGTCTGCAAAACTAACTCCTCGGACTCCCGATTCCAAATAAAGACCTTCATATATATTCAGCACCTTCACCAGACTCAGAAACTGGTGTTGAATAGCGTTCTCGGGTGTTAGGCCCATCACCAGTGGCTTGGTGGCGAAGACATGCTCGTCAAGAGGAAGCAACTCCTCATAATGCTCCCCCCACACCAGCAAACCCGAGATCTCAGCGAACTCTTCCAGGGAGATGGAGACTTCCCTGTCCGATAGAAGGAAGGTATGAGTGGGGATGTTCCATTGTTCTATGAATGCTTTAACCCACCACGTCGGAGGAACAGGGTACTCGAACAGTGAGACGTAGAAGGCGGAGTACAGACCAATCTTCATCAGATGCGTCCTCTTCACTGATAGGATATACCTGGCCCATTGCAAGTATCTGGCCGGTTGTCGAAGGGTCAATCCAATATTGTAAGGTTTTCCCCAAGGGCGTACCTCACCCTGACATATGCGCCACCCCAAAATGTCCCCGGCCGGCGGCGGCTACACGGGAATGGCACCGATCGAAGGCTGGAGAAGATCCTCCGAATTCCAGTTCACGACCTCCACGGCATACTTCACCGGGGGTTCATCCGCATAGGGGATCGACGAGATAGGCTCTGACGGCGTCACGCAACCGAAGCTTCGGCGACCCTTGATGATTTCACTGTACAACCTACCCCACAGGTGAAGGTTCTTATACTCGGGGTCATGATCCTTAATGAGAGTGAGCACCTCCCGGTCCACCGGCGCCTCGAGAAATCCTCCCTCTGAGCGAACAAATGGGAAAAACAGATCGGCAGACATGATTGCCTGTAAAGAAAAACGAGAGTCAGCCGTCAGTATCTTAATTTAATTTTAAAATGGCCTGACACTTGGAACTTCAAGATTTGTACCACACTGCAATGCAGTGGATAGGAGACCAAAGAGGGACCCACAAAATCTAGATAACAATGCATCAGTTAATAAGACAGCCCCATCATTGGATGAGACTGTCAATTAATGAGGAGATCCCCAAAAGAATATTCTCATTAATGAGAAATCCCTAGAGACAAAGAGAAAATCTCCACTTTCAGAGCAAAACTCTGTCACAGAGTGACACTTGTCAAACTCTGGTCTCAAGAGAATAAAATTCCTCAAAAGATTAAAAGAGCTTAGCTCTGTGATAATGATGGAAATATCCATCAAAGGAAAATTAATTCTTAAAAATTAATAATTAAAATTTTTTTGGGATCTTAAAGATCCATGAAAACTCTTAAGAGTTCTTCATTTTTAGATCAAAAGATCTATGTTTTGCCAGAAAGCAAGGCTCTGTTCATGGGTTAAGAAACCCTAAGACAGATTCTTGAGAGCAAGGCTCTGTTGGTGAAACCCAAAAGGGGTTTTCTTTAGATCAAAGATCTATGAGAGCAAGGCTCTATCAATTAAAATTAATTTAATTTAATTTGAATTAAAATTACCTAAAAGTTTTAAGAGTTTAACTCTTGGAGTTCTTGAAAATAAAGAGCAAGGCTCTGAGATTCTGAAAGTAAAAATCTTGAAGATGATAATCATCTGTTGAGGACCAAGGGTCCTATTTATAAGCGCTTGCGCCCCTTCAACTCCTGAGTTGATCCGATGGCTGGGATCTTGCCACCGCTGCACTCACGTATGCGCCATGTGAGCGCAACGGTGGGGGGGCATTTGTTTCCCCCAATCAGAGCAAACCTCTATTTGAATTTCAAAAATTCAAAAATTGAAGCAACGCTTCAGATTCCTTGCGCTGCGCGCAACGCGCCACGTGTCGAAAGCAGACACGCCAGCGCAGCGCCCAAGGCAGTGCACCCAATCAGAGCAAGGCTCTGTTTAAAATTCAGATTTTAATAAAGGAAGCAACGCTTCAGATGATCTGCGCTCTGCGCTGCGCGACACGCGTCAGCGCAGTTGCGCTGCGCTCTGCGCTGCGCGACACGCGTCAGCACTGTTGCGTCAGCGCTGTTGCGCTGCGCGACACGTGTCAAGCACAAGTGCGCTTGCGCCAACTGTGCCAGTATTTAAACAGAAAAATTCTGGAAAGATCTTTCTAATCTTATTAAAACAATAAGATTTTCTTCTATAAAACAGGAGCCCTTGGATCAAAGATCCAACGGTAGGGAAAAATCCCTAAATCACTCAGAGAAAGATCTCTTTAACTGATTTAACAAATCAATTGGCCCTATATAAAGGCCCCTAGACTCCAAGTCTAAAACAGATCGACACACAGAGAAAAAGATAGTGAATTCCTCTAAAATTTTGAGAAGAATTCAGAGAAAAGGAAAAAAGGTAAAAACCTTTTGAATAAAAGAAGAATTTCTTCTAAAAAGATCAATGATCTAAGAACAAGATCAAGATCTTGAATAAAAAATAAGAAGAAGAAGAAGAAGAAAGAGGAAGTAATTTACTTCTGTATAAAGGCATTGCCTTTTGATGAACCACTGGTTCTTGAGATTTGAGGTAGAACCTCTCTAGAAAACAAGAAAAACTTGTTTTCTTTGATCTAAATTTGATCAAAATATTAAACAGTGCCTTGCACTTTTGAAATCTGCACTGTTGCGCTCCTTAGATTGGCGCAAGCCACCAGGGAACGCCACGTGTCAAACACAGAACAGCTGCGCCTTGCGCTTCTAAAAACAGAACACTGCTCTCTTAAATTGGCGCAAGTCATCAGAGCGCGCCACGTGTCAGCAGCGCGCTGGCGCAGCGCACTGCGCTAACAGACTTGCGCTCACCAGAGCGTGACACGTGTCACCTCCACATGGACTTGCGCCTTGCGCTCTTTAATTGGCGCAAAGCGCCTGACAAGCCACGTGGCGCTCTGTCAGACTAATTAATGCAGTGCATTATAAAAAGAAGGGTAGAGCCAATTAAAAGGGGCTAACAGGCCTAATAAAATGCAATGCATTATTAAAAAGGGGGTAGAGCCCAAACAAAGGTCTGTCAAACCAAAACAGATGCTGTGCATCATTTAAAAAAAAGGGCAGAGCCCAAATAAAGGTCTAATAGACCAGACAAAAATGCCATGCATTATTAAACAAGGGCAGAGCCCAATCAAAGGCCTAACAGGCCAAATGTGAATAAATGTTAAACATTTTCAAATGGACTTAACCCAATTCTGGCCGTAAGTCCTCAAATTAAATTGAACCGAGCACAACTGCTCTCCCAAATCAATTTACACCCGGTTCAAGGGTACATCTCTGAACTCCTCTGATATTTGTCGTTGTAATCCTTCAACGTCGTCAGAGAGGTGACGGGTCTCGACAACCATACATTGATACGGACTGATGCGTCCTTAAACTCACGGACTGATGCGTCCTTAAACTCACGGACTGATGCGTCCTTAAACCAGTATTCGTCCCCAAAATGGGGACAATGGACCACTATGTCCCTAAACTGGAACAATAGAACCCCCAAATGCTCTTTTGTCGGATCCAAATGATCCTGTTAAGCTGATCTTAGTCTCAAATTAGACTAACGTATCCTTAACAAACGTTTAAGTTGATCTTAGCCTCAAATATGGCTAACGTATCCTTAAACCAAAATCTCAAACCCAAATCTAAGAAAATATGGATTTGGACTAATCCACGTCCTATGGACGACAATATAAATTAGTCTCCGTATACAATCCACAGGCAACCACAAACAAAACAAACACTCATGATACGAAGTGAAATTCTGGAGAAGGAGAAAGTTGTTACCGCGATGCGGTAACGTAATTAACTGCAGGGGCTTGTGTCTGCAGGGAAGAGCGTCCCCACAATCAAAAAAACCCCTCAAGTGAGGGGGAATCTGACGAAGTCTGCTACATCGGCCGCATCCGTTTAAACCTCCAATACACGGTGCCATAAATCAACTTGGCATCTTCGGAGAGGTGGACGGATAAAACCAAATAGCATCTGCCCCGAATCTCAGGCAAGACGTCCATGTCTTGGCCGCCATTCGAAGGGGAACACGTGGTAAGGTGGAAATCAAAGCACAGTGGGAATCACACAAGACACTATGACGACCTCGGGTCTACAGACTAACCTTTACCAGTGTCACCGGAGAACTGCTATCTGACGATTGGTATAATACCATCTAGGAGTTTTCGGCGAGTCCGTTCAGTGTACCCAGTCTCCACTGAGCACCAGCACACCATCTTTGATGTCAAACACCGATGGATATGGGATCATCCATCGCCCATCATATGGGTCAAGATGCATATACGATAGTCTACTCTGGTGTATCGATGTCCTGTCTCGATACACCCTCGACTAGGAACAGTTATAGGATGTACTCGTTGACTACCCTGGCCCCACTAGTATGATCTCATCATAGTCCCAGTAGTCAAGTACATATCCTAAGGGCTTTATCAACATGTGAGAGCAAGACAGTAAACTAATACAAGTCAACATGTTAAGACAAAGTGAAACCAGATAGCATACTATCATATCGACCAAGAAAGTCCTCACTATATATATCCAAGCATCCACTATAATATATATCATATGTACAACAATGGCCTCTAGGTCATATATACAACTAACACACGCGTGACCGATGGGCGCATTGGCGCCCCGGGGTTCATGTGGGCACACGTGACCGATGGGTGCCTTGGCGCCCGGGGGTCACATGGGCACACGTGACCGCGAGAAACACCCGTGGGAAGGGGCCTTGCCTCTGGGTTAAGGATTTGAACTCCCAAGGGGATTTTCGGAGTTGAACTCCTAATAGAAACAAATTTATGGAGTTAAACTCCAACAGATCTAGAAAGGAGTTCAACTCCTAGGAATCTTTGAATCTTCTTTTGAGCCTTAGGTCTGTCCAAAGTTAGGTTTTTGGAGAGGGGTCTCCTTCTTTCTTCTCTTGATCGGCGGGATCTTGGAGAAAAGGGGATGAGACTTAAAAGTCTGCCCTTTTCGAGATCTGATTGGAGATCCGAGCTCCCCTTCGTGGGTTTTGTGGTGAAAAACTATTTAATTTTGAGAAAGGAAGAGTTAAACTCTTGATTTAATTCAAAAATGAGAGGAAGGTTTTAGAACCTTGAGGAAGGAGAAGATCACAGATCTTGATTCTTTTTAGGAGAGAGAAAAAGGTTGTTGAGATATTTTCATTATCTTTGCCTTTATAGGCTATACACTTTACACATAGCCCCTTGGGCTTTACAAAATGGCATTTGTGCCATCCCATGCCTTATGTGCCTATTTCTTTTTTGCACATAAGCCATGGGGTTTACAAATTTTTGGCTTTTTGCCCATTTCGCTTACATTCATGAATAAAAAATTATATCAAAATTATTTATTACATAATTTTTTTTATTTTCATAGGGGAGGCCGGCCGCTTCATGTTCGGGCTCGACTCGGGCATGAGCCCACTTGATCTGGGCTTGGGCCCACCTGGCTTGTGGTTGACCTTTACTTTGACTCGGTCAACCGGGGTGCAATTTTCGACCCCAACAGACCGGATAGACGCTTCTAGAAATACCAATTAGACACTGCAATCCACTTCCTATCAACCATTTCAAACTTTCACATCTTCTTATGTTGATACCCTTTCTGAGGGTAATGTGGTGACTCTTAAACCCATGTCCATTGCCGAACATATTGAATAATCTCGTATCCGATCTTTCACTCCTTTCACTACTCTGGATTCTTTAGGACAAATATTCCAATCATCTTCCTATCAAAATTTTGATTCTAATCCTACCCAGTCTATACATCCATTCAATTCCTATTAATCCTACCCGACTTTTACACCTTCTGTGGACATTGCTTCTGAACATCAGTTTGGGAGTTTCACGTATCCAAATGAATTCGAATCTTTTATTGAAACCCCTTTACAACCCATATCTAGTCTTGAATCATCAATGGAAGAATTTCAGGTAGTTTCGTACCGACAGATTGAGGAATTGAATTCATCCATGGCCGCACCCATACAACCTAACAAACCATCTCAAGATTTTAAAATGAATGATGTGACAATAGGACAATTTGATGATTTAAGTAGTGAAAGTGAGCCTTACACCCTTCAAAATCAAACCTACCCATTTCCGATTGAACTCCACAACTCCAATACTAAAAATCTATCAAATAAACCAAACGAACCACTGATTGATGATAACATGTTTGATGAGTTGTGCAACTACGATATGTTTGATTTACCCGATTGTGAAGGGACCCTTTCAAATGAAACCACCACCACTCCTTTTGATCTCTACGTCTCCAATCTAGAAACACAACCGATTGAAAACCATACTTTTGAAAAGGTGTCTGAGAAATTGAAGTTTGACTTGATTAAGGATATTGATATTGGGGATAATTTTGATGATGAACCCACAGTTTTGAATGAGTTTTTCTCACCAATTCAACACTTTCCTTCAGATCCGTGTGGGCATCACCACGGACCATTAACTGCTTTTTCTGTGCCCCATTTGCTGCTTGACACTGTTGATAATGATTTAAATGAATGCATGGATAAGCTGAATTTTGAGGATATCGTTGAGGATGAGCTCGTTTTATTGGATGAGTCGGATTTTCCGTTTCATCATATCCCTTCCATTGACTGTGAAAATCCTCCTAAACTTTTAACTGACACCATTCCTCAACCACTTCCTTCCAGCGTTTCCAAATTGCAAGACGACGTGTCAACTTCATCTCTCATATTCGGTACACCAAATTCGGTCGGCCCATATTTTCTTGCAAATCTTGAGATTTTTTATCCCATTTCTCAAAGTATTGATAAATTAGTACAGTTAATAAATTCCAGTTTTAAATCATTACATACTGTACTAATTTATTCAATCAATTTACAATCTCAAGTTCGCATTCCATTTCTTTCTCCCTTTCGTTCATCTTTTCATTTCCATCTACCGAGACTTTATCTCATTCCGTCCACACACAGTCTCGTGTATTCTTCATTTTCTTTCTCTACGTATTCTTTCACCAACCCTGGTCTCACTATGATAAAGTTTTTGAATGGTTGGTGTTAACTTTTGGACTATGTAAAGCCTTATATATACTAATATTATTCCCTCCCCCTAACTTTGAACTTCAATACTTAACAGTGGAAACATTGTTTTACTTAAATTTAGGGGCGCATTGTTGTATATATTGTCTTCTTTTGGGAAATTTCTTATCTGGTGAAATTTCCCTTCAAAATAAACTCTCCGATAATTTTGAAGGCTCAACAATTTTGGGACCTCTTTGTGTGGCTTGACAGTGAGGGCACTGTCAAGTTTAAGTTTCGGGGTATCGATGAGCTTTCTATCTTTGCATTCATATTTATTTTTCACATGCATTAGTATGTTTCCCTTTTTACAATTCTTCTTTTCTTTTGCATGTTTAAAATTCTGCATTGCGCCATGTTAAATTCCGCATTGCATTTATATTAAAAATCCAAAAAAGTCACAAAATTTAAAACCCCACAAAAATTTGAAATTTTTTCCAAAACATAAAAATTTTGTCGTCAAGTTAGCTGCTAGGAAAACTTAGACTCAAGTCTGACAGTTTAGATTGAGAGGTTAGAAATGCTTAGGAATTGAAAACCTTAAAAATAACCTTTCTTGAGTTTAACCGTAGTAAATATACGTCCTTGCAGTTTATTTAGAAGTAAGTAATCTTGAGTTCAATTCTTGAATTAAGTTGAGATGAAGGGAAAGTATTGAAAACTTTATTAAAGGTAAGTCTGAAAAATAGTTTTTATTCTTGAATTCAAATTCAGAAAATATATACCCTACAAAATGCACTTACACACCTTGAAACTTGAGATAGTAAAGATTACCTAAAAATACTCTTGCATGAAAACCTAGTATGAATAAAAAACGGTATCTAAAGTTAACCACCAAAAGAGCGTCGATCTTAAAAAGAAAAAAGAAAGAAAGAAATAATATATTGCAAGACCTGAAAAATACTATCTATGCCATAATAAGCTCACACATTCGGTAATCGGCTGATTAGTGCCTCAGAAAGCAGCAGTAGTCCCATGAAAGATTTGTGAGCGAATCCGCCCATCATTAATAAAAAGAAATAGTACTAGGTATTAGGGTAAGGATACTATAGCTTGAATTGAATTCTTGAGTGTATGGGTGAATTTACACACACGTAGGGCTATATGATCGATGTTTGGAGGAGAGGTAAAAATAAAGAGTAAGTCTTATATTTTCTTTAAAATGATAAAATCCGGATTGGAGACTGTGCTTTAGATGGAAAACTCAAGAGAAACTGAGGTCTTTATAAACTGACAAAACTTATAGGATCTTAAATTAAATGAAGAGGATGTGTGAAGAATAAGGGGTGGATATTTCTAACTTAGGATAATAGAATTTCTAACTTAGATGATAAACCGTAGGATTAGAGTCGAGATTAACTTATAAAACTAGTTTGACGGGATTTTGTGGGTAGTATCCGCTGAAAACCCTTAGGAGACAGCACCCCTCCTACTAGGGACACCTAGAGGTTGAACGGCTTATTGCACATGCTAAGTGCAATCGTGACGCCTACAAAAGTGAGCTTAGGACTTTTTGAAAATAAAATTGTTTGCTCGGGACGAGCAAAGGATATGTTTGGGGGTATTTGTTCACATCAGAATATTACATTTAATACCACTCACTCTTATGCATATTTGCATATAGGTAGATGATTTTGATCCGTATTTTCTACATGATTACAGGTTACGGGTTCTCAGTCCAGAACAATGAAAATCACGCACATTCTCAACAGTTATGAAAAATTCAGGATAACTGCTGACAGACGGATAAAATACGAGTTCCGGTCATTCACATCCGTCAGGTGCCGCTTACAAGTATAAGGACAATATCAAGTGATGGTCATTCGTGTCTAAGACAAGCACAAAATATGAAGGAGGCAGCACAAGGATCAAGATGGCAACGTGGAGCTCGAGGGAGATCAAAGGCGCAAAATTCAAATGATTTAAATGAGAAAAAAGAAAAAAAAAGAGTTGCCATATTGGACTGTTGAAAATCTGAGAATATTTTGGAAGGATTTTGCAGATGTGAACTTACCAAACCAAAGTGAAGAATAAAGCAACATAAGAATCCACAAGAAAAAACGGAGCATCAAATCCAAAAACCGACCGCTGATAAGCGAAATTTTGCACATTTAGGCGGCGGATCCACGGCCACTACATGGCGTCTTGCGAGAATTTTTTATGGGCTTTTTGGTAACTTCATAAAGGTTCAGAAAACATTGCTAGGGTTTCATTTCACTGCCTATAAATACTCCAGCTCAGAACCAAAGAAAGGATGCATTATTTTCCTTAGGATTAGTTTTAGTTTAGTGTAAGCTTCCTCTTCCTCTTCATATTTTTTCCATTAAAAAGTAGTGAGAGATTTTGAGTGGATAAACAATGAAGATGAGAGTTTTATTTATCTTGTATCTTTTATATTGTTAACTTAGTTTTTATTACTTGCTTGTAATTTTCTTAGTAGTATAATTGTATTTTAATGGTTTTTATTGTCGGCTTCTTCTTTTCTCTTTTATTTTTCTTTTACAAAACTATGATGCTCAAGTATGATTCTTGCTTAGGTAAGATCCCAAGAAGCTAGTTTTTGCTCTTCTTCTCATTTCTTTTCTTTTCTTTGATTTTATTTTCTTTTTATCATGGTGGGTGGTTTATTCACTTATCAGGGTTAAGGAAAGGTAGTATGAGAGATGGAAAAATCTCTTGTAGTTCTCTTTACCAAACAACTTAAATTGAATCTAAACCAAACAAATATAACCCTCTTCCTTAGATGCGCTATCGTGACATATAGTCACGACCTAAGTTGGGAATTCTTTTAGACACACTACAACGTGATATGTAGTTGCGACCTATTTAGAGACTTGTTGTGTATATTTAGCCTAAGATTGGAAATAAGAGTATGGAAAGAACGGACAAGGGACAATAGTTAGGAATGGATTTAGCATTGGAAAACTTAAACTTGCAGATACCATTTCTATGTTCTATGTCCTCCTAATTCTCGTTACTTCTGATTATTCTAATATCATTTCAATGATGGCACAAGACAAAACACAAGAATAATTCCTAACTCTACTAACCAAGCCTAACCCTAACAAATTCTCTTGAACATAAATATGCACAACACTTAGAATTGAATTAAACAAACTTGGACATTTTTTACTTGACTCGTCTAAAACAAGAACGGAAATACATACCATCTCTCCGTGGATCGACCCGTACTCAACCGACTAGCTACCAAGCGAAACCGACTTGATGGCGGTAAGTAGAACGCATATAACAAAAAGTCTTCCAATCAGCTATAGTATTTGAAATATTGAAAACTCGAGAAAACTAAATAAATCTCAAGAAAACTTTAAACTCGCTATATTTGCATACTAGCATGAGAAATATTGAAAAATATCGAGAAAACTAAAAATTCACAATTTTCATAGGATATCAAAGCATGCAAATTATTGAAGAACTCGAGAAAACCGAAAAATCCGCAAGTTTATTTGAATATAGCATGCGAAATTTTGAAAATTCGCGGAAACTGAAAGCCCGCTTTTCGTGGTTATAATGTGAAATATTGAAAAACTCGAGAAACTTATACTCCGTGATTTTCGTGGGCTATATAGCATATGAAATATCGAAAAAGTCAAGAAAAATAAAAATTTGCAATTCTCGTGAGATATATAGTATGAGAAATATTGAAAAACTCGAGAAAAAAATGAAAATTCGCTATTTTCGTGGACCATATTACGCAAAATGTTGAAATACTCATAAAAACTGAAATTTATGTTTTTCATAGGCATTGAGAAACTCGAGAAAACAAAAGGTTAAGCAATTATAATGAGATATAAAATGCGAAATATTGAAAAACTCATAAAAAATAAAAATTCGTGATTGCCGCGGGATATAAAATGCGAAATATTATAGAACTCAAAAAAACTGAAAATTCACGATTAAATTTGAGATATTTACAAAAAAAAAACACAGTGTAGTTTCACACTTTGACGAAAAGCCCCTGTGATTTATTTTTTGACGAAAAACCCCTGTATGGTTTGCTCCACCAGCAAAAACCACCATGTGGTTTCGGAAAAAAACAATACTGTTAAATTTTTGGGATATTCTTGAACCATACCCATATATGACATGCACAAGACTTGTAAAAGTACATTTATACTCAAAATACATTTCTCGCGCTTTTTATGACAACCAAACAAAAAAAATAACTTTTCGAAACCGTAAGATGAAAAGGGTATTTTGGGTATTAAAATACTTTTACATGTCACGTACATATCATATATAGGTATGGTTCAAGAATATCTAGCAGTATTGGGTTTTTTTGGAAACCACATGGAGGGTTTCGTCAAAAAATAAACTACATGGGGTTTTTCATTATAAGTGTTGAAGCACACGGTGGTTTTCGTAAATATCCCTTTATATTTATGTAAAAACAATACGAACATTTTCTTGCAAAACATGGCTAAATCCTTTATATTTATGGACAATCCATCAAGCAAATAAAGGTACACGAAAAAGATAGCTAAATCCTTTATATTTATGGACAATCCATCAAGCAAATAAAGGTACACGAAAAAGATAGCTCCAAGGGCTATAGAGGGGCAAGCCCTTCTAGAGTAGTTTTTTTTCCAGTGCCGTGTTTTGTAAAATAATATGAACATTTTCTCGCAATAGGAAAAAAATTTAGTGCGACTATTGAATAAAAAAATATAAATACAACATTGACTTGATTCACAAACCACCAGCTCACTCGCATCATTATTAAACTTCAACGTGAACCAACATCAACATGCTAGCGGTTTTTACATAAATATATCACACAAGATTATGATGAGAGTGAGCTGGTGGTTTGTGAATCGAGTCACAGAATAAGCCTGCACGGCATAATCAACATAATGTGAAACCAAAATAGTGATAACATATTATTAAACTTTATCATGAACCAACATCAAGACGCTAGCCGCATAATCAACATAATAGCCAAGCAAATATGCAACACTGCATTCAGCAACAAAGAGAACCGACATAAATTACAGCATGCATACCTAGGTGAAGGTGGTTCAAAACAACAGAGGAATGAAAAGCAAAACCAAAATAGAAGACAGATTGAAGACCATCACACTTAATCACCCAACAAGAAGCCAGCAAGCTACGTACCAATTCAACATTGAAACGCATCCCAAATCAAATTTTCCCCAAATTCATGCAAATTATGCTTCAGTTCGATGGACCGATTCCGTACAAACATGAAAGAAGAGAATGATCAAATATATCACACAAGATTTCTTATAAAGTCTGCTCCAAGGGCTGATAAAAATTTTTAAGCCATGAACATATTTCCAATTTATTAGCCATTTCTGCAATCTGTCACTAATTACATTTTCAATGTATTTTGAGGTGAAATTCACTAGAACCCAGGCAAACATAACACAGTTATTGAATGGGTGTCTCTGTACGAGTTTAAGGCCCGATCTATCCACGTTCACAGAATAAGTTGGCACGGAAATTCTAGAAATTTCTTCCTTTGTATGGCATTTCCTGCACAAATAAGATTAGGTATAAGATGGAGATCAAAGCTTGACATTTATATGATAGAAAAAATATATATAAGAGATGATACATCATAACACTGCATTGGGAGCAAAAAAGGAAAAACATTAGCGTTGTCTCATATCCGTTTGTACATCTATAGGCCATTTAGGCTACAAATAGATGATGGTAGTGCTACGGATGCAACACTACATATATACTCCTGTGTAAGGAGTGAGAGCCATGGGCTTTAGGCCGACAAGTAATCTTTTGTGAGTTTGTGTTGCCTCCCTCTCTTGTGGTGTGAGAGCAAGAAAGGAGATGAGGGATGGAAGGGAGATGGTGAGAGATGAGAGATATGAGAGATGGGTGTATAATGTAAATTGATGGCCAAGAAATATCTAGATAACAATTTTCTTTACTTACGAACTAGAATTAATCACAATGGAAAAATAAAGATGCAGCTCTAGAATCAAAGTGTGATAGTTGAAGTGTAGTAGTATGTGATCATCGAATATGATTGAAGTTGAAAGGAAAATTCTATAGGACGGCTATAACACCGCCTCTTCTATGGATAAGAATGTTGGACAATTAAGAAACATATTCAAAAGATGGGTAGCAAAAATGAGAATGTTAAGGTGTATGAGTGGTAATACAATTGACAGAATAAGGAATGAGTGTATTCGTAACAAGTTGGGTTGCTCTTATAGAGGATAAGAGAGGCAACCGGCTGAGATAGTTTGGACATGTACAATGAAGACCAACAACTGAACCTGTTAGATGAAGTGACAAAATTATAGTTAATGGCGCAACTAGAGGTAGGGCTGGACTTAGACGAACATGAGTAAAAACAATTAAGAAAGATATGTTAATTGAAAATGCAATCAAGGAGATGGACCTTAATAGAGCAGAATGGAAGAAACAGATTTATAAAGCCGACCCTAAAATTTTGGGATAAAGGCACGTAATAAAACCCAATTTAACATGATGTTGGCCGAGTTTCGCATAATTCCGAAGTGTTATTTTTTCTTCGTGTGATTTAATTGTGCTTCTTGTGTGCTTGATGGGTTTGATGAAGGGATCAATATTCCCAACATAAACATGCATCTTCTAGAACTGAACAAGTTAAAGGCATTTAGTTGATCTAAAGAAAAGGAAGATTATTTTAGTACTAGGAATATTTACATCACCGTGGTTACAGATTATAATCCTAGTAATACTACTACTATTATTACTGCTGTTCATGCAGCTATTGCTATAGTTACTATAATTGTTACTGTTGTTTTATACCAATATCACTATTGTTATTTAACTAGTTACTAGTTTTACTGTTAGTATGCTGCATGCTGCTGCTGCTGCTGCTATAGACAATTTCACAAATATTGTCCCTTGGTATTTTCAGCACATCAACTTTACAAATAACAAGGTGGCAATTCTTCGAATATAGACATCTTATCTCGTTCCATATCACAACATCAACCAAAATCTGGGTAACTACAATTTTACATACAGCAAAGAGATGCCAAACGGGCGGATTGGGCTACCCGTGTGTGGGTCATTGCGGATGGTGGGTGCAAATGGTACAAGTAAATTCCCAGATATAAATCGATGCTAAATTTTGTGTCGACCACCAAGGGTTGGAATGCGGGTAACCCTTGTATGGATAAACTGGTCACTAGTAAGCCGGTTAATGGGTACATTGTTGAAAAAAATATATAAGCAAACCAGTTTAATTAAATTATAATCACTACATAGATGGAAACATGTACAAAACGCACATATTTTTGACATAAAGGCACAAACAAAGTTTCATGAAAAAGAAAAATTTCTAGAAAAGCATCACATGAAATCAATGTTGGATAGCTTCAATGGAACAAATCACATAGTTATTTGGAAGCTCCACCATAAGTTCTTTATCCTTGACTGCATCTTTGATGCAGGCTAGGTTAAACCACGAACACATGACTGGGTAAACCTAGTGATACTTTTATTTCACTTCTAAACATGAGGGCCGGGTAAAGGTAACTTTTAAATGGGTAGTAAATATTTGACTCGTGATCGGTGTTTTACGGACCAACCCATTGGTCAAAAAGATGGACACGCCTCTAGTAAAACATACCGGACAGAAAATATGCTCACTCCATTTCAATTTATTTGTCCTTTTGAACACCTTTTTGTATTTCTAATTACTTGTCCCTTTGAAATACCAAAAAGAATGTTTGAGAATCTACTCCTATAGCCTCTGCAATTTAGATGTAAAATACCATAAGTAATTCTGTCCATTACCAAGTCCCATTATGAGGGTAACATAGAAATTTACATTTCTATCATCCTCCATTAAACTAGAGTTACACTTTTTATTAATTAAGATGCAACAGGCCAAAAGGGCAAGTAATATGAAATGAAGGGAGTAAACTAAAACCTAATTAATTTAAAAAAATACTCTAGTCTGCCAATTCTCCAAGCAGAGAAACATTTCAACACTCACGCAACCCATTCCATCTAATTGTTGGATATAATACCCCCAACTCAATTATTGTAATCGCAGGCAAGCGATTATGATGATTGAGGGAGGACCTATACGGATAGAACAGTCTTACTCGAGATAATAGTATGCTATCCGGTTCATCTCTATCATTATGTGCATATATAATGTGGTACTACGGATCACTGTTACATGTTGATAGAGCCCATAGGATTCTTGCTTGACTACCAGCATTATGATGGCGATCATATACGTGGGAGCTGAATGGTCCAAAAGCACATCCTTAAATATCCTTAGTCGAGAGAGTATCAAGACTTTGTATCGATACTCCGGAGTAGACTAATGTATACTTTTCGAGACCCCGACGAGGGACGGTGGCCGGTCTCACAAGCCATTGGTGTCAGTTGGTCACCTAAGATAGTATACAGGTGCTCACTAAAGGTGAGTATACCGGACGGACTCGCCGGGAACATACTAGATGGTATTATACATATTTTCAAATAGCAATTCTTAGGTGACATGGGTACAGGTCGGTCTGTAGATTTGAGATTGTCATTTGTATCGTGTGAGTTTCCACTGTACTTTGATTACTACCCTACCACGGCTCGAAGGAGTCGTGCAACTAGGTTTTAGTTGGATACAGTCCCGAGCCACATGGAGGCGGTAAGCGGATCATCAGGGATTCGTCTCTCCTGGTATTGAGGGTTGATGCCGCGCTGTACACGGACGGCCATCACCAGAAATCCTTGGCCAACATAGACAAGATTTACTGATTTGGATCGGTAGTTTCTCAGTGAATGATGGGCATCACACCGACACGAAATATTGCGTTATTAGGGGTCTGACTTTATCCACCCCTTAGACCCGATATACGATACTCTTAGACGAACAGAGTGGACTGTACGGAGATTGTCACAGACTGGACTGTATGGAGATTATCACAGACAGGCTCAGTAGGGATACAAATGAGTTTGCTCGTCGACGTTCTTTTCGTTCAATACCTAGATAGCCGTTAGGTACAACCAGTGCGGCTAACGTGCTTGTGGTTAAACTCACTGCCAACGTATTGACGAGTATTTAGAGCCCCACACAGAGTTTTCCTGGTTCAGGCGATATGATGTAGATGGCGTATGTTGGTATATATGGGTGTCCGATTAAATGTGTACAGACTACACGGATTTTAATCGGACGGTTGATAATACTGACGGCTTAGGATTAAGCCGGATTATTAAATCAAGTTTTGATTTAATAATTTATATATTTTTTAATATATGTATTCTAGTATTATTGTTCATTATTCATCCTCTTGGCTATTCGTATATTTATACGGATACGCGTATATGTATTTCGATACGTATACCAGCTTGTATTCCATATTTATACGGAATTTGTTCTAGAAGACCGCCTCATTTGTGAATATTTATTCATGAATATTCATGAAATGAGGTGGAGGGTGAGGTGGCATTGAGCATGGTTGTAGATATGTGGAGAGGAATGGGCTTTCATCTGTTTATTTGGAAAATGTTGTGGTTAATTTTTTAAATGGTTAGAAATATTATGAAGCCATTCTTACTATATTCTAAACTTCGCATTTTTTCTTTCAACACTTAATTTTTGTTATGTCCACTTCTTTATCTCCTCCTCTTCTTTACTTGCTTTCTTGAGCTTTAGATATGAAAGAAAATTATAGTGGAATATTCTTACATCCCCACTCTCCATTCTTAGCAAGTTTGGAGTGTCGGTTGTTTCACTAAGTGAAACTGGAGCTTGGATCGGTTCCCTCGGATGGATCATCTTCGGCGAAAGAGGGCCGACTTGCAAGCACGATTTGGAGCTCTTGAAAAAAGCTTGAAGATGTGAGTATTGCTAACATAGTAGATTAGCATAGCTCACTTGTTTTTGTTTGCAAGTTCTAGCACTTTAATTTGATTCATAGTTTTGGAAGATCAGCAAACTAGAAAAAATTTTAAAATCCATGTTGCTATCTTCCAATATTAGCTTTCTAGTGCACATGGGTTCCCAACACTAATGTGCTATTTTTTCTTTAGCAGAGGAACATTCTTGTTGCCATTATTTATGCAGAGTAAAATTCGTGTTGCCAATTCTTGTTGCCATTACTTACTAGAATTGCTCAGTTATTTTTTCCTTCCTTACTCCCATGTCTTTTCATCTACTGTCTCAATGGACTGCAACAAGAACCGGCAAGCTCTACAGTCTGTTGTCAACTGGAATTTCTTCAAACTCAACCACAAATTGTTCAACGTCACATCGTTCAGGCCACCACGTATTTTCACCCAAGCCTTATTGCTTCATTCATGGAGAGATCGCCAGGTTTAAGACCATAAATGGCAACACCAATGATTTTCACTGATACTAAAAGTATTTCATACAAACCATCTTACCCTCACCTGATACCAACTTTCATAGGATGAAATGGTTACAGAGTATTCTGTCATTACTAGAGACACCCATTTTTCCTTTTGGACATAACACTCTGACCTAGGTTGCACGGACACTCCCAACGGGTTGCCATATCCGTGTCTGACACGTTTCAGACACCGACACTGCAAGACACTTGCATGACGCGTATCAGACGGATTGTATATAGGTCATTTATATAGCATGTGTTCTATGCATGTCATATAAGTATAAACATATTTTTAGTATGTTATTAGCGTATAGCATGTTTAAATATCACCGAGCGATCAGTTTAGATATCTAGGTTCTATCATCCAAAAGGATGGGGAGATCGATAGTGGTATCAATCAAAGAATCCAAACTGGTTGGTTGAAATGGAATGCAGCAGGAATTTTGTGCGATCGTAACTTTTCGTTAAGGTTGAAAGGGAAGTTTTATCGGAGCGCTATTCGGTCTGCCTTATTATATGGTACAAAATACCGGGCTCCTAAGAAACATTATACACAGAAAATGCACATGGAGGAGATACGCATGCTTCGTTGGACGTGTGGTAACAATACAAAAGATAAGGTGTGAAATGAGGATATTCGTGCAAAAGTTGGTGTAGCACCCGTGGAGAAGAAATACGGGAAAACCGGCTAAGATAGTTTGGTCATGTAGGACGCAGACCAATAAAAACACCGGTTCAACGAATAGATAATCTCGATATAGGCAATGTCAAAAGAGCAAAAGGGAGACCGAAGAAAACATGGATGGAGGTGATATGAAAAGATATGGTTGCCAAGGGCCTCAATGAAAGTATATTATTCGATAGGAGTGAGTGGCGGCGGAGGATTCATGTGCTGGACCCGGCGTGATTCTCATGTTGGTTCATGTAGCCTAACTCATATGCTTGGGATAAAAGGCTCAGTTGTTGTATTAGCATATAGCATGTTAAACTTGTTAATTTTTTCCTATTTAATATTGTAATAATAGTTGATATCTTATTTATCTTTGAAAGATTATATATAGTCGTGACACCATATCCTATATTTTAGGATTTTGTCGCGTCGCCGTATCGCATCGTGTTGTATCCATGTTCCCATATCTGTGTCTATGCAACCTTGACTCTGACACCCATTGTTCGGACATTTTATTGATTGCCAAATGCCAACACTAGAATGTCTTGCCCTCTTATAAAATTCCATTCCGGTATTTTGTTATTTCCATAGACCAAGTAAGCATCTCTGCTAAAATAATCCTTGCCTTGGTTTTGCAAACATCATCTACTCAATCTATCTTGCTATAAATGACTATCCAAATAATCAAAACCATCAATGTGGGTATCAAAGCTAAATTGTCGACAATACCAACATTCTATGCTCCTAGTCTTACATTACACATATTATGTGTCCATTCTACTAATATTTATCTTAGATTGCTGGAGATGAGGTATCTTAGATTGATTACAGATGTGAAGGCGACTGGGCCCTTCTAAAGTAATTTTTTTTTTTAAAAAACTCTGCCAGCATTAACCAATCCAAGCAATGGTGCTAGAAGGAAACTTTCTGCACACTGTCAGGTCTTTGACTTCTGAAAAGTATGTCCCCATCTTCTATCACTAGACGAAGGGCGAACCTCGGTTGCTCTGATATTATGTCAAGAACCAGTTTACACTCTACCCAAAAGCTTGAGATGGTATCAGAGTGCACCAGGTTTCAAGAGATCCTAAGCCTCATCATTATCAGTTTAAAAGTATATTTAATTATTTAATATTTATTTACACCCATTTATTCATGTAAAGGGGGAGGTTAAGATAATGTTAGCTTAGTATATAGACTAGTGCTATCCCCCAACCAGAAAGCTTAAGCTTTTGGGTACAATGGTTCTTGACGGCCATAATAGTCTGTATGGTTAGATTCTGAAAATTATTTTTAAAACATTAGAATCCTAGAGATCCTTTTAACTTATCAACAATCGAATATCCAGATTATATACAAATACATTAATGTAGCATTTCCATAAATCTGATGCCTACGAATCACTCTATCGGGAAGGTTGACATGGTGCATTTCCAATTTTCTTCCATTCAGTATATCAAATGAGCCTGAATGATAAATTTGTGTAGAGAGATTGTGTCACAAGAAAACTGTGATTTGAGAAACTACGGCATCTTTAAATTATGCAATAGACATTAACCAGCAATTGCTGTACTCGTTGGAATATGGACATGAACCCTAAAGCTTAATAGCCTAGCGCATGAGCATGTACAAAATTTACATATTAATATAAACCCTTTACAGCCTCTAGCATACCAAATTGTTCAAGTTTCAAAACCAGATCACATGGATAAAGGAACCTTACACTTCCCACTTTTGATAGGGGAAAGCCTCATACACCAGACACCAAGATATGCTTGGATGAGAACATACTAATATGATAATATCAATACATGGAGTGCCATACTAAATGAATGGAGAAAATTGGGAAAACATTCACTGTAAGCATGCACTGCAATATATTTTTGTATTCGACTTCTTTAACCTCAACCCGAAATCATACCTCCAGCACAACAGCCTAGTTATTTTGACAACGGTGCTTATTGCAACATGAATTCTACTGTTGTTAGTTCCCCTACTCTTGAAACTACACAACCATTATGACCAAACCTCTTCTATATAAATAATTAAAATCAACTCGAACTTTATAGCAGCTATCCATAAAAAGAAATTACATTTCTAACCATCTTATAGCTCTAACAAGCAAGGATTGGATTGTCCATTAAAAAAGAGATCAAATGAATTTAACTTATATTTCATAGTTGAAATTTAGAAGGCAATTGGCCTTGCACACCCTGTGAAGCTATAGTGAAGTGTGATATTTCATACTGCAATGATCTCTATATCCATCAGTTAAAAACTTGTCAAAACAACTCTCTATTCCACGTAAATAAGCAAAACAGCTACAAGATTAATAAAGCAGCATTTCTGATGTATTCAGCTTAAACTTCGGCGGAAAAAATTTATTGCTGTCAAAATTTTGCACCATTAAAGTGAAAGCGACTATAAGACAAAACAACTCACCGGTGGATATGTTGGCATGTAATAGACAGGCCGAGGCTGCCCAAGAATCATCTGCTGCCCATACTGCAAATGTGAGGAAATGACATTAAAAAAAAGTACACAAACAAGAAAAACCATTAGTAAAAACCAACATTTTACTCCTCAAGGTTATCTTAATATATAAGATAAATATATTGAGATGGACAAAGGACGCTTGCGTACCATTGGACCATTAGGATGGATATATGCCTGGGAAGATTGTAATTGTGGAGACTGTGAATTAAACACAGGCTGGTGGCCACCAAATGAAGCTCCAATCTACAGCAATTAGTATATTTAATAAATAGGCAGTAAGACGATGGAAGTAAATAGCGCTAGTAGCTCAGATTTATGCTGGAGACAAAAATAGTTTTGGGAAGCAAGCAGGTTCGGTGGTAACTTAACGAAGGAAGAATTGTACGGTGATAGAATTTGTATTCATGGTATACACTATGAACTGAAGAATTGTTGCACCACCAAAAACAATGCACCACCACAACGCAAATAACATGAGCAACATAGCTAGTTGATCATTATTGCTTGAGGTCACCAGATCTTCACATAATTTCTGGAGTCTTATGTAGAAGTTAGTTTCGAAATGGTACAGTAGTCATTTTTTAAGCTTAAGCCTCGAAACTACAATTAATATGTATCCTAACCATTACTGGGCATTTGTCATCATAAACTACCTAAACACTTTGCCCGTTAAATGAATAGCATGCATATTTCAAGGGAACAATTGAGGGAAACACGATAAACTTTTTCCAGAGTTCACCTGATTATTATTTTGTTAATATCTCACTGGACTAACACAGAGATCAAAACTAACTACAAGTTGCTTTTTGAGGGCTGGTCCTGAAATCCGCAAGAGAGCCTGACTCTTTGGGCACTATGTTGCACGGGTTCTTTGATTAAACGTATCCGTATCGGATTCATATTTATCAGATTCTTTTGGATTCATCAAGAACATATGTTGAACACTTGTTGGCACATTCTAAATTTTGTTTTGAATTCTAGATGTATCCAAAATGTATTAACGGCTAAAACATCAACAATCTATGCACTAACACTAATAAATTAGTTGTACTCTTAGTTTAGGTCGCTAACATGATGGTTTTCTGTGATAATTTGCATATATTTTAATATATAAAAAAGATCAACATATCCCAAGTTCCCAACATATCCTATTCTAGTTTTTTGAGAAATTGCATATCCGTGAATCCAACTCGTATAGTATCCCATATCCATATCCGAATCCATGCTACTTAGTTCGGGCAGATATTAGGAAAATATGATAAGAGTTTGCTTCTCGCCTTTGCCACATTGTTCTATATCAGTTAATGATTGTATCCTTTTTGTAAGAGGGGGAGTACAACTAGAAATATTATAAAACCTACCAATACTTCATTGAACCAACCAGTCCAGCTTGAGTTGAATTGTTTATCATTTAACTTTAAAAGCAAAGCATAGTCGACTTAACAACTATATAACACAAGCGTAAGCGAGTCATTATCAAAAGCCAAAAGGAAGTAACTGTAAGTGGCTTCCTAAAATAATCAAATGTACATGCTTACAAAGTCAGTGGACCACAACAATAAAAATAGTTGATTTTCCACTACATCACTCCTAAAGACTTTCATCCCCAACGGGATGAATTTCTATAATTCTAACATGCATCAAAACATGCAAAATTATATGCAAATACTTGTTCTAATAATTCACTCAAAAGTTAAACTGCATTAATTCATAGTTCATCAGCAAGAATATGAAATTAGAAATGGTAAGTAACTAAACAAAGCTTTCCAAGACATTCTCTTGGTGTTCACTCTAACAGGAGTTTTCAACTTGAAAAAGAAAATTTACAAACAACAATTAAAGCAGTCAATATTATGGACACTCTTTTACTCTTCATGATCACTTATTGTCACTGACAAGGCATTTACAGTGAAGGCAAAAGGCAATAAACAAAATTGTCTTCCAGTATAGGGAAATATAGTCTCGAATCAAACCTATTATCTGAAAGAAATTCAATACCAATTGCAGAGAAGCAAGCATTATAATACCACATACGTTATGGTATAACAAGGTCAGAACCCAAAAAAGTAAAAAGAAAATTAGGAAGAAACGATATTATGTTGCCAATGCATATAGTGGAAGTAAGGATCTCACCCCAACGCCCATTGGTACGCTGTGCATAGGTGGGACAGCAGATAAGTTACTGGGATAATAAAAAGAGCCTTCAGTCATTGGTACTGAGGGCCTTAAAGATGCTGATGGCGTAAAACTCTTAGCATTTGGATTGAGCTTAAATTCCTGGTTCAACCAAAAGAAAAGAAAAGAAAAAATAGAAGCTGATCAACCATGTCAATAGTCATGTGAAACCAAATCTCACACACACATGTGCACATGTATATGTATGTGCATGTTTTATGTTATCTAATAATGTCTCTTGTCTACTATTTGTAAACATTTTAAGTGCACGCGCATTATAAACATATGCATATAAATACACATACATATACTGTACACAAACACACACAACTCTTATAAGCAAATTGATGAAATTTTTGGTTCATTGTATCTTAACTAATTTTTATCTCTTATAAAAAAATTAAAAGAAAATTACTGTTTATTTAAAATAATCATATGGAACCTATTATATCAACCGTTTCAATTTAAAATTTAAAAACACTTTATTTTTGTAGAGTAGTTTATTAAAATATAAATCGAGTCAGTCGATGTTTTTATTTTGGTTTTTTTCTCTCTCATCAAATTCTCAAAAAATCTCTTTTTAATTTTCATATTTTATATTTCTGTCTCAAATCTATTAGATATTTTATATTTCTTATTAAAAATTTCATCCAAAAGTTAACCATAATTTATTTTGACCGATGTTATTTTCTATCAAACCATTATGATTATATATCTATCTATATCTATATCTATACTACTCTTATAAGCAGGGGCGGAGCTAGATATAGCCTAGGTTAGTCAGCCGCCCAACATGGGTTCAGGAATTTCGATATACATGTATGCTAAATGAATGAATTATAACTAATAGTTACCAGATTTGTATCAGCTTTGTAGGTTGGCCTAGTCTGTGTGTGTGAGAATAATGAAGAAAAGAGAACCTAGAAGGCTTTTTCGTTAACGTCAAAAATCTATATCCTCCATGTATTTTTTCGACGATCGGCAGCCATCATCATCTTGACATGTAAGATGTAGATACACCAAATTTCATGTGATTCCATCACTTTGTTACCGTTGAATTAGCAATGTAAAAAGTTCTATTGTCGGTTAACCATTAATTTTGCATCCACTAAATCAACGGTGAAAAAGTAATGGAATCACATGAAATTTGGTGTATCCACCTCTTACATGATAAAGATGATGGATGCTGATCGTCGAAAAAATCGAGAGTATATTTTTTCAACGCCATAGGAGGGCTCCTATAGCACCTTTCCTCCATTATTCTCTCTCTGTATGTAGAGAGAGGGCAAAGGCCATAGAGAGGATTTCCTTCTATGGCATCAAAAAAAATGGCCTTTCACCTTTTTATTCGATGATCGGCACCCACCATCTTGTCTACACCAGCTAAGATTTAGATATACCAAATTTTGTGTAATTCCAACATATTTTTCCCGTTGATTTAGTAGGGTGCAAAATTAACGGTTTTCCAATAATATAACTTTTTTACAATATTTAAATCACTAAATCAACGGGGAAAAGGTGTTAGAATCTTGTGAAATTTGGTGTATCTACATCTTAGATAATAAAAATTATGGACGGTGCCGGTCGTTGAAAAAACGGTGGAGGATAGACTTTTTCCGGTGCCTTAAAATGGTTTCCCTCCTACGGCCTTTGTCCTCCAATACCCATATATATATATATATATATATATATATATATATATATATATGGAGAGAGAGTATGAATCCGTTAAGGCGCGTTCGTATTTTTTAATTCACGAACCTTAATAACAGCCGTTATATCTACCATTTGCTTTCGACGGTTCGGATTAAAACAAATTAAAAACCCATTAAATAAGAAAGTAAATATTCTTTTTCCTAATTTTTAGGATCCATACATATCTTTATTCATTTATTTTGGGTAATATTGTTTGGAATCTTAGGGATTTGTTAGATGTTCGGATTTTTTTTTCTTTGGGTTTTTTGGGTAATATTATTTTCGAATCATGTGGGTTGGATTTGTTAGCTGTTTTGATATTTTATCTGGGTTAATGAAAATATTTTGGGTAATATCGATTAGAATCATGAGAATTTGTTGGATATTCTGATTTTAATGGATTTACTTTCTAATTTAATGGATTATTAATTAGTTTTAATCTGAACAGTCGAAAGCAAAAGGTCGATCAAACAGTTATTAAAATTCGTGACACGAACCGCCTCAATGGACCCGTACTATATATATAGAAAGAGAATAATGGAGGAAAGAGGCCCTAGGAGGCTTTTTCGTCAGGTAGCGTCAAAAAACTACACCCTCCACCATTTTATTCGACGATCGGCACCCATCATCTTCATCTTTATTATCTAAGATGTTGATACACCGAATTTCATGTGATTTTACCATTTTTTCACCGTTGAATTAGTGGATGCAAAATTAAAGGTTTACATTGCTAATTCAACGGTGAAAAAGTGGTAAAATCACATGAAATTCGGTGTATCCACATCTTAGATGATAAAGATCACATCTTAGATGATAAAGATGAAGATGATGGGTGCCGATCGTCGAACAAAACGATGGAGGATGTAGTTTTTTGACGGCACCTGACGAAAATGCCTCCTGGGGCCACTTTCTTCCATTATTCTCATATATATATATATATATATATATATATATATATATATATATATATGAGAGAGAGAGAGAGTGCATGTGTGTGTCTATATATGCATGTTTGTGCGTGTGTAAACCCATATGAGCACGTTAGCGGCCATATATAATTATACATGCATACAGAGATGTATATGTATCACACGTGTGCACGCACGCACGCACCTATGCATATGCATGTGTACATGATTTGACTTAGAACTTGATAAGCACACCTTAGCATTAGGATTTAGTGTCGACTTATCTGAAGACAAAGATCCAACCGAAGAACTTGGAGATAGACCAGGACCACTTGAAACTGAGCGAGGAGCAATACGCTCGGAAGTGGATGATGCAAAAACTCCAGAACGAAGAGGAGTTGCAGGTTCATTTGCAGAAGTTGCAACTTCTGAAGGCTCACCAATAGAGTGTTTACTGTCTTGGCTAGAAGACGAAGAATTATATGCAACACTACTGGAATAAGGACTCTTAGCACTAGCTGAGGGCTGCACCTCTACAAAATATATAGCATTATCCAAGTGAGAGATCATAGCTTTGAATATGAGAGAAACATTTAAAACTGCTAAATACAGCTGAGAGAACAGGGGGGTTGAACACAAAACCATGACCAATGTTGCAAGCAAATCCTAGGAGCTGTACAATTACCTATTTAACTACAACGAAGACGATCAATTTAAAACAACTAGATAATTATTCTGCATTTAACATAATGAAAATAACAGATATGTCCACGAGTTCTTCCAATTTACTTGTGATCATTAACAATACAGACGAATACTGATATAAACTGTACATCTGAGGAAACATAAATAAGTTGATTTCAATATTTGTACATAACATGCCTATTCATAAAATACTTAAAATTTAATTTTAATCATAATATAAAATAACAAGTTTATCACAGTAATATAGAGAGGCTCATATTTGAAAGCAAGAAAATCATATTTTTTACTGGGTAGAAGTTTTTTAATATAAGAAAAAATTGTCTTGGATGAGTTAGGCTTTCAACTAACCCTCAACTTTTGATGTTTGAGCATTGTCAGGTGCCTGCACAAAGCAAAAATATGGGTCAGATGGAACACAGACGCCTCAAGGAGATGAAACGGTTATCTTGGAAGATAAATAGTTTACTCCAAATAAACTCACAGTCCCCTCTTTGTACTCATTTGAGATGTTCTTTACTTTGTCTTGATCTTTGACCTGCTTCTCAGCCAACCTAAGACTTATTTTGCATGTCAGATTCAAAGATTGTATGGTAAATGACTACTGCAAGCACATCCATGTAATACACAGCTCCTGACATGCTGTTGCAAGCCTGAAGGAAGAACATGTAAGAACAACTGGTAGGCAACAAACCTGGTTATATCATTGATGGCTGGGGACTTCTTTGCAACAATTTCAGCTGAAGGTATAGAATGGTCATCAGAACGAGGATGATGTGCATCCTTATCAGAATGGATCTGAGAGGATGCTTCAGCATCCTAAACATCACAAAAGAAATTCTTGATTATTCAAATAATGCTAGGCAAGTACCCTGTGGATAATGCAGGTGTTTGCTAAATCTTAGGATATAAGAAATGGAAAATTTTGCGAGTACTATTCCATGAATAATTAATCATTCAAATTTGGAAACTCAAGATTGCTGAATTAAAAAAACCTCAATAATTTGCCCTCCCGACTTCAAAGACACTAATGCTAGGTTATCACCAGTTATGCTTTACAAACTTACATAAACGGTGCCAGATGATCATTAGGGGTAAAATCGGAAACCAAAAAAGAACGGCACTATTTAACTTGAAAGATAGGTTATCTACTATTCTACTTATTTGGGTCTTTTTGGAAGATTTCAATATTTAATAGTGAGTTAAACATTTAATCTCCTCCATGATATTTAACATATTTATAGTAGTCTATTAGGTGTTTGTAACTTTTTTGCAACTAAAATAAAGGCTTTGTATTGAAAGACCATAAACAAATATTACAGATGTTGCCACTCCAAATATGAGGCTGATAGTTAGCACTTATTACCTGAAATGCCCTCCAAAGTGCAGCTCACATATGAATTGAAATTAGGGCCTGCCAATAATAGTGTTGAAGGGAATCTTTGGCCGGATATTCCCTGTCCCACCCAACTTTGTATAGATATGACTTATGAGATAAATAAGCTTTTATTTAGTTAAATAATTACCCGTACAATCTGGATAGTTAGTATGGTGAAAGTATTAATAAAATATAACATGTCATCATTTACGTTATGAAATAGCGCTTGCTCATGTTGAGACAGATTATAATAACATATAGTCAAACAACGTTTGATAGCTTTTACCAATATTTGTGGAGGAGAAGCTTAAGCAACAGACTGATTGGTAAATCAGTGGATCAATTGTAAATGTCCAGATGAACCAAATCTTCTGCGTTCAACAGAAGGTTATGGCAGATGTTTGGCTGAAAACACTACCACAGGATAAGTGAATTTAAGAAACCACCAGGAGCGTGATATCGAATCAGCAGAAGGTTATGGCAGATGTTTGACTGAAAAGACTGATACAGGATAAGTGAATTTAAGAAACCACCAGGAGCGTGGTATCAAATTAGACTTGTTTCGTATGTCAACATGATAAATGCAAATGCAATGGTAAATAATATATCATAGGATGTGAAGCAAATTGAATCTAAAACATAACAGATGAAAACCCATACCACTGATGAACTGGTAGATGACATGTGGGCTTCATCAATGAATTTGCTTCTGGAACTACCGGAATATGATTTAGGCAATGGATGACCATGAGAGCTACCAAAAGCTTTAGTGTTATAGGAATCCAAAAATGATTTTTGGCTTTCTCCCAATGTTTGGTCGTCAATTTCCCTTTGAACTGCTGAATATTTAATTTCCTCATCAAGATCAAAATCTCCATCAAATCGGATGCCTCTTTCCTGTTGAAAGGGTTGGCATAAAGTATATGAGATATCAGAATTTAATACATGTCTGTTAAAATCGGTAGAATAGAAGGTTCACCTCAGCTAAGTGAAGATCACCGGTTTGCTCTCCCTCTATTTCTCTGGCTATTCTTGCTGCTTCCCTTTCCAGCTCTCTCATCTGAGGACCTCTCTCAAGCTTTGTTGTATAGAGTTCCTCATCAAATGTACTCCTAACTCCAAACAGAGTTTCATTTCTTTCAAATTGATCCCAATTCCTAAGTTGAATGGAAGAAAAAGAAAAATCAGCCAGATGAAACAAAATGACCAATTTATAGGATTTACGGTTGGTTAAAGTTGAAATGGAAAAATGTTTGGAATAGGCTTAAAAAGATGATAATCGACAACAAACTAAATCCAGAAGAAACACTTGACACGCAGAACTAATTTAAAAACAATAAATACAAAGGTGTTAGGCATTACTATCATGTTCTCATCCATATCCATCAAGATGGTGTAAGATGGTGTAAACTATGGAGGCAGGACTCTAAACTGAGAATGACCTCAAGAGATGAGACAGTAAAGCCAGCAATCAATATCAGGGCCATTTGTTTACGAGTAATTGCTTGTAAATCAGGATTAATTGACGATGAGGGGGACAAAAATTGAATTTAGATCCGATCCATGTTGAATTACTATTCCACCATTTGTTTCCACAGAGTTGCGAGGACATACATCAGCTAGCAGCACCTAAGTTGGGAAATGTAATTCCTCCCATTTTGGAAGTAAGAAGGTGGAATTCAGTCTAAGAGGTCAAAAAGCAATAAACCAATGGAAGAATGCCAGGTGTCTCATTTCTTCCAAATTTCCAACCCTATTTCTTTTTCAAACAAATAAAGGGAAAAAGAAATTCAATCCCAATCATCTCAATTCCAAGCGTAGAAACAATGGAATTGAGATTCCAATGGGACAAACCAACGGAAGTATGATCTTTCACAAAAACTCATATTTTAATTCCTTGCAACCAAACAGCCCTTCAATCTCAACCACAAAAAATGGTGCCCAAAGCGGCCAAGGAAATAGACAGGAAAGTGGGTTTATGCACAATCATGAAGGTAAATGATGAGCATAAAAAACTACTACTTAGTTGTGCGGTCAAAATCAGCGAATTTCCACAATTCTTTTAACTATTTAAAGTTTAAACACTCTAAATGAAGGCAGGTAATAAATAATGAGCGAACTTAAAAAGTACCTTTGAAAATAATAGAAAATTAAGTCGGGCGTCGGGCCTTCAACAGTTATGACACAAAATTTGCTAGAGAGATGAAACTATACATGAAAAGCATTTCATTTAGCCAAACTAAGGATGATGAAAAGCTTTTAAGAAGCAGAAGAAAGGATATATCTGAAAACATTAAAGTTTATGGATATTAAAGAAATATTGAAATGGTAAAATATCTACGCAAATTGTGAAGTTTCCAATAGTCTGGTCAAATCTACTACAACCCACCTATTCCAAGTTCCATCAAATATATCTTCCAGTTCAGGGCATTCTGGATCATCGGCCGCAGGAGTCCAAGGCTCCAGCTCCCTCTCTGCTTCTAGATGATGAGAATGGGATATCGCTGAGTCTATCATGAGGTCCTTGCGTCGCTCACATGGATGTGCATTCGAGAATTCCTCGATATTTAAAGACACATCCTGAAAATTGTTTGGAACTTTATGTAGCGATAGAAAAATACAAGCAGATGAGGGAAAGTGACTTCTTCAACAGTCTAGTGCTGGCCGCTAAGAGTAATGATACAAAATTATCTTCTGTGATACTTCAAAATTAATAGCGACCCAAAAGAAGGCTTAACATCTTAGCATTCAGGTCCCAATCATATGCAATAAAAATTAGCATAATCAAGGAATAGAGGGGAACCTTTGCAATGATTTGAACAAGATCTTTTGATTGTATGATCATTTCCATGGGCTTTTTAATAGTTTCAGTGACAAGTTTCTGTCCTTGGACAGAACCATCCTTAAAAATTTGTGCCATCTTCAAGACAATTGCTGCAAGTAGAATCAAAAGATTTATTGAATTAACTAATGATAGAAGAAGATCCTCAAATATACAGAAATATTCTGCGAAGACGGGGAAAAAAGAATCACAATATGTTTTCTACAAAGCAGTGGCACATCTAATTAAGGAGTGCTACTCACAAAAATCTTTTTCAGCATTCGTCGCATGAAATATTCCGGAGATAATAGATCCATTCCTCACATGGACTTCCACATGGAGGCCACGAAGATATGAAATGACATATATCAACCGATCACGCGAAGAATTTGCTGTTCCTCCTGTTTTTCCACCATTCACTGAGCATGTCCAAGAGCCGGTTAGACAACAAAACGAAAAACACACCATTTTAAGTTTCAATTTTTACCTGCATTACCAGAATTGCTAGAAGCAGACTTCCCAGTATGCATTTTACTCTCTGACTTGACTCCTACTCCTGTGTCTCTATCACCTCGTCGACGACCGTAACCATTACTATAAGATCTAGGTTGTACAGTCTGTTGTAGGTTCATGTTTAACCTTCAATTCTCCTTAAAAGGAAAAAAGAAACACTTGTAAGTTAAAAGATAGTTTTCTGCAGCAGAAACACTTTTAGATTCAGATAAATACAATAGGAAAGTCAAGCATAAGCAATATAAGATTGTTTTTGTTAAAAAAATAATGTAATAATAAATCAAGTGTATACTACAAAGGCATAAATTTAGTTGTTGATTAATATAACAATCTAGTGACAGCCACCAAATTGTCAATAAATTTGCCACGTAAGAAATAATATGCTCGATCTTCTAAAAAGCCCGCAATGAAACTCTGCTTCAGTGCACGGTGAAGCATAATGGTGAAAATTTGTTGCGTTCTCTTCAGAAATAAGGCTCTAATATTTGAAACTCTAAGCTACCAAAAAACTATTTTACCCTTGTTTTCTGTTATGAACTTTCGATTTAAAACGTGGAACCGTGTAGTTCCAAGTAGCTACATTTGGCGTTCCAAAGAACAATGAGAGCATGGCGATGCATATTAGTTACAAAGATAGATCTTTAACTTCTTCAATGACTATTTAACAACCAATAATTGCAACATGGGCTTATTCTCATTGCATGATATTGAAAAGTAGCTTCAGTTCTTGTAAATAAAAAAGTGATTATATATTGGTTTGAATTAGCTATTTGTTGCATCTCATATTGAATTTCACTCCACTTTAGCGTTTCCAAGAAGCTTATCCCCATCATACCTCATTCTACTCCAAGTAGGAGGTCGTTTCTGTTTTTGCTCCACATACCACCGTATGCTATGTTTTAGGTTACCTGGTGAAACTAATGGTGTTTCCTCGTGAAGTTTATTCTATTTTTGTGTGAAGCTTATGCAGATGCTGAGCATCCAAGTGTGTGCTTTAGCATAAAGTCGCTCAAGTCCATTTATCTTTTTCACTTTTCATTCATCTTTGCCCTCAAACTTGGAGGAGTCTGACAAAGAAATATCTAGTGATTGCGTTAGTAAGTCAACTCTCCATGCCTCGTAATTTCTTACATTACACATGATTGCAATTGGACTCCAAGCACCGGTAATAGCAACAAATACTACGTTCTCTTCATAATCCCACTTATTTATCTCACATTTTGTTATAGCATGTACGTTAGATCCATGGTGAATTCTATTTGAAATTATAATAGTTTCTTATCTTATATGCATTCAACCGTATACATTTAAGAATAAAATTTTGATTCATGTAGCTTGCGCTTCTCGCTCCGTGCTGCGTAAGGTGTCCACTTTAATTTACGATTGATAGTATTTAAACATTGACAGTGCTTATACCGTCCAGCATTAAAATTATAGTTCTTTTTCTAAGTTAAAGAGTCTTTGCAATTTTAATATACCCCCATCATTCCTAAATATTGCCGAACACCAAAAAATCAATCAAATATCATATTACCCCAAATTTGTATCTCTCTGTTTACTAAGACAAAAATGCAATTTCTATAATTAATTTCTCCAACTCATATCCCTAATGGTATTGATCTCCCTTTCTACCTCTTTCTTCTTGTTCAATTTAAAAAATGCAATAGTGGTTAGGGCTTTAAAGAGTTGATTCATTCAGGATAGATGTAGATTAACAACAATTGAATTTTATTTTAAGGGTTTTTATAAATAAAGTTTTAAGTTTATTATAGTTTGCTACTGTTTCCCTTCTTCACTTCAAGTTTGGAATTTTGTGTTCAAGCTTAGTTGTTTTCCATGCTGTGTAATCTTTGTGGATGCAGTGGTTCGGTTCTCTAAATTTGGATTTATCTAAGTTAAACACTTATATTTTGTTTCTCTATAAAAAAAGAGAATAGGAAAATGGTGGAGTTAATGAAGAGAAAAGGAGTGATGAAACACGCAAGGAAGTTTCAAGAGCATAGAGAAGAGGATGCAGTAACGTGTTGTTTCAATGCAAAAGAAGAGAATTTAAAACATACTTAGTAAATAATTTATATAATATTCATGGACTAGGCAGATTAATAAAATGTCCGTGTGAAATTTAGTTTTTTTTTTGAAAATGAAAATTTTAATATATTCTTTAGGGCCAAGTAATATCTCATAACAGTGTAATATATAAAAATCAAAATAATAAAGATTTTAAGAGGGATATCGGAATAACTCTTAGAAATAATTTACATACATATGTTACCAAAATACTATAAACTCTAATATGTTTGAACATGAATAAGAACAAAAGCTAACGCTCTAGATCTCCATATAAAAAAAATGTTTCTTCTTTATGATTGCTTGATGTGTCATCTTCCATTGGACAGGCTTGCTATAATATCATAACATAATGGAAATTACAAAATCGAATATAGCTAGTTTATATCTTCATATTTTGTTAAAAAATAGTGAGAAAAGTGCATATCCACTCTTCGCAACAAGTATGTAGTGTGCAATGTGATGGTTATTGGGTAATTCTCATATAATTTACATGTTCTTATGTTCATAGGTTTGAGTATTTTTATCATATGTTAGCTAATGTGGCTTATGTTAAACGCTGTAAATACGCGGGACTCACCTGAAAACAATGAAGCATGCACTCATGTTTGCATGTACATATAACAACTGAGCCTTTTATCACAAGCATACGGGGTAGGCTACATAAACCAACTTGAGAATCACACGGGTCCAGCACATGAATCCTCCACTCACTCCTATCGAACAATATACTTTCATTGAAGCCTTTGGTAACCATATCTTTTCGTATCACCTCCATCCATGTTTTCTTCGATCTCTCTTTCATCCTTTTGACATTGCTTTTATCTTCGTCGAACCGGTAGTTCCATAGGTTTGCGTCGCATATGACCAAACCATGTTAGCCGGTTTTCCCGTATCTTCTCCTCCACATGTGCTACACTAACTTTTGCACGAATATCCTCATTTCATACCTTATCTTTTCTAGTGTTACCGCACATCCAACGAAGCATGTGCATCTCCGCTACGTGCATCTTCTGTGTATGATGCTTCTTAGAAGCCCAGCATTCTGTACCATATAATAAGGCAGGCCGAATAGCGCTCCAATAAAACTTCCTTTTCAACCTTAACGAAAAGTTACGATCGCACAAAATCGCTGTTGCACTCCTCCATTTCAACCAAGCAGCTTGGATTCTTTAATTAACATCGCTAATGATCTCCCCATCCCTTTGGATGATGGAACCTAGATATTTAAACTGATCGCTCGCTGATATCTCTTGCCCTTCCAGTGTTATACCAATATAGTCTCGACTTCTCTGCTTGCTAAATTTGCAATGCATATATGCTATTTTGGACCTGCTCAATCTAAACCCCCTAGATTCCAACGTTTGCCTCCATAACTCCAATTTGGTAATAACCCATACTTTCGTCTCATTTACTAGAGCAATATTATCAGCGAATAGCATACACCAAGCTCATCTTGGATAGTTCCAGTAAGCTCATCCATCACGATGGTAAACAGAAATGAACTTAATACAGATCCTTGATATAAGCCAATTGTAATTGAAAAATCACTCGTTCGGCCGCCCCAAATTCTGACATTTGCCACTGCTCCATCGTACATGTCCTTGATTATGCCAATGTACTTGACAGGGACCCTCTTCTTCATCATTGTCCCTCATAATACCTCTTTAGATAGCTTGTCGCACACTTTCTCTAAATCAATAAATATCATATGCAAATCTCTTCTCCTCTCTCGAAAATGCTCGACAAGTTGACAAAACAAATGAAGTCTCTGTCGTCGATCGTCTAGGCATGAATCTAAACTGGTTCTCTGTTATCTTAACATCCTTTCTTAATATGTGTTCAATCACTCTCCCAAAACTTCATTGTGTGACATATAAGTTTTATTCCACGGTCGCTTGAGCAACTTTGAATGCCACCCTTCTTCTTGTAGATAGCTACAAGGATACTTTTTCTCCACTCATTTGGCATATTTTTGGTCTGCCAAATCTTATTAAATAAATCTGTCAGCCATTTAACGTCTATTTCTCCTAAATATTTCCAAATCTCGATAAGAATCCCGTCTGGACCAACCGCTTTTCTTGATCTCATTCTCTTCAAAACTTCTTTAATCTCAGGTATTCTTCTTTTACGCATGAAATCACGGTTTATATCTTTAGATTGAAAGACAAATCCATCCAAATTCTTAGTAAAACTCTCATTGAACAATTTGTCAAAATAATCTCCACCTTTTCTTGATATTCTCATCTCGAACTAAAACCTTGTGATGTTCATTTTTGACATACATCACCACACATAAGTCTTTAGTCTTTCTTTCCCGCATCCGAGCAATCCAGTATATATCATTTTCAGCCTCCTTAATGTCAAACTTCTCGTACACCTCCTTGTAGATCTTAGCTTTAGCTTCCCGAACAGTTTTCTTAACCTCCTTTTTAGCCATTTTATAATTCTCAAATCTCTATGCATTTCTATTTTTCTTCAAATTTTTATAAGAATCTCTCTTGATTTTAATAGTAGTCGTATCTTCGTTCCACCATGATATGTCCTTAGATTGTGGAGCACCACCTCTCAACTCACCAAGTAAATCTCTAGGTACCATCTTGATACAACTAGCCATCTTGTTCTATGTTCTATCTAAATCATTTTCAGACTGTCAATCCGCCTCTTGAACTATACGATCTATAAAAACTTTTTAGTTACCTTCCTTCGGTCGCCACCACTTAATTCTACGCTCTACCTTATGTCTAATCTTTCTAAGTTCTCTTCTAAATCGAAAATCTAGAACTAAACTCTCTGCTGACACTACCTTACAGTCGATACGACAATCTCTATCCTTCTCGTCGGAAAAAAGTCTATTTGACTTGCACTTGATCTGCTCCTAAAGGTGACTCTTTTCCTAAACCAAGTGTATGCTAAGATCAAATCATAAGACAAGACAAAATCTATAATCGAGCTACCTGCTTTATTCTTTTATCCAAAACCTCCATGGATAGTATCAAACCCACTACGATTAGTACCTACATGTCCATTAAGATCACTACCAATAAATAACTTCTCTCCACTGAGTATCATTTACACCATCTTGTCTAAATCCTTCCAGAATAGACGCTTACTAGCGTCATCAAGACCTATCTGTGGTGCACATGCACTAATAACATTAAGGATCTCCCCGTCTTGAATAAGCTTAACTAATAAAATTCTATCACCTTTTCTCTTAATCTCAACTACATTCTCAAGCAACCGTCTATCTATGATTATGCCTGCTCCATTACGATTTTTATCTCTATCCGTATACCAAAACTAATAACCTCAAGGCTCTATGACTCTACCATTTTCACCAACACACTTAGTTTCTTACAAACACATAATACAAACTCTCCTCCTAATCATCATCTCCACTAATTCTGTTAGTCTACCCGTAAGAAAACCTATATTCCAAGAAACTAGACGAATCCTATGAAAGCCTTGCTTATTTGTAACTACATCCGAGATCCGATATAGCGCACCGCTTTTGGACGACGGCCTAAAATCTCTTGCATACTTAACACTGCACTCGGGATCCGATGCAGCGCGTCACTATGTAAGGGACGCCCCCAACAATATTCTTATTATGGTTCATGTCATAGAATATGACAAAGTTTTACGTTGGCTGTCACAAACCTACCACAACTCTCACCCTTTCTCATCCGGACTTGAGACCGGCAACGGTAGGTTTCCATGTTTGCATGTACATACACATACAATTAACCCACTCCATCAAACCCTCCATAGACAAGTGCCACGTTGTTTTGTCATGAACACATTTTTTTCAGATTGAACATGCACACTTCTTCTTCTTTTGTCCTGACATTTTGTAGTTACAATGCATGGATTTTTTGAGACCCGTTATGTGTCCAAAGGAGTAATGTGCTGAGCTTTACATTATTGGGTGCATTTTTTTTTAAATGTCACTTTTCTGATGGTCAAAGGTTAAGATCAGGGCATCATTCATATACTAAGCCCCTAACCTTTGTGGTTGAAATTTGACTTGCAATCCATGTGACACCAAACTTCCAAGAATCCAAGGTACCAATACCATGCCCTTGACTCATTTTTAACACAATTTTGAATCTTTCAGCTTCTCAATCTATTCAATTGAATTGTACGATAATGAGAAACTGATAGTATACTTTAAATGTGGAAGGGGAAATCAATCACCTCATGAGCAAGCGCTGATTCAAGTATCGTCCCATTGGTTTTAATTACTAAATTAAAATTAAAAAAATCTGACCAATGATACAACAGCCAATAACAAAGAATTACCAGAATCAAGAACCAAAGCAGCTTTGGCCTTTCAAATCCCAGCAAGATCGAAACTTTACCTAATATAGGGTTTAGTTCAATGGAGAATCAGGCGCCCAAACATCCAAATTTCTTTTTGGATGAAGCAGCTATCAAACCCTAATCAAGCTCTCGAAGTCGAAACCGATTTGGATCGAAGTAGAGGGATCTGATCAAGGATAAAGATTTGTGCCAAGGTTTAGGCCGAATTTGGAGATTGGAAACAGAGATCGATCGTTATGGGATCTCTTTTTCTCTCTCCCCTCTCTCTCTCTCTCTCTCTCTCTCTCTCTAATTTTTTATAGCGAGAAAACATCGTCTGAATTTTCCTACAGAAACTGCATAATGGGCCGGGCCGGGCCTAATTAGGCAAAATTGAGAAAAGCCTCCTGACTTGCCGAAACAAGAAAAAAAAAGTGGTAAAATCAGAAGTTTAAGCACCTGAATTTAGTCCAAACTTCAAATTTGTTCTTCGAAGTCCTAATTTCCTAAGCACTGGGAAAATTGGGTGATTGAGGTTGGAGGTTTTTGGATGAAGTTAGGTTAGAGATTGTTACATTTGTACTGTTTATTCTTTTTAATTACTTCATCCCTTAAGTGCCCTATCACCCTCCAATTTCAACTATGAACTTACGATTTTCTTAAGTTTTCTAACCAATCATGTCCTTACCGTTCTAATCATTTCTTTTTAACCGTAGAATATCCTTGCTGAAAATACTAATATTGAATTGGTTAATGAAACGATGATGATAAAAACGGTAGAAGTTTAGGAAAATTATTTAGAATCTACGAAAACGATGACATTTTTAGGATTGGATGGGGTAAACTGCATGTTTTTCAAACTAAAGATAGCTTTTTCACACTTATACATAAGTGAGAAAAGGTGCACATAGGAGACATTAGTAAATTAAAGCCCTTGGATGGAACTAGAATTTATTAGGTAATTTTACTTTTGGTGTTTTAAAACTGGAACCGTGGCTTCAGTTTTTTCTATGTTGGTCATGTATGGAAGTAGAACTAGAACTGATGGGCTAAAAGTTTCAACTTTTAGTTCCATCGTATAATAACTTCTAATTTCAGCCCAATAATTGTTAGGATTTCCTAGTGTCCTGACCGTCTACCGTGGTCGTTGCGGAACAAAAAAATTTGGGGTTTAAAAACTGGCGTAAGAAAAACCGTTCTAGGATCTACCATAAACATAAACTAGCTAACAAAGAGAAGATCAAACGACTATGATAGAAGTGTCTTACCGAAAGATCCGTGTCTTTCGGTCTTCTATCCTCTTCGTTTGCTTCTAAGGATCTTCTTGAACGAGCTTGATCATCTTTCCTTACTTCTTGAGATCTTCTGGATCGAGCTTGATCGTCGTTCTTCCTCCGCCGAAGATGATCTACCCGAGAGATATAGTTCATGGCTCTAACTCCACACTAAGAGTCTAGTGGAGCAACTAGAGAATTTAGATTGCTAATCTAAAGTGTCAATAATGTAGTGAATGGTTTTAAGTGTGTATCTATCTCACCTCCTCTCTTGATTCTCAACACATGAGATTGTAGAGAGAAGGTTGAAGATGAAGGAGGAGGAGCACAAGAAAGCCTGTGAGGAGAGTGAAGAAAAGGAAATATGGTGAGAAATGAAATCCCATGAGAGAAAAAAAGATCAACCATGGTTTTGTAAAAACTTTTTTCAAGGTAATAAACTCAACCATGTTTAAATAGTTTGCACAAATGAATTAAAAAATCATTTGTCAGCACTATTAAAGCATGGTCCTCACCATACTCCCCTCACTATCTTTACACCTTATTTTCCATTTAAAGATAAATGGATAAATCTAAAATGAGGTGTCCACCTTCTAGAATATTTATACGGATTATACTCTACTGTATATACATACCCGTATTCGTATCAAAATGCGAATACCCAAAGAGATAGAATAACACAAAAAACATAATACTAGAATATACATATCGAAATACATATACGTAAATTATTAAATTACTACCTGATTTAATAATCAGGCTCAATTCTGAGCCGGCTAGTATTATCAACTGTCCGATTGAAAGTCCGGGTAACTAGTATAATTATTCGATCGGAACCCTGCACGTATCCAATACGGCTACTACATCATTTCGCCTGAACCAAGAAAATCCTCTGTATGGGACTCTAAATACTCAACATTATGCCGGCAGTGAGTTACTGGATAAATCCATAACCACAAGCGCGTCAACAGCACTAGCTGTATATAACGGCTACCCGGGTACCTGTCGAAAAGGAAGGCCGACGAGTAAACTCATCCGGATCCCTACTGAACCTATCTGTGACAATCTCTATACAGTCCGGTCTCTTCATCTGAGAGTATCGCATACCGGGTCTAGGGGGTGGTAAACGTCACCCTAATAACCCGATAATTCGTGCTAATATAGCTCAGGACCAATCCGGGAAACTACTGATCTACCTATCAGTAAATCCCAACTGCCTTAGCCAAGGTCTTATAGTGCTGGCCAATCGAACACAGTGCGATATCCACTCCCTATACCGGGAGAGACGAATCCACAACAATCGCTCACTGCCTCCATATAGCTCGGGACTGTACCAACTAAAACCTATTTGCACGACTCAGTAGAGCCGTGGTAAGGTAGTAATCAAAGTACAGTGGGAACTCACACGAGACAAATAACAATCTCAGGTCTGAAGACTAATCTGTACTCATGTCACCTGAGAACTGCTATCTGACGATAGGTATACTACCATCTAGAAGTTCTCGGTGAGTCCGTCCAGTGTACTCACCCCCAGTGAGCACCTGTATACGATCTTAGGTGCGAAAGACCAATGGCTGTGGGACTAACCATCGCCCATCGTCGGGGTCTAGAAACGTACACACTTGTCTACTCTGGAATATCGATCCACAGTTTCAATATTCCCACAACTAGGGACACTTTAAGGATGTGCTTATCGACTACCCAATTCCCACAACTATGATCGCCATCACAACGCAGGTAGTCAAGCAATGATCCTACGGGCTTTATCAACATGTATAAATGATACGTAATAACAAGTAAAACATATGCACATGTTAAGATAAAAACAAACATGATAGCATACTATCATATCGAGCAAGATTGTCCTGTACATACATATGTCCAAGCATCCACATATATACATATACAATAATGGCATCTAGGGCATACATATCCAACAATCTCCCACTTGAACTAAGGCCATATATTTATCGAGTACCCAACGTCTGCACCAGACAAGTTGTTGGCATATCGCATACCCAACATCTCAAATAGTCGCTCGAACTGTGCTTGAGGAAGGGCCTTAGTGAATGGATCCGCCGTGTTGTCTTTTGTGTCCACTCTCCGCACCTCGATCTCCCGGTGATCAACGATCTCCCTGATCAGGTGATACCACCTCAAGATGTGTCTAGATTTTTGATAGGACCGTGGTTCTTTCGCTAAAACCATAGCTCTATTGTTGTCGCAATACAAAGGTATTGGATTAACAATGGATGGAACCACCTGAAGTTCAGTAAGGAACTTCTTAATCCAGACTGCTTCCTTTACGGAATCGTTGGCAGCAACGTATTCAGCCTCCATCGTCGAGGCTGCGACGGTGTCCAGTTTGGAGCTCTTCCAACAGACCGCCCCTCCGTTGAGGGTAAACATAAAACCCGAGACAGACTTGCTGTCATCATTGTCACTCTAGAAGCTCGGGTCGGTAAAGGGCTCCACCTAGAGGTACCCATTACCGAATACCAGGAACAGTTCTTTAGTCCTTCTCAGGTACTTAAGAATGTTCTTCACTGTTATCCAGTGGTTCTCTCCTGAGTTTGACTGATACCAGCTCACCACGATAAGCACGTAAGCTACATATGATCTGGTACATAGCATCACATAAATTATAGATCCTACCGCCGAAACGTAGGGTATAGTGCTCATGCGAACCCTCTCCTCATCAGTCTTGGGAGACATCTCTTTGGAGATGGTGATTCCATGCAATGCGGGTATGTTACCACGCTTGGAATCTTCCATACTAAATCTCTTTAGTACGGTCTCTATGTACCTGGACTGTGAAAGTCCCAATAATCTCTTGGATCTATCTCTGTAGATCTTAATCCCTAGAATGTACGGGGCATCACCCAGGTCTTTCATGGAGAACCTTTGTGACAAGAATAGTTTGACCGATTGTAGCATAGGAATGTCATTTCCTATCAAAATAATATTGTCCACGTACAAGACTAGAAATACGACAGTTCGTCCTACAATCTTCATATATATACAAGGCTCTTCCTCGTTTTTGATGAAGTCAAATTCCTTGACTGTTTCATTAAAACAGATGTTCCAGCTCTGCGATGTCTGCTTTAATCTATAAATGGATTTAAGCAACTTGCACACCTTCCCGCTGCTCCCATTGTCTACGAATCCCTTCGGCTGATCCATATAAACGCACTCTTCCAAACTTCCGTTTAGAAAAGCCATTTTTACGTCCATCTGCCAGATCTCATAGTCATGGAAGGCAGAAATGGCAAGTAGGATCCAAATGGATTTGAGTATAGCCACTGGAGAAAAGGTTTCATCATAGTCCACACCTGGTCTTTGACAAAAAATTTTTGCAACAAGTCTAGCCTTATAGGTTTCCACCTGTCCATCTACACCAATCTTCTTTTTGTAGATTCATTTGTATTCAACAGGTTTTACCCCAGGTGGAGTAATATCTAAGGTCCAAACTTTATTGATATACATGGACTCCATTCGGATCGCATAGCATCCAGCCATTTATCAGAGTCCCTACTGGTAATGGCCTGCTTGAAATTAGTAGGATCATCTTCTTGTAAGATGCAATCCTCTCGATCTCCGTCTATGAGAAAATCGTAGTATCTCTCGAGCGGATGAGAAATCCTACTAGATCTAGCTGAGGTTCGTCGGGTACTTCTGAATGTTGAGCTTCTACCAAATCTTCAGTTTCAGTTTGTGGTTTCAGAATTTCTTCCAGTTCTACCGTGCTCCCACTAATTTCTTTTGCAAGAAACTGCCATTCTAAAAATTTCACGTGCTGAGCAAAAAACACATTCTGTTCTTCGGTGTGGTAGAACAGATATCCATAACCATTCTTTGGATATCCCACAAACTTACATAAAACTGACTGTGCCTCTAGTTTTTCTGGATTATGCTTTTTAACGTAAGCCGGACAACCTCATATCTTAAATCTTTTAAGATATGACATTTTACCATTCCATATCTCGAATGGTGTCTTAGGTACGGATTTGGATGGAACATCATTCAATAGATATACCGCTGTCTGTAGCGCATAATCCCAGAATGAAAGAGGCCACTCAGTGTTACTCATCATGGAGCGAACCATGTCCAATAGGGTATGGTTCTTCCGCTCTGATACCTTGTTGTGATGTAGTGTATACGAAGGAGTAAGCTGAGAGAGAATTCCATTCTCTTTTAGGTATTCTAGGAATTCCGTGCTTAAGTACCCCCTCCTCTATCAGATCGAAGGATCTTGATACTTTTGCCAATCTAGTTCTCTACTTCGTTCTTATATTCTTTGAATTTCTCAAAAACTTCATATTTGTGTTTCAAAAGATACACATATCCGAACCTAGAGAGATCGTCAGTGAATGTAATGATGTACGAGAACCCACCCATTACATATATAGATATCGGACCACATACATCACTGTGTATGAGTCCAAAGAGCTCTGATGCTCTTTCTCCGTGTCCGGTGAATGGAGATTTGGTCATCTTTCCCTTGAGACAAGACCGACAAGTTTCATAAGATAAAAATTCAAACGTATTCAAATATCCATTTTTATGAAACTTACTTAGTCTTTTCTCACCGATATGACCAAGTCTACAATGGCACAAGTAGGATTTATTCATTTCTGAACTCTTCCTCTTGCGTGTGTTTTGTATATTGAAAACTGTGTTTTGATTTAGAACATAGATACCATTACACAGTGTACTTTCTGCAACCAATACCTGATTAAGGTAAATGTTCATGATATTTTTATCTAGAGCAAAGTTATATCCATCTTTATTAAGTAAAGAAACTGATATGATGTTGCAAAGCATGGAAGGTATATAGTAGCAATTGTTCAAAAATCATAGTATTGCCACTTAGCAATGCTAGGTGATATTCATCGACGGCAGCAACATCAACTTGTGCTCCGTTCCCTACTCTGAGGGATATATCACCAGGTCCAACCATCTTATGTTTTTTCAGTCCCTACAATAAATTACAGATATGAGATCCTGATCCGGTATCTAGTACTCAAGAGGAAGGACTGACCGAAAAACAGTTCTCAATAATAAGAATACCTGAAGGAGACGCAATAATATGCTTCTTCTTCGTTAGGGTCATCAAGGAATTCATGCAATCCTCTTTCATTTGCTCATTCTCATGACTGTTGTCATAAGTTAGAGCCGAACTGACGTTTCCCAGCCCCGAATAAGAATTCGGATTGGTCAAGCGATGCATTTTATTATCTGGATTAAGACATGAATTGGTTGCTATCTGGAGAGAGAGAGAAGAAACACTCAGTGTGCGCTCTTGCAAGATTAGATTGGTTATTAGTTTATCTAATTAGGATGGCTCCCACTGTTTCCTCGAATTCTCCTTCAAATCTTAAAAGGAGAACTAGCTGGGATCATTAACACCTTACAAGTTTGCTAACCGTTCAGCCAGGTGAGTGTTGGTACTCCGAGAGAAGTTCCCCATACTCTTGCACGGGCCTAATTAAAATAAACCTCGTTTCCGCAGAGACGTAGCCCTGTTAACACTTTTCTAGACACCTAATAGGTTAGCTAATTGTGAAGTGAAAAATATCTCCCAAGAGTAATCCTACTCATCAGTGGGATTGGGATCCAACTATCATCGCGTGATAATCTAGATGGAAACCACTCTAGTCACCACACTCCAGAAGGTATGCAACACTAGCAAATTTCCTGTATATTTGAAACCCCCGATGTGGTTTTTGCCCCTAACGGCTTATGACCTTGACTAGGTCAATATATCATAAAACGTTAGTCAAGTTCAACCCGTCATTATTCTAGATTAATTTAGACCCACCCGCATATACTCTTGACTAGGTCAAAATGGTTATGCGACCGTCCTAAATAATCGCAACACTTGCAACAAACAAGTATCACTCAGCCGAACACTACGTCTTGACTAGGTCAAAACACACAGCACAAATACTAAGTAACACTTGTAAGAAATGACGAAGGCCTACGGCTGGGTTTTTTGCGAAAAACCCTTTAACGTAATGAACTTAATATTGTTGAAGGAATCGAGTAATTTTTGAAAAGAAGTGGTTTATGCTCCGCTTTTGAAAACTTGTGGTTTTGAAGAAAACCAGGTAATCTATAGTAATATAAAATTTTGCTCAAGAGATCACTCCACGTGAAGAGATCTAGGCTCTTGCCTCCTCGAATGAGATGATGGATATTCCTAACCGAATACCACTATGCAAAGCGAAAGAGTATGACTATAGTTTTTCGAATTTTTTTCCAACAACATCTTTTCGATTTCTTTTTTGCATTAATCAAAATTAATGTGGTCCCATCAATTAATCCTTATCACACCAGAAAAGAACGAAAATACAATGTACGTATATGCCATCCGCATTCGCCACGGGGCCCCATCATGCACCGTTAGGTTACTTAACTAACGGCAGAGCGTGGGCTGGACTAGCGTGGGTGCAAAACATATACAACATCTACCAGTATATATATAACATTCGTCCCAAGCATGATATAAGCAACATCACAGAACAACAATAAGCACCACAGAATTGTAAGTCGATGTCGCGCATCCCGCGGGTTCATAGGGAGGCGGAATTTACAAAAAACGATTTTTCTTACTTCGCAATACCGACTAAACTCCACGATCTTTACAAAAACCTTAACTAGCTATACTACTTTGAGGTTTAACTACTCAGTAAGAGTTTTATACCTCCTTGTTCACAAGTCATTCGGGTCTTCTTCTCCTCCTCCTCTTCTTGAGCTCCTCGGAGATCGGATCGCACTTGAAACGTCGGCCTCCTCGTGTCGAAGACGATCCACCCGAGAGTATGTACTTCAAGCTCCAACATCTAAACCGAGATAACTAAGGTACCTAGTTTGCTAAGCTAGGTAGCCTAGAAGATGTAGAGTGTGTAATGGAGTGTTTAATCTCATATAACCCTATGGCTCACAACACATGTGAATGTTAGGGTTTTTAGGAAGAAGGAGAGGAAAATATGGAGAGGGAGAGAGAGAGAGAGAATGAACAAATGAGCAAAGGTTATGGCCAGTGAAGAATGGCTAACACACTTCACTCATTCAAGCATGCAATATTTTCCAATAGAAAATATCAACCATGCTTGAATAGTGAGTCCAAACTAATAAACAAATACAAAGAGCCATGCTTCACCCCATGCCATGGATGTCTCCAATTTCCACCCCATTAATCTATTTCTCAAAATAGATAAACCAAATAACGAGGTGTCCCTTTCTAAAATCATCTCTTGTGAAATTACAAGAATGCCCTCACCGTATATATATACCCGTATTCGTATTCCGAAAAATATGAATACAATAAGATAATAATAATCCAATAATATAATACTAGGATTCGGCTTAAACCAAAACCCACTAGTATTATCCGTCCGAACAACATTCGTGTAGCCAGTACACGTATGTGATCGGAACCCTGCCGTAAAACCATACGGCCTCTACATCATTTTGCCCGAAACAGGGAAACCCTCTGTGTAGGACTCTGAAGACTCGATAGTACGCTGGCAGTGGGTTTAACCACAAGTTCGTCAGCGGTACTAGCTGCATGTAATGGCTACCCAGGTATCTGTCGATAAGAAGGCCGATGAACAAACTCATCCGAACTCTTGCTGAGCCTATTTGTGACAATCTCCGTACAGTTCGGTATGTTCGTCTAAGATACTCGCATATCGGACCTAGGGGGATGGTAAACGTCAGACCCTTAACAGCGCAATAAGTCGTGCCGGAGTAGAGCTCAATACACCCTGAGAAACTACTGGAGTACCTACCAGTAAATCTTGCTTGCCCTGGCCAGGGACTTCATGTAATGACTTTCCAAACACAGCACGATATCAATCCCTAATACTGGGAGAGACGAATACTATCTAACCGCTACTGCCTCTAAGTGTTTCGGGACTGCACCCAACTACTACCTGTTTGCACGACTCCTTTGAGCTATGGTAGGGTAGTAATCTAAGTACAGTGAACACACTTGAGACGAATAGTGATATCAAGTCAACGGACTAACATGTACTCATGCCACCCGAGAACTGCAATCTGACGATAGGTATAATACCAACCAGCAGTTCCCAACGAGTCCGTCCAGTGTAAATCATAACCTAATAAGCACCTGTATACTATCTCCGGTACGACGTACTAATGGCTGTGGGACAGACCATCTCCCCTGCTGGGATGAGAACCGTATACACTAGTTTACTCTGGAGTATCAATGCCCCGTCTCGATAATCCTATGACTAGGGACCTGTATAAGGATGTGCTTATAGACTATCCAGCCCCCACTAGTGTGACTGGCATCACAATACTGGTAGTCAAGCAAAGATCCTAAGGGCTCTACCAATATATATAAGCGATATGCTAAAAGAAACACATGCACATATTGAGGTAGAATCAAACCAAGTAGCATACTACCATTTTGAGCAAGACTGTTATTATAATTGTGAATATCCCAAGCTTCCAAAATGTAATATACAATTCAGTATGATACAATAATGGCCTCTAAGGCATATATCACTAACAATCTCTCATTTGCACTAAGGCCATGTATTGGCATATCGCAAACCTATCATCTCGATTAGTTTCTCGAACTGTGTCTGAGTGATGGCCTTTGTGAGTGGATCTACAGTGTTATTATCTGTCTCTACTCTCCGCACCTTAATCTCCCGGCGATCAACGATCTCCCTAATCAGGTGGAACCGCCTCAAGATGTGTCTGGACTTCTGATAGGACCTTGGTTCCTTTGCTAAAACTATAGCCCCGTTGTTATCACAATACAGAGGTATTGGATCAACAATGGACGGAAGCACATGAAGTTCTATCAGGAACTTTCTGATCTAGACTGCTTCTTTCGCGGCGTCACATGCAGCGATATACTCCGCTTCCATCGTCGAGTCAGCAACGGTGTCTTACTTGGAGCTCTTCCAACAGACCGCTCCTCCATTGAGGGTAAAGACATAACCCGACATGGATCTGGAGTCATCCTTATCACTCTGGAAGCTGGAGTCGGCGAAGGCCTCGATCTGGAGGTCCACTGCCGTACACCAAGAATATCTCCTTAGTCTTTTTCAGGTACTTGAGAATGTTCTTCACTGCTGTCCAGTGCTTCTCCCCTGGGTTTGACTGATACATGCTTACAACGCTCAGTGCGTAAGCTACATCTGGTCTAGTACACAATATCGCATACATTATAGAGCCTACCGCAAAAGCGTAGGGTATAATAGTAATGCGATCCCTTTCCAAATCAGTCTTGCGAGACATCTCTTTGGAGAGGGTGATTCCGTGACAAGTCAGTAGATTACCGCGCTTTGAATCTTCGATACTAAATCTTTTCAGTATGGTGTCGATGTACCTGGACTGTGAAAGTTCCAACATCCGTTTAGATCTATCACGATAGATCTAGATCCCCAGAATGTAGGAGGCATCATCCAGGTCCTTCATGAAGAACCTTTGTGACTAGAATCCTTTGACTGATTGTAGCATATGAATGTCATTTCCGATCAGGAGAATCTCATCCATGTACAAGACGAGAAATACCACAGTTCTTACTATAATTTTACTATAAATACATGGTTCATCTGGATTTTTTATAAAGTCGAATTCCTTGACCGTCTCATCAAAACAGATGTTCCAACTCTGCGATGCCTGCTTTAATCCATAAATGGACTTAAGTAACTTGCACACTCTTCCGCTGCTCCCACTCTTTATGAAACCCTCCGGCTGATCCATATAAACACACTCTTCCAAATTTCTATTCAGAAAAGCGGTCTTTATGTCCATCTGCCAAATTTCATAATCATGGAAGGCATCAATGGCAAGAAGGATCCGAATGGATTTGAGCATAGCCACTGGAGAAAAGGTTTCATCATAATCCAAACCAGGTCTTTGAGGAAAATCTTTTGCAACACGTCTAACCTTATAGGTTTCAATCTGTCCATCTACACCAATCTTTTTTCTGAAGATTCATTTGCAGCCTACGGGTTTTACCCCTTCTGGAGCAATGTCCAAATTCCATACTTTGTTGATATACATGGACTCCATTTCGGTCCGCATTGCATCGAGCCATTTTATAGAGTCTCTGCTCCTAATAGCTTGCTGGAAACTAGTTGGCTCATCATCGTCGATGATGCAATCCTCTCTATCCCCGTCTATGAGAAAATCGTAGTATCTCTCGGGCGGATGAGACTGCCTACTAGTCCTACAGAGTGGTGTGGGGATGTCCGGTTCTTTCGAAACTTCTGGTTCCACCATACTTTCAGTAATAGGTTATGGTTCTGGAATTTCTTCCAGTTCTATTGCGCTCCCACTTATTTCTTTTTCAAGAAATTGAATTTCCAAAAGTGGGCATGCCGAGAAACAAAGATCTTCTGTTCCTCCGCGTAATAGAAAAGATACCCCATAGAGTTCTTTGGGTATCCTACAAACTTGCACAGTACTGAGCGTGCCTCGAGTTTGTCCGCATCCTGCTTTTTTACAAAAGCTGGACATCCCCATATTTTCAGATACTTAAGATAGAGTTTCTTCCTACTCCACATCTGATATGGTGTGTAGGCACTGGCTTAATAGGAACTTTGTTCAAAAGATATGCAGCTGATTCTAGTGTATGTTGGAGATAGTGCCCTCATAGTCAATTATTGGATCGCAGGTATGTGATTGCAATGATTGAGGAGGACCTATACCGGCGGAGGACAGTCTTACTCGAGATGATAGTATGCTATCTGGTTTGCCTTTATCAGTCGTGTACATGTTCAGGTGACTGATTACATGTTACACTTTGATAGAGCCCTTAGGATCTTGCTTTACTACCAACTGTATGATGGCGATCATATACGTGAGAGTTGGGTAGTTTATACGCATATCTTTAATTGTGGTCCCTAGTTGTGGGAGTTTCGAGGACAGGGCATCGATACTCCGGAGTAGACTAGTGTATACAGTCGAGACCCCGACGAGAGGCGGTGGCCGGTCTCACAAGCCACTGGTGTCAGTTGGATCACCTAAGATGTATACAGGTGCTCATTGGGTTATGAGTACACCGGACAGGATTCGCCGGGAATCTGCTAGTTGGTATTATACATATCGTCAGATAGCAGTTCCCTGGTGACATGTGTACAGGTTAGTTCATCGACCTGAGGTCGTCATTTGTCTTGTGTGAGTTCCCACTGTGCTTTGATTTCTACCCTACCACAGCTCAAAGGAGTCGTGCAAACAGGTAGTTTTTGGGTACAGTCCCGAGCCACATGGAGGCACGTGAGCGGATCGGCAGGGGATTCGTCTCTCCCGGTATTGGGGGTGAGATCGTGCTGTGTCTAGGAGAGCCATTACACAAAGCCCACGGCCGTGCAGGAGATTTACTGGTAGGTACTCCAGTAGTATCTCAGGGTGTTATTGGGCTACACTCCGACACGACTTATACTGCTATTGGGGGTCTGACATTACCAAGCCCCCTAGGCAGATATGCGATACTCATAGACGAACGGACCGGACTGTATATACATTGTCACTGTTAGGCTCAGTAGGGTTTCCGGATGAGTTCGCTCATCGGCATCCCTTGAGGTCAGTCCGTGGGCAGCCGTTACGCATAGCTAGTGCCGCTGACGGTTTGTGGTTAAACCCACTGCCAGGGTACTGACGAGCCATTAGAGTCCCCCACAGAAAGTTTCCCAAGTTCGGGCGAAACGTTGTAGAGGCGTATGGTTTTTATGGCAGGGTTCGGAAAATGCACGTGCGTTTACGCACGTGTCAGTTTTCGGGGCAGTTGATACTGGTCGGCTTTGGTTTAAGCCGGATCCGAGTATTGTATTGAGTAGATATAATATCTTTGTCTCAGTTGCATTTGTATTCGGTCGTAATACAAATGCGGGTATATTTATACAGTTACGGGGTTATCCTGAAAGTCGTTTCAGGATCACTTTTGGAAGTTGCCAGTTTCCAGTTTTCTATCAGCCATCTTTTAACATTCGGTTAAAGACGGATTTATCTTTTCTTTGGAAGAGTGTGGATGCTTCTAGAAGGTTCTAGAAGAGGTGAGGTGTCATTGTTTCATTGGTTGCTTTCTTTGTGTTCACACTGTGTGTTCACACTAGATATTTATTTGTGTTCACACTAGATATTTATTTGTGTTCACACTCTTGTGGTCACTCTCCTCTCTCCTACACTCACCCCCCCCATCCCTATATATGGCCGGCCCCCTCCTCTCTCTCTCTCACTTGTTGTTTCATTTTGGAAAAAGATTATGATAGCTTTGGGGTGTATGGAAATATCATTGCTCATTTCTTTCCATCACCCGGACCAATCGGCAACTTCATTAACCGTTCGTCCATAGCTTTGGAGGGAACGAGACAAAGTCTTCTACTCATTCTCTACATCATTCTTGGTCGTCTCTTTTAGCGAACTTGACGACCGAGTTGCCTCGAGTCAGAGGCGGGAGCCCGTTTAAAGAATCGTTGACGTGGTGCCACCTGGACGAGCAGATCGGAGATCGACGAGATCGGAGCAGCCGCAATGGAGCGTGGGATGATGGTTAAAGAGCGAAGGACTCGGATCGTTCGGTATAACCTTTCTACACTCTTTACAATTTGTTAGTTTAGCATAATGGCAGATCCGGGTTATAGTATACGATAGCGCCAGTTAAAAGTTTTTGTTCCGCATTTGGCGTCTGTAGACGGCCGGGGGCGCTACCGTAGACTTACAGTGTATAACCCCAGAAGGATCGCGGTAACTCAGCGTTACTCATCATGAAACATACCATATCCAATAAGGTTCGGTTCTGCCTTTCCGATACACCATTGTGTTGAGGTGTGTATATAGGAGTAAGCTGAGAGAGAATTCCATTCTTTTAAGTAATCTAGAAACTCGGTACTTAAATATTCACCGCCTAGATTAGATCTAAGTGTCTTGATAGTTTGCCGGTTTGTTTTTCCACTTCATTCTTGTATTCCCGGAATTTCTCAAAGGCATCGGATTTATATTTCATCAAGAATACATGTTCATATCTTGAGGAATCATCCCATAAAAGTAATGAAATAGGAATAACCACTTCTTACATGTGTAGACATTGGACTACACACGTCGTTGTGTATGAGTCTAAAGAGATCGCTGGCTCTTACCCGTGTCCAGTGAATGGAGTCTTTGTCATCTTTCCTTTGAGACATGATTGACAAGTTGCATAAGAATGATATTCGAACGGATCAAAATATCTCTCTTTATGTAACTTTGTCAACCGTGTTTCATTGATGTGACCAAGTCTACAATGCCATAAGAAAGCCAGATTTAATTCTGGAGACTTTCTTTTGAGTATATTCTGGACGTTGAAAACCTGAGCTTGATTTAATACGTATATACCGTTATATAGTGTACCTGACCCAATCAAACTTTGATTAAGGTGGATATGGACGACATCGCTTACAAATGAAAAATCATAAGCTCTCTTAGAAAGTAAAGATACAGAGATGATATTACAAGCTAGACTAAATACACACAAACGTTACGCAAAATCAAAATCTGCCCACTTGTCAATCCTAGGTGATATTCCTCTACGGATACAGCATCTACGCTCATTCCGTTAGCAACCTTGATAGTCATATCACCTGTCTTGATAACTCTACGGTTTCTCAGAGCCTGTAATGAATTACAGATATGAGATCCTAATCCGGGTATTTAGTACTCAGGAAGTAGAGTTAATTGACAGACAGTTTTTAATCATAAACATACCTGAAGCCGAAAACACAACGTGCTCCGAATCCTGGTTTCTAGCTTTCCAAGCCCTGCAGTTCTTCTGCCAATGCCCTTTCCCGTGACCAATAGAAATATTCCTCCTTCCCTACTGCTAGCTCCGAAACTTTTGCCCTACCCTTTCCTTCTACCTTACTGACACCGCCTATCGGCTTGGTGGAAGCCTTCTACTTCTCTCCCTTGGCTTTCGCCTTGGATTTAGAAGAGGAAGATTCACCAATAAGAAGAACGGGTGTCTCCCTGGATTTCTGCAGGATGCCCTCAGTGCTCCTCAACATGTTGAGGAGTTCTAGAAGTGAAACTTCCTTCCCTTGAATATTGAAATTCATGATAAACTGGGCGTAGGTGGAGGGGAGGGACTGTAGAATCAAGTTAGTATATAACTTGTTCTCCAACGTGGTCCCAAGGTCCATGAGCTCTTCAATATAGCTAATCATCGTATGGACGTGGTCCCCTACAGATGACCCGACAGCCAATCTCGCCTGAAACAATTTCTTCGAGGTCTCATATCTTGCAATACGAGATTGCTCTCCATATAAATCCTTGGTATAGAGGAAGATGGAAACTAAGTCCATTTTCTCATGCCGCCTCTGGTGTTCATAATCCATTGAGGCTAACACGAGGCACTTGGCTCTCACATTGTCATTTTCCCATGTCTTATAGATTTCAACATCCGCGATGGTGGAATATGGATCTGGGACAGCAGGGGCTTTGGTAGTAAGGAGGCAGTCCAGCTTGTTATAGGTAATGGCCATCTGGACATTCCTTAGCCAATCTTTATAGTTTGGCCCCGTCAATTTATTTTTATCTAGCAGTAACTTAAGCCCAATCATTTTGGTCGCTGCAGTCAAGAGAGGGAGAGAAAGAGAAGAAAGCACTCAGCATGATGCTCTTGCAAGTTTAGATTGGTTATTAGCTTATCTAAAAAGGATGGCTCCTACTATTTCTCGAATCCTCCTTCAAACTATAAAAGAAAAATTCATCAGGATTAATCTCACTGTTATAATTCTTGCTTAACCTTTCAGCCAGACTAGTGTTGGTACTTTAAGGGAGGTTTTCCAATGCTTCGCGAAGTTCCTTAATTATATAACCTCTTTTCCCTGGAGGCGTAGCCCCGCTAACACTGTTCTAGGCACTTACTTGGTTTATAGCATTGATTATTTAGTGAAAAATTCTTCCGAAGAGTAGCGGATACTCACAGTAGGACCGGGATCCAAATATCATCGTGTGACAATCTTGAAGGAATCCTACCAAAATCATCACACTCCAAATGGTATGCAACACTAGCAAGTTTCATTTTCCTTTGAAACTCCCGATGTGGATTTTTGCCCTAGGCGCTTATGACCTTGACGGAGGCCAACATATTATAAGACGCAAGTCAAGTTCTACTAGTTATTATCCAGGTTAATTTGAACCCACTCATACAAACTCTTGATGAAGGCCAAAATAGCTGTACGACTGTCCCAAATCAACGCATATATCTATGCTACAGATGAATACACAACAGCTATCAATCACTATGCCTCGGCGAAGGTCAAAATACATAGCTTGAATACTACTGAATACCCATCTGAAATGATAGAGGGCTATGTATGGTTTTGGCGAAACCGTGAACGTAATGAACTTGAACGATGATAGCTTTTAAAAGGAGTGGTTTAGACTCCGTATTTAAAAGTTGTTTTTCAAGAAAACCGAGTGGTTTTGAAATTGTTCCAATAATTTAAATTTTGGTTTGTTTTCCTTGCATTAATCAATGTTAATGTGGTCACATCATTTAACCCTATCATTGCAGAAAGAAACGAAAATAGAACGTACGCTTATGCCATCCGCATTCGCCACGGGGCCCCATCATGCACGTTAGGTTACTTAACTAACGGCAGAGCGGGGGCTGGACTAGCGCGGGTGCAAAACATAACCAATGTTTATTATATACAATATATATATATATATATATATGTATGTATGTATGTATGTACGTACGTATGTATGTATGTATGTATATCTATATATATATATATATATATATATCCATTCGTCGCACGCAATAATAGGCATTTCATATCACAACAACACAGATGAATATATTGGACATACCAAGAATTCCGTGTTTCGTTTAGAATGAAAGACGAATTCCACGGTCATGATGAATAGCCAAACCTAGACCCCTAAGGGTACGTCAAACTACCCGCCAAATTCCTGAAGTGAAGCAACCTCCCTCAATAAAATGAGTAGGCCACTTGGCACTTCAAAAACCTGGTAGTTTGTGCAACCCACCTTGGGTCTATCCTAGGTGCAAGAAAAAGTAAATGAAATAATACAACGGTGGCTACAAGCTCAACCCGGATGTGCCCCGTAAAACAATATTACATCAATTACAAATTTACATGAATGAAAGAAAACAAAACACTCTTCTCACATCCCCCGGCTATTCAATCACGACGATCCAATAATTCATATCCACAAACCACAATCACAAAATACTAAATATATGCAACCCCTACTAACTGACATATAGCAATTAGTCGACGTTTTGTAACACATATACAAATTGAAACGAATAAACGATGTTAAAATTGCGACTTCGAAACACTCCGAATTGCCCCAACACAAAGATAACAGAATATGAAATCTGGGCAAAATCAAACAACACCTAAAAATCTAAATCCAAGAGATCAGAACACCACACAAAACCTATGACCAAACCCACTCTTTGGACCGACCAGGCTGGGAAAAACTTACATTTGGCCGGCCAAACTTGTGAGGTTTTGTCTCGTTTTTCTGTGGTGTTCAAGATACAACTAAAGGAGCACTCTGCAATTGTTTAAAAAAATTTAGAGGCTCTATTCACCGCCGAAAACAGAGACAAACCGGGATAGATCGTCTTGCCTGAATTTGAGGGCAGATGCTATTTGGATTTATCCGTCCATCTCTCCGAAGATACCAAATTGATTTATGGCACCATATATCGGAGGTTTAGACAGACGCGACCGTTGTAGCAGATTTTATCATATCCCCCTCATTTTATGAGGGGTTTTTTATTGCGGGGACGCACTTCCCTGCAGGCGCAAGCCCCCGCAGTTAATTATGTTACCGCATTGCGATAACCACTTTCTCCTGCTCCGGTAGTTCACTTCGTGTCGTTTGTGTTTTTGTTTGTTTTGGTTGCCCGTGGATTGTATACGGAGACTAGTTTGTGTCGTCGCCCGTAGGGCACAGATCAGTCCAAATCCGTATATTTTAGATTTGGGCTTAAATTTATTTAAGAACCGTTAATCTGGTTTGAAATTAAGATCAACTTAAATGTGTGAGCATTTGGGCTCAATTTGTTCTTGTTAATGATGCGTTAGTCTAATTTAAGACTAAGATCAACTTAGCAAAATTTCAAGAATCATTTTTATTTAAGATCCAGTAAAAGAGCATTTGGGTTCAGCTGCAAGAAAATCTCAGAGACTTAGCCAATTTGGGCTAGGTCTACTTAGTCTTTTTTTTTATTCAAGAGTGTTAAGCACTCATTTGGGCTCTGTTTGTTCAGCCTTTTTCTTTTCATGTAAAAGTGCTAAGTACTTATTTGAGCTCTGGCGCTCACATATATGTCATGTGAAGCATTAAGTCATGGGCGCCGCCTGATGAGTGTTGAACACTTTAGTCGTTTTGACTAAATGTGAAGTGCTAAGCACTTTTTATGGCGTCCACGTGAGGTGTACATGCGGCACTGGACGCTGCCCAATCAGTGCTAAGCACTCAGCCGTTTTGGTTACATATGAAGTGCTCAACACTTTTTGTATGGCGTCCACGTGAGAAGCACGTGCGGCGCTGGGCGCTACCCAATCAGTGCTAAGCACTTAACTGTCTTTGGCTGCATAGGGAGTGCCGAGCACTTTTATTCAGCGCTCACGTGTGTTTCACGTGAGGTGCTGGCCTTCTGTTTTGGGTGCGCGCATGTTTTTCACGTGGGGTGCTAGGCGCTGTTAAAAGGGGGCACCCACGTGAGGAGCACGTGAGGCACTAGTTTTTTTTCTTTTTTCTTTAGAGATTAAATCTCTGTAAATGTCATTTTGACTATTAATGATCACCAAGATCTTCGTTTTTGAAGATTTGGGATCAGGTTTTTCTTGAAGAGCTAAGTTCTTTTTCCTTTTGTTTTTCTTTTGGACCTGATTCTTTTCTGAATTTTTAATTCTCAAGAACAAGATCCTCCCAATGAGAATTAAATTTTCAACTTGTGGGAGACTTGTCTTGTGGATCTCTGATCCAGAGAAAGAACTAAGTTCTTTTAGAAGGGTTAAACCCTTAAAATAGGTAAAAAGAGATATTTTGATCTCTGAATTTCTTTTACCTAGGTTTCTTTTGAAAATGAAGTCTTCTTCTCTAAGGGTTGAATTTTCTATTATTTTTGGAAGCTTTTTGTATTTTTCAGAAGCTTATGGGGTTTTTTCTATGTGAGACTTGAAGTCTCGGATCCTTTATATAGTGGAGGCAAGTTTGTTACTTAATTCTGAAAAAATCTCTCACCGAGAGATTCTAATTAATTTAATTGGACTCAAAATTGAGTTGGAGAATTTACCCACTATTGGATCTTTGATTCAAAGACTTCTGTTTTTGCAGAATATGATTTTTGTTTTTAACGAGATTGGGGATCGAAAGCACTTTCCAAGAAATTGGCTTACTTACTTTCCCGTTTATTAATTCGCAGATGCGACTTCCGCTTTTTTCCTTTCTCTTTATTTTCTTCTTGAGAAAGCTCAGGCCGTTGTTAAGAGAAGACTCGTCAGTTCCTTTTACTCATATTCATGTGCTGCGGATTCTCGAACAAGAACAGCGGATTCAATGCCATCCTCTTCTACTGGATTAATGTGCGAACCTCTTCTGGGCATGTCCCTGAGACTAGCGGAGCGAGTTAAGTCTACGATAGGAACGAGTTCCGGGCTAAGTACGAAGCGAGTACTTTAACCAACCTTCTTTCTTTTGAAAGGAAGGCCTTTCAATAGCAGGATCAAATGTATCCTTGCTTGCTTGGTGATTTTTAATCACCATTGGATTTTTTAATCCAATGGTTCTCTATTTTACAGAGAGCGATCTTTCTTATTTAGAAAGATTGAGAGAATATATTCCAAAATAGAATTTTATTCAATAATTGGATTTTTGATCCAACCGAAAGTATCTTTCTTATTTTAGAAAAATTTGGGAAATGTTTTCTCCCAACAAAATTTAATTATGTATTTTGATAACTTATCATCTCCGTTGGATATTTGATTCAACGACTCTGTTTAACAGAGAGCATTGTAGAATTTAATTCTACCTGGATGCTGGCGCTCACGTGTCGTGTACGTGGGCGCCACTTAAGAATTTAATTCCTAAGATGGGTACTTATGTGCTTTGCACATTGGCGTCCGCGTGAGGAGCACGTGCGGCGCTGTTCCCGCCAAAATTTTGGCTCAAAACCCGCTCCGTATAAAATAATAACAATAAAATAATAAATAATAATAATAATAATAATAATAATAATAATAAAGGAGAAAATCTCCCTTTCAGAGCAAAGCTCTGTTCAAATTCTAAGACGGGAAATGAAGCAATGCTTCTGTTTCCCCCAATCAGAGCAAAGCTCTGTTTTCAAAAATCCAAATAATAAAGGAAGCAACGCTTCAGGCAATTTGCGCTCTGCGCTGCGCGACAAGTGGCAACGCAGTTGCGCCAGCGCAGTTGCGCTGCGCTCTGCGCTGCGCGACACGTGTCAAGTGCAGGTGCGCTTGCGCCAACTGTGCCAGCACTAAAACAGAATTAAAATTCTGGAAAGATCTTTCTGATCTTATTAAAACAATAAGACTCTCTTCTGTAAAACAGGAGCCCTTGGATTAAAGATCCAACGGTGGGAAAAAATCTCTAAATCACTCAGAGAAAGATCTCTTTAACTGATTTAACAAATCAATTGGCACTATAAAAATGCCCCTAGACTCCAAGTCTAAAACACATTGATATTGACAGAGAAAAACAGAGAACTCCTGTAAAGAAAAGTTTGAGAAAAGCTCAGAGAAAAGAAAAAAGGTAAAAACCTCTGAATAAAAAGAAAAATTTTCTTCTAAAAAGATCGATGATCTAAGAACAAGATCTAGATCTTCAATTAAAAAGGAAAGAGATCAAAAAGATCCCATCATAAAAAGAAGTATTACTTCACAGATCATTTGATCTACTTAAAGGCATTGCCTTTTGATGAACCATTGGTTCTGGAATCTTAAAAGATTCTTTTCTTTAATCCAAAATTGGATCAAGATATTAAACAGTGCTCTGCACTTGTAAAATTTGCACTGTTGCGCTCTTGAGTTGGCGCAAGCCACTAGAGAGCGCCACGTGTCAGCCCCAGAACAAACTGCGCTATGCGCTTCTAAAACAGAGCACTGCTCTCTTAAAATTGGTGCAAATCATCAGAGCGCGCCACATGTCAGCAACGCAACAACGCAACACACTATCGCAGCCCACTGTGCTTGCGCTCACCAGAGCGTGACACGTGTCATCTCCACATGCGTCTGACAAGCCACGTGGCGTTCTGTCAGACTAATTAATGCAGTGCATTATTAAAAAGAAGGGACATAGCCCAACTAAAAAGGCCTAACAGGCCTAATAAAAAATGCAATGCATTATTAAAAAGAGGCAGAGCCCAAACAAAGGTCTGTCAGACCAAAACAGATGCTGTGCATCATTTAAAAAGGGCAGAGCCCAAATAAAGGTCTAATAGACCAAACAAAATGCCATGCATTATTAAACAGGGGCAGAGCCCTAGTAAAGGCCTAACAGGCCGAATGCAAATAAAATGGTGAACATTTTCAACTGGACTTAGCCCAATTCTGGCCGTAAGTCCTCAAATTAAATTGGCTGAGCACGACTGCTCTCTTAAATCAATTTACACTCGGTTCAAGGGTACATCCCCGAACTCCTTTGATATTTGTCGTTATAATCCCTCAACGTCGTCAGAGAGGTGACAAGTCCCGACAACCACACATCGATATAGACTAATGCGTCCTTAAACTCATGGACTAATGCGTCCTTAAACTCGCGGACTAATGCGTCCTTAAACTCGCGGACTAATGCGTCCTTAAACTCACGGACTAATGCGTCCTTAAACCAGTATTCGTCCCCAAAATGGGAATGATGGACTACTATGTCCCTAAACTGGAATAATAGAGCCCAAATGCTCTCTTGTCGGATCTAAACGATCCCGTTAAGTTGATCTTAGTCTCAAATTAGACTAACGTATCCTTAACAAATGTTTAAGTTGATCTTAGCCTCAAATAGGGCTAACGCATCTTTAAACCCTCAAACGGACTTTAGTCCCAAATTGGACTATAGATCTCCCAATCAACTTTGGTTCAAGGGTACATCTCTGAACTCCTCTGATATCTGTCATTGTAATCCTTCAACGTCGTCAGAGAGGTGACGGGTCCCGACGGCCATACATTAAATGGACCACTATGTCCCTAAACTGGAACAACAGATCCCCCTAAACGCTCTTTTATTGGATCTAAACGATCCTGTTAAGTTGATCTTAGTCTCAAATTAGACTAACGTATCCTTAACAAACGTTTAAGCTGATCTTAGCCTCAAATATGGCTAACGCATGCTTAAACCAAAACCCTAAACCCAAATCTAAGAAAATACGAATTTGGACTAATCCACGTCCTATGGGCGACGACATAAATTAGTCTTCGTATACAATCCACGGGCAACCACAAACAAAACAAACACCCACGACACGAAGTGAAATTCTGGAGAGGAGAAAGTTGTTACCGCGATGCGGTAGCGTAATTAACTGTAGGGGCTTGCTCCTGCAGGGAAGAGCGTCCCCACAATCAAAAACCCCTCAAGCGAAGGGGAATCTGACGAAATCTGCTACATCGGCCGCATTCATCCAAACCTCCGATACATGGTGCCATAAATCAACTTGGCATCTTCGGAGAGGTGGACGGATAAAACCAAATAGCATCTGCCCCGAACCTCAGGCAAGACGTCTATGTCTTGGCCGCCGTTCGGAGGGGAACAGATTCTGGCACGCCCGGTGGGACCTTTTCCTCTTTCCACTCCACACTTCGTGTGTCGTGTTTTTCCCGCGATCAAATAATCGTGGTGTGTATGTTTTTGGTTGCCCTTAAGGGAGTGGATATTGAAGCCGGCATCTCGTCTCTATGAAGAATGGCATTTTCTCCCACCCTGGCAACTCAGGCTCTGTCATATCCGGCGGAGTCAAGTATGGGTCACTTGCAGCCTCAAATCGCTGCCATCCGGCTCTTCAAGAAATCAACGGGCTTCTTTTTAGGTCGATGCTCCCACCTCCCACCCTCGGTGCCTCAACGCCAATAGAGGAAGCCCAGAGGATGTCTGTCGCCCACAGGCAGGCTCCCCAAGCAGCAGCCTTGCCAACGGAATCGGTCCTCAAACAGCTGGCACATGCCAAAGACCAAGGTCGACGCAGGGGGCAGAATATTCAAGCTCTTCAAGAAATCAATGGCTTCAAACTGCACTAACTGCAACAGCAACTTTCGCTCTGTCCCATCTGGAGGAGTGACCTACGGGCCCCAAGCGGCCTCTCTTTTCACTATGCCAGTGGAGCAGGTAACTCAAGCCACCACTGGGCTATTCTTTGGGACCATGCTCCCGCCAACGAGCTTCACCGCTCCTGTACCATCGTAAGAAGCTCCCAAGAAGTCGTTTTTCAGCGCTCCTGTGCTTATTTACGCCCTAGTTTGCATTATACTATATATAAGCACAAAAAAAAAATTGTGATAATAAAAGAGTAGAAAGTGAAAAATTATATTTAAAAGATAGGAATAGTTTAAGAAAAACAAGAAAGTTAGATATTTTCTTAAATAAAACTAGTAATAAGTATTTATGAGCCGTTGTCCCAAGGGTTAGTAAGATGAAGGAAGTCATTAATCTGAGGATAAAAATAAGTCTGAAAAATAGTTCCTATTCTGAAAGCCAAACATTTGAACGTTGATACCCTATTATACGCACTTACACACGTCTTGAAACTCGGGATAGTAGAGGATACCTTGAAATGCTCTTGTCTAGAAGCCAAAGTATGAAGGAAATAAAAAAAACTGAATAAAATATAAAATGGCGAAGAAAAATGAACACTGGTTTTGTTATCGCCAAGGCAGCAATAAAAAAATATAGCGAGGGTGCTTCATCACCTAGTGCCTTAGACCAACTGATCCGGGAGTCACTGCTAAGCCTTAGGTGGTGCAAGACGAGGAAATACACCTAATAAGCGATCACATGAGTAATCGGTCGGTTAGTACCTCAAGAAGTATTAACGGTCGCATGAAAATGTGTGAGCAAATCTAAATATCTATTAAAAAATACTAAGGTAGATGGACAAGAGTATGATTGCTTAAATTGAATTCTCTGAGTGTAAGGATGTCCAGTTCACACACGTAGGAGTATATGATCAATGTTTGGAAGAAAAATAGGAATGAAAATTAAAGGCGATGTTTTATTGAGGGATAATGTGATTTCTAATATTTTTTCATGACCATTAAGATAGGGCTCATAGCAACTGAAAAGCTGGTATAGTTGAAAACTCTTATTTTCAAGTTCTTTCTTTTATAGTTCTTATCTTTATATAACTTTCACCATCTCTCTTTTATTATAAGATTTTGTGGGTGTAATCCGCTGAAAACCCTCAGAAGACAACACTCCTCCTACTAGGGATATGCCACTAGCGCCGAGTAAGGAGGGCTGGGGGCAACTCTCCTTTTGGACTGACTCCGCCGACTCCAACAGCGGAAATTGATGCTGCTGGGAACAGTTTTGAACCACTTAGGAAGGTCCGCAAGAACTCTCCGACCGTTGTGCTGAAAAGATCTCCTCCACCTATGGAGAGCGCTACAAAGGTGAAGCCGGAACAAATGGAAGGTGAAACCCGCCACAACCTCATACCCCTAAAAAAGTGAACACGCCGGGGGCAACTTGTTCTTTTGTTGAAAAAGCTCCATGGGATGTCATGCTTCCTGCCAAAACCAAAAAGAGGCTGAATGGTCTCCAGACATGCCTGGCGATCAGGTGGAAGAACCCGTTGGAACCTGAGATCATCAAGGGGATGTTGAAGCCGCGCCTAACTCTAAAGATTGGTGATAGCCAAAATACTCACACCCAGCTGTCGAAATCTTCAAAAGAAAAAAAAGAAGAAAAGATCCAAAAAGCCCGTGAAACCTGGCGACAAGCGCACAGACCTGCAGAAACAAATCGACGCGCTGGAAGAGTATAACCAGAAAGTGCGGACTCCCATCATGCTCCAGGAGTTCCTCGGCCACGTCCTTGAAGACGGAGATGATGGAGAAGACTCATCAGATGAATCTGAGGATTACGTAGCAAGTTGTCATATGATTTCTCACTCATTGATAGATGATAAAGAGGCTCCTGGCACCGAGAAACCGGGGGCAGGTCCTGAACCAGAACTTCTGTGGCCGTCAGATGAGATGATCGATGCCTTCCTGAATGAGATTCGTCTGAAAAGTAAAGCCAATCAGGAGCGTGAGATGGCCATATTGGAAGGAGCCAAACGCCGGCGACTAGATGAAAGAGTCGAGGCACTCCCATTAAATCAAAAGACATCCGCTGCCGATAAAAACAAATTCAAGACGAGGAAAAGGTTTGCTAAAGCCATATCAATGGGAATGAAGCTACCACCTTCTGAAGAAAACACTCTCGGTGGAGTAGAGATGCATCCTAATTACTGCTTATATCATCAGAAGATCGCACATCCCACTGAAGACTGCGACTCCTTTAAGTGTTGGTGGCAAGGGTATGTCGCTCACAGGCAACACTTCAACAGGACAAAGCGTGAAGCTCGTAGACAGCGAAAAAATACGACAGATGAGCATAAAAGAGTTGCCGGCAATTGTCATAGGGATGATCCCGGGGGATCACGAGTTCTCACCTTCGGGAGCGATTCCGACGAAAAGTAGCTCTCGGCCCTCTCTTCAAGGAGTCCATCTCTGAAGAATTAAGGAATTGCGAGAACATTCAGCCGTGCAATTGCACGATACCCGGAGAGAATCTCGGACCCACAAACAACGGAGCGAACAAAAAGGATAAAGGAAAGGGAAAAGCGGCCTTCATCGCCAACACTCAACAACAATCGAGTGGCCCTAGACCGGTTGTTCGCCAAAACAACAAGCGGCAACCCCTCTATGAGAGGTTGAAACGTCCTTACTCATTTCCCCAGGATAAAACGAAGAGGCTGTTCGAAGCGGCAGTGCACAACAGGCTTGTCACTCTACCGGAGCCGAAACACCAGCTACAACTGAATGATGTCGACAATCCTAATTATTGCCCTTACCACTAAGTATTAGGTCATCCGATCGAAAACTGCTACGTTTTCAAAAACTGGGTTGAAGACCAATACCAACAGGGCAGGTTCGTGTTGTCTGAAAACTAGAAGGTGAGCCCGCCACAACCACATGCTCCGAGAAAGATGGATATACCGTGGGCATCATGCTCATTCATAGGGAAAGCCCCATAGACCGAAAAGTCAGTAAACTAGAGATTCGCCTCAAATACGGCGACGACGGACCGAAACGTTCTTAAACTAACGACGGACCGCTACGTCCTAAAACTAGCTGATGGACCGAAACGTCCTTAAACTACTACTGCAGCATCCTCAGGCTGACGAGATAAAAAAAGAGAATAAAAAATAATAATAATAAAAAATAATAAAGACGGTATGTCCATAAGCGAAATGGGCATGGATGAAAACCCGAAAGGGCTCCGTGAGTAAAAACAGCAGGGCTACCGGCGAGTGTTCGTGAAAACCCGAAAGGGCGCGACCTCGCTAAAAAAAAAGAGAATAAAAAGAATAAAAAAGGAGACGGTATGTCCATAAGCAAAATGGGCACGGATGAAAACCCGAAAGGGCTCCGTGAGTAAAAACAGCAGGGCTACCGGCGAGTGTTTGTGAAGACCCGAAAGGGCGCAACCTCGTTAAAAGACACTTACAAGATCTTCTCGACCTTGTAAGGAGAAACCACCCGCGTGAGATCCTTACGACTCACAGGGAAGCAACGCACTTAGAGATCCTCACGATTCTTAAGGAGAAATTACACGTGCGAGATCCTCACGACTCGTAAGGAGAATTCTCTTATGGGACCCTCACGGCTCATAAGATTCGAAAGTCTTAAGTTACAGAAATCTTAACCTGTTCTTAAGCAACCCCCACAACCTTCGATAGTGCCCTACAAGGGGTTCAGTATTGACCCTTGCATACAATACACGGGTGCGAATAAACATTTCCCTAACAAAGTCCCACCCGTGACTAGGGATATGTCCATATGGTGAATAACCCTTATAAGTCCTCTCGACTTATAAGGAGAAAACCCTTTTATAAGATCCTTACGACTTACAGGGGAACATACACTTAGGAATCCTCACAATCCCTAAGAAGAAAACGCACCTACGAGATCCTCACGACTTGTAAGGAGAAATACCTTTGTGAGACCCTTACGGCTCATGAAGTCAAAAGCCTTAGTCGACGGGATCCTAACCCTGTTTACTAAGCCACCTTTGTTCAACGTCGACGGAGGCAAATGATGATTCGCTCCTGGCAATATCCCAGTTGTAGCGATGCTGATGCTGGGATGGGCATCAGGTTCCAAGTTCCACACTCGCGATAAAAAAATCAGCGAGCCATACATGCATACAAAATGGCCGAAATGATGGGGCAACTTGCAATAAAAATCAGCAAGTAAAAATGTATGCATGCAAAATAGCCGAAATGATGGGGCAACTCGCAATAAAAAGCAGCGAGTGAAAATAAAATAAATAGCCGAAATGATTGGGCACCGTGAAAAATAGCCGAAATGATTGGGCAATCGCGACCTTCGCGATATAAAAGCTGAAATGATAGAGCATCGCGGAAATAAAAAAAATAATATAAAAAAAATGAATGAAACTTTTGTCCTACAGGCGATATCACAGCAATCCCTGTATACAATCCAGGGGCGCAAACACAGAAGGAAACATATCTTCCCTCTCCATGCTCCATAAAAAAACGGAGCCAAGTCTTGACGGCAACTCATATAAAGCTCGAAGACAATCGGAGATCATCTTACCCCAGCGTGGAGTGATCACCACTTCGACGTTCGTCTCAATCCAACAGACGAGATATCACTACAGCGTCCCTCCTCCAACAGGATTCAGACACACCACAGCAAGCGAAGCGAAGGCCAAATTCCTAGCTTCAGGGTCTTGACGGTGACTCGTATAAAACCTGAAAGACCACCAGAGATCATCTCAACCCCAGGGAAATCAGTGTCCTTGGCAACCTCTTCGACTCAGGGAAACTAGTGTCCTTGACAAGAGCACCTCGATTCGCGTTGACCCGCAGAGAAACCAGTGTCTTTGCAGGAGCACCTCGACTCGTCTCAACCCCAGGGAAATCAGTGTCCTTGGCAACCTCCTCGATTCAGGGAAACCAGTGTCCTTGACGAGAGCACCTCGATTCGTGTCGACCCGCAGAGAAATCAGTGTCTTTGTAGGAATACCTCGACTCGTCTCAACCCCAGGGAAATTAGTGTCCTTGGCAACCTCCTCGATTCAGGGAAACTAGTGTCCTTGACGAGAGCATCTCGATTCGCGTCCATCCGCAGAGAAACCAGTGTCTTTGCAGGAGTACCTCGACTCGTCTCAACCCCAGGGAAATCAGTGTCCTTGGCAACCTCCTCGATTCAGGAAAACCAGTGTCCTTGACGAGAGCACCTCGATTCGCGTCGACCCATAGAGAAACCAGTGTCTTTTCAGGAGTACCTCGACCCGTCTTAACCCCAGGGAAATCAGTGTCCTTGGCAACCTCCTCGATTCAGGGAAATCAGTGTCCTTGACAAGAGCACCTCGATTTGCGTCGACCCGCAGAGAAACCAGTGTCTTTGCAGGAGTACCTCGACTCGTCTCAACCCCAGGGAAATTAGTGTCCTTGGCAAATACCTCGATTTAGGGAAACCAGTGTCCTTGACGAGAACATCTTGATTCGCGTCGACCCGCAGAGAAACCAGTGTCTTTGCAGGAGCACTTTGATTCGTTTCAACCTCGAGGAAACCAGTGTCCTCGGCAAAATACTTAGACTCAGGGAAACTAGTGTCCTTGATGAGAGCTTCTTGATTCGTGTCGACCCGCAGAGAAACCAGTGTCTTTGCAGGAGCACTTCGATTCGTTTCAACCTTGAGGAAACCAGTGTCCTCGGCAAAATACTTCGACTCAGGGAAATTAGTGTCCTTGACGAGAGCTGCTCGATTCATCTCGACTCGTGAGAAAATTAGTGTCTTCGCGAGGACTTCCCGATTCGTCTCGACCTGCAAGATAAAGCCTTAGGCAGCGGGGATTAAAAAACCTGTTTCCTAATCATTGGGGTCCTACAAGTCGGTCTAAAACGGACTCTTGCATACTATTCACGGACCACACTCTCCAAAGTCGAATCTCGACAAGGAGGGAAACAACCACTTACGAGTCATCTCGACTTGTAAGAGGGAAAATTCTCTAGTGAGATCCTTACGACTCTCAAGAGAAAACGCACTTAGGAATCCTCACGATTCCTAAGGAGAAAATACATCTACGAGATCCTCTCGACTTGTAGGGAGAAAAGTCTTTATGAGACCCTCACGGTTCATAAAGTTGAAAAGTCTTAGACTACAAGGATCCTAAACTTGTCTCTTAAGCCCTCAATTCGGTGACCATGCATAACTTTGCACTACTTCACCCACGTACAAACTTACGTGGGCAAAGTAGTGGGGGGCATTTGTTCCCGCCAAAATTTTGGCTCAAAACCCGCTCCGTATAAAATAATAACAATAAAATAAAAAATAAATAAATAAATAAATAAATAAATAATAATAATAATAAAGGAGAAAATCTCCCTTTCAGAGCAAAGCTCTGTTCAAATTCCAAGGCGGGAAATGAAGCAATGCTTCTGTTTCCCCCAATCAGAGCAAAGCTCTGTTTTCAAAAATCCAAATAATAAAGGAAGCAACGCTTCAGGCAATTTGCACTCTGCGCTGCGCGACACGTGGCAGCGCAGTTGCGCCAGCGCAGTTGCGCTGCGCTCTGCGCTGCGCGACACGTGTCAAGCGCAGGTGCGCTTGCGCCAACTGTGCCAGCACTAAAACAGAATTAAAATTCTGGAAAGATCTTTCTGATCTTATTAAAACAATAAGATTCTCTTCTGTAAAACAGGAGCCCTTGGATCAAAGATCCAACGGTGGGGAAAAATCCCTAAATCACTCAGAGAAAAATCTCTTTAACTAATTTAACAAATCAATTGGCATTATAAAAAGGCCCCTAGACTCCAAGTCTAAAACACATTGACATTGACAGAGAAAAACAGAGAACTCCTCTAAAGAAAAGTTTGAGAAAAGCTCAGAGAAAAGAAAAAAGGTAAAAACCTCTGAATAAAAAGAAGAATTTTCTTCTAAAAATATCAATGATCTAAGAACAAGATCAAGATCTTCAATTAAAAAGGAAAGAGATCAAAAAGATCCCATCATAAAAAGAAGTATTACTTCATAGATCATTTGATCTACTTAAAGGCATTACCTTTTGATGAACCATTGGTTCTGGAATCTTAAAAGATTCTTTTCTTTAATCCAAAATTGGATCAAGATATTAAACAGTGCTCCGCACTTGTAAAATTTACACTGTTGCGTTCTTGAGTTGGCGCAAGCCACTAGAGAGCGCCACGTGTCAGCCCCAGAACAAACTGCGCTATGCGCTTCTAAAACAGAGCACTGCTCTCTTAAAATTGGCGCAAGTCATTAGAGCGCGTCACGTGTCAGCAGTGCAACAGCGCAGCGCACTGTGCTTGCGTTCACCAGAGTGTGACACGTGTCACCTCCACATGCGCTTACGCCTTGCGCTGGCGCAAAGCGCCTGACAAGCCACGTGGCGCTCTGTCAGACTAATTAATGCAGTGCATTATTAAAAAGAAGGGACAGAGCCCAACTAAAAAGGCCTAACAGGCCTAATAAAAAATGCAATGCATTATTAAAAAGAGGCAGAGCCCAAACAAAGGTCTGTAAGACCAAAACAGATGCTGTGCATCATTTAAAAAGGGCAGAGCCCAAATAAAGGTCTAATAGACCAAACAAAATGCCATGCATTATTAAACAGGGGCAGAGCCCTAGTAAAGGCCTAACAGGCCGAATGCAAATAAAATGATGAACATTTTCAACTGGACTTAGCCCAATTCTGGCCGTAAGTCCTCAAATTAAATTGGCTGAGCACGACTGCTCTCTTAAATCAATTTACACTCGGTTCAAGGGTACATCCCCGAACTCCTCTGATATTTGTCGTTGTAATCCCTCAACGTCGTCAGAGAGGTGATGGGTCCCGACAACCACACATCGATACGGACTAATACGTCCTTAAACTCATGGACTAATGCGTCCTTAAACTCGCGGACTAATGCGTCCTTAAACTCACGGACTAATGCGTCCTTAAACCAGTATTCGTCCCCAAAATGGGAATGATGGACCACTATGTCCCTAAACTGGAATAATAAAGCCCAAATGCTCTCTTGTCGGATCTAAACGATCCCGTTAAGTTGATCTTAGTCTCAAATTAGACTAACGTATTCTTAACAAATGTTTAAGTTGATCTTAGCCTCAAATAGGGCTAACGCATCTTTAAACCCTCAAACGGACTTTAGTCCCAAAAGCTTCTTCAGAATAGATTTCAAAAGAAACCTTCCCTGCTGGCTGACTGATTGCAGGGAGCGCAGGAAGCTAAGGCTCCATGTTCGGTTCTGGCGTCGCAGAGGTAGACGGCTGACTTGCCTTAAAAAGCAAAAAAAAGGGTGGACTATAGATCTCCCAATCAATTTTGGTTCAAGGGTACATCTCTGAACTCCTCTAATATCTATCGTTGTAATCCTTCAACGTCGTCAGAGAGGTGACGGGTTCCGACGGCCATACATTAAATGGATCACTATGTCCCTAAACTGGAACAACAGACCCCCCTAAACGCTCTTTTGTTGGATCTAAACGATCCTGTTAAGTTGATCTTAGTCTCAAATTAGACTAATGTATCCTTAACAAACGTTTAAGTTGATCTTAGCCTCAAATATGGCTAACGCATCCTTAAACCAAAACCCCAAACCCAAATCTAAGAAAATACGGATTTGGACTAATCCACGTCCTACAGGCGACGACATAAATTAGTCTCCGTATACAATCCACGGGCAACTACAAACAAAACAAACACCTACGACACGAAGTGAAATTCTGGAGAAGGAGAAAGTTGTTACCGCGATGCGGTAGCGTAATTAACTGCAGGGGCTTGCGTCTGCAGGGAAGAGCGTCCCCACAATCAAAACCCCCTCAAGCGAGGGGGAATCTGACGATGTCTGCTACATCGGCCGCATCTGTCCAAACCTCCGATACACGGTGCCATAAATCAACTTGGCATCTTCGGAGAGGTGGACAGATAAAACCAAATAGCATCTGCCCCGAACCTTAGGCAAGACGTCCATGTCTTGGCCGCCGTTTGGAGAGGAACAGGCGCAATCTAAGAGTTTAACTCTTATGAACTATTCTCTGCTTTGCACATTGGCGCCAGCATGAGGAGTACGTGTGGCACCATCTAAGAGTTTAACTCTATGTCATGAACTCTTCTGTGCTTTGCACATTGCACCCGCGTGAGGAGCACGTGAGGCGCCACCATAGGATTTAATCCTATAAGATTGGCTCTGGCGCTAGCGCCCTCATGGAGAGCACGTGAGGCGCTGCCTCATTAAATTTAACAGAGCTTTACTATTTTATTAGGTTAAATATATTGGGGAAACAAATGCCCCCCACCGTCGCTCTCACGTGGCTTATAAGTGGGTGCAACGGTGTCACCTTTTCCACTGTTCGATCTCCTGGGGAGTTGAACCGTCTCTTCATGTCTTATAAATAGTGCTTTTGGCCCTTGAGATGACTGTTGTTTCGTCATCCTCTTTCTTCTTCCTTGAGAATTTAATTCTCTTCTCAGAGCTTAGATCTCTGCCCAAAGAAACACTTAGTGTTTAACTCTGTTTAAGAAAATTGGTAAGGATTATGACCATTTTTCTCTTAAAAGAGACTCTTTTTTGTCTTGGATTTTTAACCCATTAACAGAGCTTAGCTCTTTTTCTTGAAATGATCTTTTAGAGATCTTAAAAAACTTTATTTAGGTAGACCGTTGGTCTCAGAGATCTTAGGGTTTTACCCTGTTACTTTGATTTTTAAGAGTTCTCTGGAATTTAATTCCAGTATATTTCCCATGGGATTTCTGAGATTTAATCCCATTATTAGAGGAATTTAATTCTGGGTTGTTCTACAGAGCTTAGCTCTGAGAAAATTTCTTTTTAAGAAATTCTTTTGGGAATTTTATTCCCCTTTTCTTATTTTCTTTTTAGGGTTCTTCTTACAGATTTAAATCTGCTGTAGAACTCGTTTTTCGAGGGAGTTTAACTCCACAGTTCAATGAGATTTTTCATTAAATGAGAATTTTTTTGGATTCTTACAATGATTTTGGTATTTTGATTGCTTACCCTTTACTGGTTTTTCTTTTCAGATACTATGGTTTCTCATCTGTATGATCTTGAAGAGATTGTCTCTTATGAGGAGATTCACATCCGAGGTCGCTGCCAGGGCCAAGAGTTTACTGATGCCCAGTGTGCGGAGGTGATGCGTCGCTTCAACGATTACAACGGTCGATTGGTCCCTCGCCGTTTTGCTCTTTTGAAGATTGTCGTTAGGTCGATTTGGGAAGCACTTCTTGAGCTTGATGAGGCTATGCCGCTCGAGACACTTGATGATACTGAAGACAAGGTGCATTCAGTATATCTGATGGGCCTGATTTCAAAGAAGCGGAGAGATGATCTTGTCACTATTTTGCATCGCGTCTTCTAACAGAAGATGATAATATTCGCGTACCAGAGGATGGATGACATTAGCAGGGATCCCGACGCTTGCATTCGTGAGAAAATGCATAAGAAAATGGTCAACGAAGCCAGAAGCATTTTACTCAAACTCGCCTCTAAGTTCATGAATCCATGTCCGGAATTCAGCGTCTTACCATTGTAAACATCTTGATGATGTCTCTTTTTTTATCACCCTTATCACCAATGTATAAATTTCTTTGAAGTATGAATGACAAAGCTCTCCTTTTCTTTACGTTAATACTCGTATGAGGTATTATTACATGCATAAAAAAAACGCCGGCACCCACATGTCATGCACGTGAGGCGCTATTGCAGGACTTAATCCCGAAAAGAACTAGCACCATCGCTCACATGTCATGTACGTGAGGCGCCGCTCTAATCCCAGAAAGAATCAGTGCCGATGCTCACGTGTCAGGCACATGGGGCGCAGCTGAGGGAATCGTTTCACCTTCTTGCTCTGATTCCCATGAGTCAACTCTTTTTTTTCCCATGCCCTTTTTGCCAGGCCTTGGAAAGAGTTCCACCATGCACAACGTTTTCTGTGCCTAAATTTAAATGCTTCTCTTTATATTCTGGAGTGATGATCTTCTTCTTCCTCTTCACAAGGAGAAATCCATTTTTTACAGACCAAGAGTTATGGCTTGCAATCGTCCCCATACTCATCGGCACCCATGGAAAGTACCTATCGAGGGAATTATTCCCCATTTTGCTGCGCGATTAATGGATCCCTTTCTCACTGATGACCAGTGTGGCACGGTGATCTACGAGCTTTTGGCTCATATGGGCTCTCCTCTTCCTATCGGCTCCACTTGGCTCCGGATGATCTTCATGTCCGTGCTTACTGACACCCCCTCATCCAGCGGAGATGACTCCGGCGATGCTTGATTGATGTGAAAAAGTGAAGTAGTTACCGCAATCAACAACGGTGTCACTAGTAGCTAGCCGCGATGAGTACGGGTCGTCCTCAGGGAAATGTTGAACCTTTTACTTGTTTTAGACGAGTTGATTGAAAATAGGGAGAATAGTTTTTAGATCTATATTGAATACGGATGTAGAATTTATGAAGAAGATGCTTGTAGGGTTCATAGAATTTAGTAGTAATGGATGATCAATTAAAGATAACTCCTTTTATTTTTTAATAGATTTAAAACTAGATCGATAGTGATGAATGTGGATTAAAATTCTTTTGGAAGAAACTAGGGTTTCCCCACTCATAACCCTTATCCTTGCATTGATCTCTATTCATGTCTAGCCTTTACCAAAAAAATTGTTAATCTAATCTCAAATCGCTGTTGAGACTATCAATTAATTGGTAGCGCCCCCGATAAGGATGTTAACATTTATTTTACTAAAGTTTATAAACTTTATAAGATGTAAAAGAAATTAAGAGATTTTATCATCCATTGATCTACCCTAATCCTACGAACCCTAGCAAGCGCAGAATTACTCACGCATATTTTGGGAAGAAGAAGAAAGGATAGAGAAGGAAATCATAATGCAGAATTTAAGTGCAGAATGTAAATGCAAAATAATTAAGCAAATGATCTAATTTTATTAATCAACGTTACAAGTACAAATCCTTCGAATTTAGATTACAAGAAGAAATTGCTCTCGATCTCTGCCTCGTAGGAAGTAGATGCTCCGTTGAAATTCACGTCGCTCAATCACGTCGAATCGCGAACCTGTCGTGGATCTCTTGTTCTTGACGGTGATTTGCTTCGGGTTAAAGGTGATGATTTCTAACTTTAGCTCTCGGTCCTTTATATAGCCCTCAAATCAGAAACCCTAGATCCCATGTATAAATATTTATGGCTGCGATCCAGATCAACAAATCACAGATCCTACGACCATTAAATGGCCGCGGATCCGCCGTTAATAAGCCTATTTGTCCGCGCAACTGCGGCTATTTGGTGGACTTAGGGTTTGGGTTTTCTGCTGTAGCCTTATGTTGACACGTGGAGATCCTCTAGATATCTGGATTTTGGAAATATTTCCTGAGTTTCTGCCAGTATTGATTCTACGATTCTATTGGCAGATTTTGATCCTGACATCTCGAATATCTCGATCTCCCGACTTGAGCTAAATCTGCACAATATCTCTATGAATAATATTAGTAATATTTGTTAAATTAGAGATAGTATCTTAATCTCTTTGTATGGTAATAAATCTTTAAGAAATTTGATTAAGATTATTTGATATGATATACATATTTAAATTATCAAAATATCTTATAAATATTATATGCATATATTTTCCTTCATAATGTTCATTATAATATATAAATATATGGTAAAGTGTAAATTTGCAGATAACCCACATATGTTCTATATTTATAATAAACACCTTTAAATATTTAAGAAAAGTAAGGAAAATATTATATCAAATGTGCAATATTTTCAACTGAACAAATACCCTCAAACTTAACTTTGATCGTCCCGAGCGAATTAGTTATTCAAGAGAGGGAGAAAAAGAAAAAGAAAAACCTAGCACACTTTCGTAGGCAATCACGATTGCATTGAGCATGTGCAACAAGCTTTTAAACCTCTAGGTGTCCCTAGTAGGGGGAGTGTTGTCTCCTGATGGTTTTCAACGGATTACACTCATAAAATCCCATAATAAAAGAAAGAAAATGAAAGTTATGTACAGAGATAAGAACTATAAAAGAAAGAACTTGAAAATAAGAGTTTCCAACTATACCATCTTTTTAGTTGCCATGAGCCCTACCTTAATGGTCATGAAAAGATGTTGGAAATCAAATCATCCCTCAATAAAACATCGCCTTCAGTCTTCCTCCCTACCTTTCTTCCAAATATCGATCATATATCTCTACGTGTGTGTAAGAGACATCTCTACACTTAAAGAATTCAATTCAAGCTATCATACTCTTGTCCATCTTCCGTAGTACTTTTAGTCGGTGAATATTTTAGATGGAATTGCTCACACATTCTTCATGCGACCGTTAATACTTTTTGAGGTACCAACTGACCGATTACCAAATATGCTCGCTCATTTAGGCGTAATTAGCAATTTTCTCGTCTTGCAACACCTAAGTCTTAGCAGTGGCTCCCAAACCAGTTGGTCTAAGGCACTAGGTGATAAAGCACTCTCGCTATATTTTTTTATGTTACTTTAAGCAATTACGAAACCAGTGTTCATTTTTCTTCACCATTTTTTTCTTTATATTTCTATTGTTCTTCATACCAAGGCTTTTAGACAAGAGCATTTCAAGGTATTGTTTATCGCCGAAAACGGAGACGAACCGGGATGGTGTTGTCTTGCCTGAATTTGGGGGCAGATGCTATTTGGGTTTATCCATCCACCTCTCCGAAGATGCCAAGTTGATTTATGACACCGTGTATCGGAGGTTTAGATGGATGTGGCCGTTGTAGCAGATTTTGTCAGATTCCCCCTCATTTCTGAGGGGTTTTTGATTGTGGGGACGCTCTTCCCTACAGGCACAAGCCCCTGCAGTTAATTACATTACCGCTTCGCGATAACCACTTTCTCCTGCTCCAGAAGTTCACTTCGTGTCGTGTGTGTTTGTTTTATTTTTGGTTGCCCGTGGATTGTATACGGAGACTAATTTATGTTGCCGCCCGTAGGGCGTGGATTAGTCCAAATCCGTATATTCTTAAATTTGGGTTTGGTTTGATTTAAGGATCGTTAATCTCGTTTGAGATTAAGATCAACTTAAATGTTTATTGAGGATACGTTAGTCTAATTTTAGACTAAGGTTTACTCAATAGGATTTTGGGATCATTCAGACCCAACAAAAGAGTATTTGGGCTTTATTGCTTTAATTTAAGGACGTTTTGGTCCGTTGCTAGTTTAAGGACGTTTCGGTTCGTTGCTAGTTTAAGGACGTTGCGGTCCGTTGGGATGTGCTCATCGGTTTGGGAGTGCACCAAAGAGTTGTTGGTTGTCGGGACCCTCCACCTCTCTGAAGACGTTGAAGAATTACAACGACATGTATCAGAGGTGTGGAGAGATATACCCTTGAACCAAATTCCAGATTGAGGGGAGAGATCATGGCGGACCATCTAAGAATTATTAGTCATTCTTGGGAGACTAAGATTAACTTAGGAGATGTGTGATGAACATCGTTCTAGTCAATTAGTTTGGGAGGTCATGAGCATAGAGGCTCAGTCTATTTGGAGATCCAAAATGTTTTAATCAGACTTAGTCAATTTGGGGCTGAAATTGGCTTCTTATAGTGTTAAACACTAATATATGCTCGGTGCTCACGTTCTCTCACGTGAGTCTCTAAAGAAGTGTTAAACACTGAAATTTGGGGCGCTCACGTGTGGCATGTGAGGAGCCTGAAAGTTGGCGTTGTACACTTAGGTCCAAATCTCCGTCTGTATATAAGTGTTAAACACTTAATTTTTGTGACCATCATGTGTGGGCACGTGAGACGCCCCAGAGTTGGGCACTGCTTCTTTGGGTTTATTCTCTCTTCCTTTTATAAGTGCTAAGCATTTAGCTCATATAATGCTCACGTGCGAACACGTGAGGTGCTCAAAAGTGAGTGCTGTCTTTGGATTTTTCCCCTTTTCTATTTAAGCAACTGTTTGGGGTTACGTGAGAACACGTGATTCGATCTCAGTCCTTTCTTTTTGTTCCTCAGAGGTGCTCACGTGGGAACACGTGAGCCTTTGTTATATAGTGTTGAACGTTCACCAGTCTGTTCTTTTATATGTATGGAGATTTTGATCCGAGCTTTGAGAATTTCAGGCCCTTTACTTCATAAGAATTAAATTCTTTTGCAGGGTTAAATCCTAGTTTTATCAGAGAAATTAAATTCCTGTATACCTTTAGAAGAATTAAATACTTTGAACTTGTTCTTTCCCCTGAGTTTTGAATCTGCATAACAGAATCTCCTCGATGAGAATTAAATTCTCAACTTGTGGGGAGATCTACTTATGCAGACCTCAACCAGAGGAAGAACTAAGTTCTTTGAGAAGAGTTAAACTCTTGGTTTGAGAATTAAATTCTCTTTTGTTTTGTGGGAGCTTTTGGACGGCTTTTGTATATTTTTTTAGAAGCTTATGGGGTGGTCTCTTCTATATAAGACTTGAAGTCTTAGGTCTTTTATATAGTAGAAGCAAGTTTGTTGATTTAGTTAAAGAAATCTCTCATTGAGAGATCTTAATTGATTTGGGGATTTTTTCCACCGTTGGATGTTTGATCCAAAGACTTATGTTTTACAGAAAATATTTTTCTTGTTTTTAATAAGATTAGGGAAATATTTCCCATACAAAATTTTTTCTGTAGATAAGTGATTTTTAATCACCATTAGATTTTTTAGTCCAACGGTACTCTGTTTTAGAGAGAGTAATCTTTCTTATTTAGAAAGATTTAAGTAAATATTTTCCAAATAGGGTTTTGATCCCTTTATTTAGAATTCAATTTTATCAGCTTGGAAGGTGATTGGGAACACTCACGTGCAGCATGTGACCCCCACAGAATTAAACTTGTTTGCTTATATATAACAGCCTAAAGAAGAGGCATCACGTGTTAACACGTGAGTTGGTGTTTAGGAATACTCACGTATAGCACGTGACTCCCACGGAGTTAAACTTGTTTGCTTATATGCAACAGCTCAACAAAGGGCATCACGTGTCAACACGTGAGCTTCTCTAGCCTGCTATTTGTTTTAATATGGAGCCTATATACTTTGTATATAGGTGCTCACGTGCTTACACGTGAGGCTCAATTTCAGCCCGTCAAGCACCTATAATCTTTGTATCTAGGCGCTCACGTGTGGGCCCGTGAGGCTCCATTAGTGGGGAATTTTCCCTATTCCTTTTTTCTTTTTTTTTTATAAGGGAACAAATGCCCCCCAGCGTTGTTCTCACGTGGTTTGCACGTGAGTGAAACGTTGTTACCCTTTCAGCCGTTGGATTGCCTAGGGGAATGGGAAGATGAACCGCTCCCCATCACGTCTTATAAATGCAAGGGTCTTGTCTTTGGGAAGCCACTGTTCTTTCATCTTCTTCTTTCCTTGTCTTTCTTGAGAATTTAATTCTCTTCTTCAGAGCTTAGTTCTCTGCCCATTGAAATTTCAGATTTAAATTTTGTCGGAAAAAACCTTTTTAGGTAAAGATCTGGAACGACAAAGAAACCATTTTCTCTTTTTTTTCTCTGGATTTTAAATCCACCATAAGGGCTTTGCTCTCTTCTGAAACCCATCTCTTAGAGATCCAAAATACGTAATCTTTGAGTAGTAAACCCCCAATGTCTTCGAAGATTGGGCATTTCTCCTCTGATCTTTGAGGATTCATGGCATTTTAATTCTATTTTTCGTTTTCCCATTATGGGGGGTTTTTGGAATTTAATTCCACTGCTTAAAAGGAATTTAATTTATCATCAAAGAGCTTAGCTCTGAAAGATCAAGAGGGCCCTTCGGGAATTTTATTCCCTGGTGTTCTTGAGAATATTTTCATAGGGTTTTACCCTTATTTGCATAAATTTAAATTTGTTGGGTATTTTAACAGAATTCATTTTTTCTATCAAGAGTTGTTTAAACTCTAGTGTCTGCTTAATGAGAATCTTTTTTGATTCTCACAATGATTATCCTGTCTCGTCATTGGTGAGCCGCCATATTGATTTTGTGGGGTCCATTAGTTTTGCAATCAGTGGTCCCATGGAATAAACTTCCTGTGGTTTCCTTCTGTTATTATATATATATATATATATATATAGGTTTCATTAAGGGTTTTTCTTTCCCTTATTTCAGGAACAATGGCTTCTCTTCCATACTTTCCTTATACTCGCTTAGACGCCGCTTTTCCGCAATCGCCGTCGGACGAGGAAGCTATGGCAACGATCAGGGCCCATGACAGGGACTGTACTAGTTTGCTCTTATGGGGAGTTTGGTATGGTCACATCATCCCGGGCCACCGCAGCTTTATTTGTGAAGTGTCAACAGAGCCCCTCCGCCCAATATCGCTGATGGAGCGCCCGCAGACCCCTTATGCAGTGGAGGCAGCTAATTGGACTCTTACAGACCGGCTTGAGCCGTCTACAACGGGGATACCTAACCAGCCCTTGCCGGCTATAGATATCTTGGGACGCCGCATCTGTCAAGGCGAAGCCCAATCCTGGGGACAAGTTTATAAGGTAGGGCTTACCCCTCGCCACCCAGTAGGCTATCTTCCCTGGGCTCGATATGTTCTTTCCGCCCACAGTGCACGGTTGCAGAAGGTTGGGCTATATCAAGCGGTGTACGCGTCTCTTTTTCATTACCAGCCCCTCTCGTCTGGTAGGTTAAAGATTTTCTGAACCAATAGAATCTTCCCACCGACACCTTCTTGCTAGGGGATCGCGAGGTCTCTATATCACTGGAGGAGTTTCGCGAGATCTCTGGATTGCCAATCAGGAGAGAGCATTATGAAGAGTTGCTGCCTTTCGACGAGTATGTGTTCGCGACCATGCTGGCTATGCTTGACGGCCTGGCGACTGAAAACGCCGTCCGCCATAAGTACCCCAGTCTAATCAAGGCTCTGGGTATTTTTGAGAAACTGTTCACGAAGTCAGAGGGGCAGGGCGTCACCTTTAAGAGCTTCATCGCCTGCTTTATCCGTGAAGATGCTTTATCCAAAGAGGCCCCAAAGTTAGCGAGCATTGACGACTCTTTTGGGTTTGGGCTGAATAAGCTGCCGGCCAAAGAGGAAGACTTACCACGGTTTTATATTCCGGCCTCGTCGGCCGTGTCCTTCGATGCGATTGCGGCCCCTGGCATGGATGAAGCAACCTTCTTCGTCGGCTTCATCAGTCTTTGGCTCAGTTGGTTCGCTATGACGACGCATCGACGCTTCATGAGAGCCTCCGTCCTCTACCCCGCTCATCGCGTAGCTGAAGAGGCACGACTGGCCATTGGCATTGCAGTATTGTCGCACTTATATCATGGAGTAAGCATTGCGGCCAATACTTTGACCCCAGGTGCTGATGTTGTGAATTTCTCCCTCCATTACTTTACGTCGTGGATCAAGATGCATGTATTGGGAGCATTTGCGGCACATCGGTGACCAGATTTCTATGACTCCTATACCTTTCCACGGGTTATGAGGTTGGTGGATGCTTCCGCTCCCGATCCGACTCAGCTAGGGGTCCTCCGTGTGATGCTCAACCCATATTCAAACGAGGGCGGGATGGTGTTTAGTGATTGAGTCCTTTCTGCTCCTATAGGGCCCGTTCAACAGCTTTTTGAACTATCAAAAGGGGGAGCGCCATCTTTAAAGCCTAAAGATATTATGCACCTGTACTCGATTAGGCCGGGCTACTTGGTATTTCGTCAGAATAACACGACTCTTTTTATGCGGTATAATCCGCACCGCTTTGTCCAGCGATTGGGCTATAACCAGGGTGTCCCTTTCGAGGCGTTCTTAGTTGAGCCTACTCCGTCTCTGGAAGTCACTCGTGACGTCATCCACTATTTTATGCGGTTGAATACCGGCTCCCGTTTCATGATCCCTGAGTCCAACTATCTTCCAAGATGTGTGGGGTCTTTCACGGGTTGGTATCGTCATCGAGTCGGTCTTGTCGTTACTGAGGAGAGGCGGGTACTCTTAGAATGTAGAGCTTTAGCTCCAACCTAAGCCATTAGCGTTCCGTTGTGGCCGCGGACAGTGATTCGCCCTCCATTGAGGAATAGCGGTCCGGTACTTATCTCCATAGCCATTGAAATAGAACCGATCCCCCGTACTGCTGGTATGCCGGTGCGTACTAGAGCCGAAGCAAAGGCTTCTAGTGAAGTGTTGGTGGTAGTGTCATCAGTGGCGGCGTCATTAATAGCGGTGTCATCAGCGATGGTATCTCCAAAGGGGAATACCGGAAGTGAGGTTGGTCAACGTCGTGCCAAAACACCGAGGGGAAGGAAGCGTTCTTCGGTTAGTGCTAGCACAAGTTCTAAGAGGAGGAAGAGATCGGCCATTGGCTTACTTGACACCTTGCTTGAGTCCGAGCCATTCATTCAAGATGAACTGATAGCTATGGAGGAATCGGACGCCGGTCTTATTTATCCTAGCTCGTCCGCCGAGGAAGCCGCGCAATTGGCTGAGGCTTAAGGCACTCACAGGATGAGACCGAGAACGTGCGCATCCCGAAAAAGCCCCACCCCTCGGTTATCTTCTATGACGTTGATTCATCATTACGGTGGGTACATATGGGTCCTTTGCTAATGGAAGAAGAACGGGCCCTCAAACAGCTCATAACGATCGCTTCCGAAGACGAGCTTGCATTAAAGACAGGCAGTCATTCATCTGCACTTGAACCCCGACGAGCGCACTTAGTAAGAAAGGAAAAACGTCTTGAGAAAGCCAAACTTCAAGCTCCTTGGCGCATTGGTATGCGTCTTTCTCATGTCCTTCTTTTAGCGAATAGTCTGTATTATTTTTATGTTTTCTCATTTTTGCGAAAACTTTGCAAGAACTTCTACAGTAGAAGCGAGCTCGAGTCCGGATCGGGCCATAGTTGCAGATTCTACGAATATCTCCCATGATGCACCGGCAGGTGTAGAGGAGACTATTAAAGCTGCTACTCTTGCTATGGAGCTTCTGGTGGTAACTTCTGTTCCTCCAGTGACTATTCTTCCAGCAGAGGTGACTTCACCGGCTATAGCTCCCAGGGACATCTCTAGTGATGCACCGAAGGGTTTAGAAGAGGTTGCTGGAGCCATTAGTCCTATCTTGGAGTTCCCGGTGGTGAGCGTTGTTCCTTAATTGGAAGCTGCATCATTGGCCCATATCCCCAGCGATGTACCCTAGGGTGTGGAGGAGCCAGCAGAAGCTGCCATCCCTCCAGCTCATGGAGGGCAAAGTATCGAAGGTAATCTTCTATATTTTGCTTTAACGGTCCCTCTATTGTCTGAACCCTTCTTTCCTTCATAATTGCGGGAATTGGCGGCCTCCATCTTGGATCTATCTCCCAGGAAAACCTTCCAGTGTTTGCTTGATATGGCTGCCCCACAGGCGATACCCCCGCAAAGTATTGTCCTTTCTTCCGGGCAAGTTTGGTGTTCTTTGACCCCTTTTGTTTTATTATTATCCTTTATAACGATGCTAATATGCACTCTACAGTTCTGGAAGTCGATGAAGAGGTCGAGATCCTCGATGGGCCTAGGGATCTCTCAAACCCCCCTTGCATGACTATGGGTAAGTAAGGCTTTATCTTTGGCATTGTTTTGTCTATTCCGTGTTCGTAAGTCTCATCGACTGTTTGTAAATTTCGTCAGCTCTGCCAACCCTAACTCCGTTGGAATCTTGGATCTTCATGCCACTGTGTCCCTACGCTTGGTGTGCGTCTGAAAGAATGGCGAAACAAAGCATTTACTCTCTGACGGCTCTCATTGAAGACCTTCGCGCTGTTACTTCTGTTATGGCCGAAGAATTTGCTGTCGAAGCTAACACTTCTTTGTCCGTTCTCGCTACCTATCATGATGAAGCATTGGTGCGCGTCTGGGTTGAGTATTGTCGCTGAGTGGAGGTCTGCCTACACGAACTTGAATGCATCCGCCTTCCCTCCGACATCTTAACCGTGAAATCGAGTCTGCGGGGATGGATCGAACGGTGTGCAGCCAATCTGCAGTCGTGCGAGAAGAGGCTCAACCGGAAGTTTTCAGAGAGGGAGTTAGCTTCGAATGCTTTGGGTGAACTTCAGGCTCAGCTTACTGCCAAGACTACTCGTTTGTATGAAATTTGACGGGTGCTTTAAGAAGCTATCACGGAGGTGGTGGCTCTTTATAAAGCCGTTATCTTTACCCCATGAGATGGTTGAAGCCCATAAAGTCGCCGAAAAGGAGGTTGAGAGTCGGTTTGCTTCATATCAGACTCAGCAGACTCAGGAGGGGACCTGTCTTGCCGCACTAACGGAGCTTGAAGCCGAGGTCCAGCGGAAGAATGATGAACTTACTAGCTTATTGCACCGTCCGCCGGCTTAAAGATTTTTTTGTATATTCTCCTTCTCTTTTTTGTATTCACTCATGAATGAGAGTATCTTGTATTCATTTTGATTTCTTTATGAAATGTATCTTGTATTCACTTGAATTCATGAATAAAAGACATATTTTATTTCATATTGGCATGTAACTCTGGCAAATGTGGCCTGTAGCTAGTCCATCTTGATATCCTTGTAGGGCAGCGATGGCTTAGGAAATATGTTTGGATCTGCCGTCTAAGACTTTTCAACTTTGTGAGCCGTGAGTGTCTCATAAAGGCTTTTCTCCCTACGAGTCGAGAGGATCCCACAGGTGTATTTTCTCCTTAGAAGTCGTGAGGACTCCTAAGTGCGTTTTCTCTTGAGAGTCATAAGGATCTCACAAGAGAATTTTCCCCCTTACAAGTCGAGAGGACTCGTAAGTGGTTTTTTTCCCTCCTTGTCGATATTCGACTTTGGAGAATATGGCCCGTGGATAGTATACAATAGTCCATCTTGGACCTACTTACAAGGCCACAGTGCTTAGGAAACAGGTTGATATCCCCGCTGCCTAAAGCTTTTCACCTTCATTAAGATTTCGTGAAGATGTTTTTCCCTACAAGTCGAGACGAATCGAGAAGCTCTCCAGGAACATTGTTTTCCCTATGAGTCGAGACGAATCGAGAAGTTCTAGAAAGAATGTCCTAACGTCACAGTTAACCTCTGCTGATAGAAGTCCGTTAGGGTCTGTGGTACTAGGGTTTTTGTCCATCGTACCGTCGCGTTGGCCGATGTATTCCCGATATGCAATCTTTCTATTCGAGTAGCCCCACGATTGTCGTTTCTCTGATCCCTTCGGGGGCTGGACAAGACGTCTTCAAGTAATCTCCCAAGTCATATTACCGTCGGAAGAGCAAGCGTTAGGGATTTTCCATGCCGCTTTTTACTTGTGGTTAGGCTCAATTTGGGAGCCCCGATGAGTCATGACCACTTCGCGTTGGTGTGGGATGATCTCCGATAGTCTTTCAGGTTTTATTTAAGTTGCCGTCAAGACCCTGAAGATAGGGATCTTCCTTTACTTCGTTTGTTGACATTGTGTCTGCTATATTGCGATGAATGTCGAGGTTGTCTCTAGGTTGTTGGTGAACCATCGAGGCTTAGAACTAGGGACTTTGTCATGGCTCCGTTGTTTTGACCCTGGGGTCGGTTGTTGACGTCGCGTCTACATCCTGTTGGAGTGAGAAGGAACGTCGTTGTTGATCTCTAGTCTGTAGATGTTGCCGTCGAGACTGGGAACTAGGGACTTTGTCATGGCTCCGAGGTAGTCTTTAGGTTGACGGTGAACCGTCGAGGCTTGGAACTAGGGACTTTGCCATGGCTCCGTTCTTTTGACCCTGGGGTCGGTTGTTGACGTTGCGTCTGCATCCTGCTGGAGTGGGAAGGAACGCCTTTGTTGATCTCTTTGCTGTTTGTGAACCATCGAGATTTGGAACTAGGGACTTTGCCATGGCTCCGTTGTTTCGACCCTGGGGTCGGTTGTTAACGTTGCGTCTACATCCTGTTGGAGTGGAGAAGGAATGCCGGGGTGATCTCTAGGCTGTCTGTGAACCGTCGAGATTTGGAGCTAGGGACTTTGCCATGGCTCCGATTTGTTGACGTCGTGTCTGCATCTTGTTGGAGTGGAGAAGAAACACCGTTGTTGATCTCTAGGCTGTAGATGTTGCCGTCAAGACTTGGCTCTCTTTCTGATGGAGCCAGATGGGAAAATGTGGTTCCCTTTTCGTTTATGCCCATGGACTGTACACAGGGGTCGATGTGGACTCACCTGCAGGGCAAAAGTTTCATTTCATTTTATTTCTTTCCACGATGCTCTATCATTTCGGCTTTTTATATCGTGAAAGTCGCAATTGCCCAGTCATTTCGACTGTTTTATCGTGGCGCCCAATCAATTCGGCTGTTTTTTCTTTTTATTCGCTGCCTTTTATTGCGAGTTGCCCAAACATTTTGGCTGTTTTTATATGCATATATTTTGCTCGTTGATTTTTATTGCGAGTTGTCCCATCATTTCAGCTATTTCATATGCATATATTTTGCTCGCTGATTTTTATTGCGAGTATGGAACTTGAGATCTGATACCAATCTTGGCATCAGCTGCGACTGGAATATTGCCAGGAGCGAATCATCATTTTCCTTTAAAGGACTTGGATTTGACACCCGTTCAGGCATTAGTATCGCTACGACTGGAATATTGCCAGGAGCGAATCATCATTTGCCTTTGTCGATTTGAACAAAGGTGGCTTAGCAAACAGCGTTAGGATCCTGTTGACTAAGGCTTTTTGACTTTACGAGCCGTAAGGGTCTCATAGAAGGTATTTCTCCCTAGGAGTCGTGAGGATCTCGTAGGTGTATTTTCTCCTTAGGAATCGTGGGGATCTCCAGGTGTGTGTTCTCTTATAAGTTGTAAGGATCTCATAAGAGTGTTTTCTGCTTACAAGTCGAGAGGTCTTACAAGTGTCGTTCACCATATGAGGACATTTCTCATCATTGGTGGGACTTGGTGAGGGAACGTTTATTTATGCCCGTGGATTGTATACAAAGGTCAATATTGGACCACATGTAGGGCAACTTGGGAAGTGTGATGGCTTAAGAACATGTTCAGGTCCCTGTATCTTAAAGCTTTTGAATCCTATAAGCCGTGAGGGTCTCGTCGGGGGGAATTCTCCTTACGAATCGTAAGGATCTCGTAAGTGTAATTTCTCCTTAGGAATTGTGGGGATCCCTAAGTATGTTTCTCCCTTGTGAGTCGTAAGGATCTTACGCAGGTGTTTTCTCCTTACAAGATCAAGAGGACCTTACGGGTGTTTTTATTCTAACAAGATTGTGTAAGTCCATGTCGCGCACCCCACGTGTCCGTGGGGAGGCGGAATTTGCAAAAAACAATTTTTCAAAGCTCGCAACACGGACTTAAACTTCAGGATCGATGCTAAACCCTAGCTAACAAAATATTGTGTGAAGTTTAACTACTCGGATGAAAGTTATACCTCACGAAACCAAATCCTTCGGGTCTTTTATTCACTGTGCTCCTCGTCATCGTAGGCTCCGAGGATCGTTACGGATCGTGGCTTCCTCGAGTCGAAGACGATCCACCCGAGAGTCTATAGTCCGAGCTCCAACCTCAACTCCGAGGTAACTAGGGCAAGTAGCTTGCTAGACTAAATGGCCTAGGTGATGTAGAGAGTGAAGATGGAATACTTTGTCTCTTAGAACCCTAAGTTTCTCAACTCATGAGACTTCTAGGGTTTTGAAGAAAAGAAGATGACTTGAGGAAAAAATAGAGAGTGGAGTTATGAGCATTAGAAAAAATAGATGGCTGTCTATTTTAGAATGAGTGAAGCTTATCAATAATTGAGGAAAAATATCTCACACAAATATCAAGTGAGCTTCACAAATATCTTGTGGTGAGTCATTACCATGAGTCACCAAGTAGCCATGCTAGGTTCAATGTTCAAATCCACCTCATTTCCTCACTTAATAAAGTTTAATCCAATAAAGAAACCAAACCCTAACATGTGTCCCCTTCTAGAAGCATTCCCGATAAATTACGAGAATGCCCCCCATCCGTATATACATACCCGTATTCGTATTCCGAAGAATACGAATACAAAGAGACGAAACAAATCCATCATTACAATACTAGGATCCGGCTTAAACCAAAGCCCACTAGTATCATCCGCCCGAACATCATACGCACACAAGTGCACATAAGTGTTTGAAGCCCTGTCGTAAAACCATACGACCTCTACATCTTTCGTGCGATGCAGGGAAACCCTCTGTATGGGACTCTAAAGACTCGACAGTACGCTGGCAGTGGGTTTAACCACAAGCTGCACGTAACGGCTACCCAGGTATCTGTCGATAAGAAATCCGACGAGCTAACTCATCCGGACTCCTACTGAGTCTGTATGTGACGATCTCCGTACAGTCCGGTTTGTTCGTCTAAGAGTATCGCATATCGGGCCTAGGGGGCGGTAAACGTTAGACCCCTAATAGCGCAATAAGTCGTGTCGGAGTGTAGCCTAGAACACCTTGAGAAACTACTGGAATACCTACCAGTAAATCTCGCTTGCCCTGGCCAGGGACTTTGTGTAATGGCTCTCCAAATACAGCGTGATATCAACCCCCAATACCGGGAGAGACGAATCCTTTCTAACCGCTACTGCCTCCAAGTGCTTCGAGACTGTACCCAACTACTACTTGTTTGCATGACTCCTTTGAGCCGTGGTAGGGTAATAATCAAAGTACAGTGGGAACACACTCGAGGCGAAGTAGCAGTGTCAAGTCGACGGACTAAGCTGTACTCATGTCACCTGGGAACTGCTACCCGACGATAGGTATAATACCTACCAACAGTTCCCGACGAGTCCTATCCAGTGTACTCATAACGTAATGAGCACCTGCATACTATCTCCAGTACGACGTACTAATGGCTGTAGGACAGACCATCTCCCCTGCCAGGATGAGAAGCGTATACACTAGTCTACTCCGGAGTATCGATGCCCCGTCTCGATAATCTTACGACTAAGGACCTGTATAAGGATGTGCTTGTAGATTACCCAGTCCCCACTAGTGTTACTATCATCACAATGCTGGTAATCAAGCAAAAATTCTAAGGGCTCTACTAATATGTATAATCGATATGCTAAAAGAAACACATGCACATATTGAAGTAGAAAAAAACCAAGTAGCATACTACCATTTCGAGCAAGACTGTTACTATATCCGTGTATATCCTAAGCTCCCATATTCCCCCAATCAGAGCAAAGCTCTGTTCAAGTTTTCAAAATTTGAAATGAGCAGCACTTCATGAGAGTGCCAGCGCTCTGAGGCAGCACTCACGTGCAAAGCACGAGTGCGCTAGCGCAAAGAGCGCCGGTGCTCTGAAGCAGCGCACACGTGCAAAGCTTGAGTGCGCTAGCGCTGGAACTAAATGTTCCCCACCGTCAGATCAAAGATCCAATAAAGTTGATAAATTATCAATTGATCAGAATGAAATTCTGTTGGGAAAGATTCCTCAAAATCTTTCCAAACAAAAAGATTGTGCGCTATAAATCAGAGCACCATTGGATCAATAATCCAATGATGATTAAAAAGTCACCAAAATACAGAATAAATTCTGTATGGGAAAAGATTTCCCAATCTTGTTAAAAACAAGAAAATTGCCTTCTGTAAATCAGAAGCCTTTGGATCAAAGATCCAACGATGGGGAAATCCCCAAATCAATTGGAGAAAAGATCTCCTTAACCGATTGAACAAATCAGCTTGCCCTATATAAAGGCCCCAAGACTTCAATTCTCATATAGAGGAACCCCCTATAAACTTTGAGAAATCTCAGAAAGAAGAGCAAGCTCTTGGTAGAAGAAGAACTTTTCTTCAAGGTAAAAAAAAAACAGAGAAAAGAAAAATCTCATTAAAGAGGAAGAATATAATTCTTCTCACAGATCATAGATCTATAAGATTAAGATCTTTTTACAAAAAGAGATCATGAACATCTCATTATAAAAGGGGGGAGAATAATTCAATTCTCTTAGATATACAGATCCATAAAGGCAAAGCCTTTCACTAAAATAAGAGATTGAAATATCTCCTATAAAATAAGAACTTTGTTCTTAGAATCTTTAGACAAAGTCTGTTACAAACGAGAATTTATTTCTCAGATCATAAAGCTGATCAGTAGCGCTTTGCTCTCTTGGACTGGCACACAGCGCCAAGTGCACCACTTGCTCCTCACATGTGCGCCACTTAACAAATAGCGCTTTACGCTCATGGACTGACGCTCAGTGCCAAGCGCACCATGTGCTCCTCACGTGTGCGCCCTTAACAAATAGCGCTTTGCGCTCATAAACCAGTGCTTTGCGCTCATCGGCTGGCGCTAGCGCCAAGCACGCCCTGTGCTCCTCACACGTGCGCTATATCACAGAAGCGCTTTGCGCTCTTTAACTGGCGCTAGCGCCAAGCGCGCCATGTGTTCCTCACGCGTGTGTTGATAGAACATAAACTGTTCTTTCAATAAAGCCCTAGAGCTATGATGAATGCTCAGCATTCAATAAAAGACAGAAAAGCTGTCAGAACCCAAATTAATGCTCAGTATTATCAAATGTTTAACATTTTAACTGAGTGGGCCGAGCCCAAGTTGGCCATAAACCCTTCTTTCAAATTAATTGAGCCCATATGCTCATAAATTTCAGATCTTAGTCCCAATTGGACTACAGATCTCCCAACCAAAATTGGTTCAAGGGTACATCTCTTCACTCCTCTGATATTTTTCGTTGTAATATTTCAACGTCTTCAGAGAGGTGACGGGTCCTGACAACCAGACATTCCATGGACTAAGATGTCCTTAAACTTTATAGACCATGGCGTCTATTAACTTCCACGGACTATGGGGTCCTTAAACTCATGGACTATGATGTCTCTAAACTTTACAGATTATGATGTCTTTAAACTGGACCGCAAAGTCCCTAAACTAAAACAATAGAGCCTAAATGCTCTTTTGTCGGATCTAAACGATCCCGTTAAGTTGATCTTAGTCTGAAATTAGACTAACGTATCCTTAACATACGTTTAAGTTGATCTTAGTCTCAAATGAGACTAACGTATCCTTAAACACAACCCCAAACCCAAATCTAAGAAAATACGGATTTGGACTAATCCACGCCCTACGGGCGACAACATAAATTAGTCTCCGTATACAATCCACGGGCAACCAAAAACAAAACAAACACACATGACATGAAGTGACCATCTGGAGAAGGAGAAAGTGGTTACCGCGATGCGGTAGCATAATTAACTGCAGGGGCTTGCGCCTGCAGGGAAGAGTGTCCCCACAATAAAAAACCCCTCAAATGAGGGGGAATCTGACGAAGTCTGCTACAATGGCCGCATCCGTCTAAACCTTCGATACATGGTGTCATAAATCAACTTGGCATCTTCGGAGAGGTGGATGGATAGCACCTAATAGCATCTGCCATCGAAATTCAGGCCGGACGTCCCAACGTCCCGGTCGCGTCCTTCGGCGGAGAACAGATTCTGGCACGCCCGGTGGGACCTTTTCCTCTTTCCACTCCACACTTCATATGTCGTGTTTCGCGAACAAGTCGCGGTTTGACATGGTTTCCCCTGGATTCGAGGTACTAAGATTTGGTGTCTTGCTCCGTGCAGAAAACAGAAGATCAATGGCTTCAAACTGCACTAACTGCAACTGCAGCTCTCGCTCCGTCCCATCCGGAAGAGTGACTTACGGGCCCCAAGCGGCCTTTATCTTCGCCATGCCGTTGGAACAGGTGACTCAGGCCACCACTGGATTGTTCTTCGGGACCATGCTCCCGCAAACGAGCTTCAGCACTCCTATACCATCGCAAGAAGCTCCCAAGAAGTCGGTCTTTGATCGGCTTGCAACTACTGCGGCCCCTCTCAACGGGTCGTCCAAGTCCACTACCTCAGTTTTCAACAGACTGGGCCGGAGCTCAGATGGGCCCATGAAGAAGCCCGCAATTCCTGAAGGTGTTACCCCGAAACGGATAGCCATTCCTGCTCCTGAAATCGTCAAGATGGCTTCTCCTGCTAAAGGGTCGGCCTTCGCAAGACTGATTATCCCCTCTCAACGGATGTCAGTCTTCGATAGGATAGCACCAATAACAGCCTCTCCTCAAAGTAGGGGGCATGAAGAAACTCATCCAATAGCAAGGTGATCCCGGCCGCACGACATGCTCGATGTCGCCACTGGCCCCGAGTAAGGAAGGCTGGGGGCAGCTCTCCTTCTGGACTGACTCCGCCAGCTCCAACGGTGGAAGTTGATGCTGTTGTTCCAACTGGGGACAGCTTTGAACTACTTAACAGGGTGCGCAGGAATTCGCCAACTGCCATGCTGAAAAAGTCTCCTCCACCTATGGAGAACATTATAAAGGTGAAGCTGGAGCAGCCCCTTCAGCGGCTGTCCTCTAAAATTTACAAGGTTTGGCGTCAAGTCCAAGACTCGGTTATTGATCAAGATTACTCCCGCCGACAGAAAAAGATGAAAATTCGGCGAGAAGAAGACCATCCTGTCGAGCCACAAAAAGTGTCATCTGTTTGGGTGCCCACTGCAACGGCCCCCTCAACTTCGACCACTCACAAGAGGAGAAAGCTAGAGAAAATCCCGGTGTCTGTGATGAATCGCAAGAACTCTGAATCTAAACGCTCCAAGTCTGGGGGCATGGTGGTGCATACCGTCTATATGGCATCCGAAAAAGAGGATAGCCGTATCTCAACAGGTCATCGACCGGTTACGCGATCAGTGACTAAGGTTCAGGAGCAGCAACAACAAAAGCTCCAAGAGATGCTAACAGCTATGGCCGCACTCACGGGACCAAAAGCAAGCCTGGAGACATTCTCGGAGCAACGTCATGAGTAGAAAACTGATGCCGAATTCCTTCGGAGAATGCTTGAGAAGAAGGACAAAGAGGCTGCGGAACAAGCGGCCAACATAAAATAAATGGCCATTTTATTCCAAGATATGGTGGGCATGATGATCCAACTGGACCCTCCAGCCGAAGATCCTCCAGTAATAATTGAAGATGATAGAGCAGAGACATCAAATCCTTTTCCGGCTTGTTCAACAACTAAGGAAGAGACCATCTCCAAAGCCATGCTCGATGATTATATAGCTTAGCAAATACGAGCTCATCAAGCGAATGAAGCAACCGGCCAAGTCGTCAGAACTGAGCGACTATATCCAGGATGGTACGATCAGATAAAATACCCGCCAGGATACACAATTCCTAAATTCCATGTGTACAAGGGGACAGACAATCCCCATCAACATGTCGCTCAGTTCAGGGATCTCTGCGGCAACACTGGAGGGGATGATAAGCTACTGCTTCGCCAATTCATCGGCAGTTTGTCGGAGACAGCATTCGAGTGGTACTCTGAGCTCCCGAACGACTCCGTCAAAACTTTTATGGAGATGGAATTGCTGTTCACCCAACATTTTGCAAGTGCTAGCGAGCGCACCCTGATCACCGCGTTAATTAACGCCAGAGTGAAGCCATGCGAAACATGGGTGTAGTATGCGATACGGTGGCGGCATCTATGGTCGAAGTGCGAGCAGCGCATCGAAGACGCGCCTACGGTAGGCATGTTCGTGGGTACTCTTGATTCGCAGGCGACCATTTCGCAATTCATGATGTTCTTCAAGCCAACTACTTTCCAGGCCTTGATTAACAAACTAGCCCAAATGGATCAGATGGGCCATAGACCCTCTTCTTCGAAGTTGGAATCTCGAAACGAGAAAGGGAAAGGGAAAGCGACCTTCGTCGCCAATGCTCAGCAGCAGCCCAGTGGTCCAAAGCCAACCGATCGCCAAGATGAAAGATGGCGATTCTTCAATGAGAAACTGAAGCGCTCTTATTCGTTTCCCCAGGATAAAACGAGGAGACTGTTCGAGCTGGCGGTGCGCAACAGGCTCATCAACTTGCCGGATCCAAAACGCCCATTGCAACCCGGTGATGCTAATAATTCCAATTATTGCCCCTATCACCAAGCGATAGGCCATCCAATCGAAGATTGCTTTGTATTCAAAGGGTGGATTGAGAACCAATACCAACAGGGAAAATTTGCACTGTCCGAGAATTGGAAAGTAAACCTGCCCCAGCCGCACGCTCTCAAAAAGGCGGACACACCGGAGGCATCATGCTTTTTTGTAGAAGAAGCTCCATGGGAGGTCATTCTTTCAGCCAAAACGAAAAGAATGCTGAAGAATCTCCAAACATGCCCGGCGATCAGATAGAAGAGTCCGTTAGAACCCGAAGTCATTAAGGGAATGCTGAAGCCGCGCCTGACGCCAAAATTGGTGGGGATGGTCAAAACGCCCATACCCAGCCGTTAAAGTCTTCGAAGAAGAAGAAGAAGACTAGAAAGCCCATGAATCTTGGTGACAAGCGCACGGACCTGCAGAAACATATTGACGTACTGGAAGAATATAACCAGAAAGTGTGGACCCCGGTCACGCTTCAAGAGTTTCTCAAACAAATCCTTGAAGATGGAGATGGCGACGAAGATGAGGGAGAAGACTCATCAGATGAACCTGAGGATTATGTGGCAAGCTGCCACGTGATTTCTCACTCATTAATAAACGGTGAAGAAGCTCTGGATGCAGAGAAAGTGGGGGCAGATCCCGAGCTTGAACTCCTAGAACCGTCAGACGAGATGATTGATGCATTCCTGAATGAAGCTCTTCTGAAAAGCAAGGCTGATCGAGAGCGCGAAACGGTCATATTTGGAAAATCCAAACACCGGCGACTGAACGGAAAGATTGAAGCACCCCAACTAGATAGAAGCACTTCGACCACCAGCAAAAGTAGGTTCAAGACAAGAAAAAGGTTCGCTAAAGCCATATCGATGGGAATGAAGCTGCCACCCTCCGAAGGAAACACTTCTGATGAGATACATTTTAATGAAGAGGATGTGCATCCTAATTAATCGAAGGATTGCGCACCCCACCGAAGAGTGCAACGCCTTTAAAAATTGGTGGCAAGGGTATGTCGCTCACAGGCAACACTTCAAGAGGATGAAGCGGGAAGCTCGTCGACAGCGGAAAAATGCGACAGACAAACGAGGAAGAGCTGCCGGTAACTGTCACATGGTTGATAACAGGGGATCGCAAGTTCTTACCTTCGGGAGCGATTCTGAAGAAGAAATGACTCTCGGCCCTCTCTTCAAAGAATCCACCCCAGGAAAAGAGGAAGAACCGAAGAGCTGCGAGAACATTCAGCTGCGCAATCGCACGCTACCTGAAAAGAATCTCGGACCCGCAAACAAAGGATCGAACAGAAAAGATAAGGGGAAAGAAAAAGTCCCTGAAGATATTGCCCTCGATGACCAATCCATCAAAGAGTTGACAGCCAAGGACCCGCCAAAGAAAAACAAGGTGGATTACAACATTCTGGCACACCTGAGGAAGATACCCTCGGAGTTAAGCATTCTCGACGCCCTTTTGTTATCTAAAGAGGCGAGAGATTCCCTGATCAAGGCACTACAAGAGCCCGAACAGTTCCAGGCTTTCCTCGCTGAAGAAAAGATGAAGGACGAGCTGGAAGAAGTGCACACAGCCGATATCACCTTCGGCGATGAAGATCTCCTCCTCGGGACGTGCGAGCATAACCGTCCTCTTTATGTCTTCGGATACTGTCACGATATTAAGATAGGCAAGATCCTGGTTGACAATGGGTCCTCCGTCAATCTCCTCAATGTAAGAGTGTTGAAGGAAATCTGCATGAGCGTTCAACACCTCGCTCGTGATAAAATCACCATCTCCGGGTTTGACTCCCAGTCATCCCGGATGCTTGGGTCTGTGATACTGAAGTTACACTTTGGGATGCCGTCACGGACATCAAATTTCACGTCATTGACGCTAAGACATGTTACAATGCTTTGCTCGGCAGGCCTTGGTTACACGAGTACAACATCATCCCTTCTACACAATATCAGTGTATGAAGTATTTCAAGGATGGTCTCGAGTATACCGTGACAGGAGAGTTGAACCCATTCTCCGTGAATGAAGTCCGAAAGTATAAAGATGCAAAATACTTCTTACCAGATTTCAAAAACACGGAAAGATGCCATAAACCGAAGAACAAGGCTATCACCACTATTCCGATCTTCGGAAGTGATACCGAGGAGGAAGAAGAAATAGTTTATTCCGGGCCGCCCCAAGGCAACAAGCCGAGACCGTCCACCCCTATTCTGGTCTTCGGCAGCGACTCGGAAGATGAGGTCAATGTCGTATTTTCTGTTCGGCCATCAATACAAGCTTTCGCTGGCGATGATCGGAGTTTGCAAATCGCCATGGTTCCGCAAGAGCATTACAAAGAGCTCGACGCACTTGACACCTACAGCGTGCAAGAACTGCAGACGTTCTACATCCCTCCTAGGCGAAAAGATGAAAAAGCGATCCACTTTTATTGATCCGCGGAAACCGAAGTGGAGAAAGAAATCTGGCATGGTGCCGATTCTACACTTGACAAGCTCCAGCCCATCCGTCTGCCCAGATACTGCACAGAAGGATTAAAAAGGCTGTTGAGGCGCCAAGGCGTACCCTTCAAACAGACTGCTCGACAAGCCCAGTTCTACAACAGGATCTGGAGCGTCCCTGGAACTCAGCGAAAATTGCCCAATGGAAGAATGGAAACGAGTGGGCTTGGATATGTTCAATCCATGAAACGGGAGCGATTCCATGGATGCTACATTATACATGATTTCGATGAAGAAGAGGATGCTCTTTTAAGAGATGCTAACCCTGAACCAAGACGAGGTCCCGCCATGAAAATACCAAGTCCGCCGTTTGAAGAACAGATAGAAAAGCTAATAAGGGAAGCGGGTCAGAAGGTCCGAGATGACCATAGCCGCGAAATGGCCATTTACAAGAAAGCCAGGATGCAGCGCCTCCTTCAGCACGCCGCAGAGGACGACAATGCTCTTCGTCTCCATCCCGTCATACAAAAGACCCGACGCAGAGGCAAAAATAAACCAAAGAACGGAAAAAACGTTCAACAGCGGCAAAGCGGGTCTAAGAAGCCACGCGATCGAGAATCGAGCAGCCGGGATCCGTCTCTTATAAAGAAGATGGGTCGAGCATATTATTTTCCCAAAGATAAGACAAGGAAGATATTCGACCTCGTCGTGAAACATCGGATGATTACGCTCCCGGAGTCCAAGCACCCCGAGCAAGCAGGCGAGATCTCTCACCCGGACTATTGCTCCTATCACCGAGCGATAGGACATCCTCTTGAAGACTGCTTCACATTCAAAGACTGGGTAGAAGACCAGTATCAGTAAGGCAGATTCGCTCTATCCAGCAGTTGGAGGGTAACCCCACCACAGAAGCATGAACTGAAAGCCACACATGCAGCGAGAGTAGAGCCGGATCAACATCGGTTTTGGAAGCGATCTCGTACTTGTCACGTAATAACACTGACAGAAGAAGGAGTGCCTGAGAATATGGACGACGCCTCCCGGTGCTTCGAAAACGATGATGACGGGGTGATCTCAGAGTTTCCACCGGCATCAAAAGAGCTGGAAGATGGGATACATACTACGGTAGATAACCTCAGAAAAATCGACTTGGGGACGGCAAATGACCCACAGCCGACGTTCATCAGTAAGTTGTTGTCTGAAGAAAAGGTGGCTACGCTCAAAGACGTGCTCATGCAGTATAAAGACTGCTTCGCATGGAACTACTCTGAGATGCCGGGGCTAGATCCGGAAATAGCGGTGCATAAATTGGCGATATCTCCGGACGTCAAGCCAGTCAAAAAAGCGCCGAGAAGAATGCGACTCAAGCTTGAGATGAGCATCAACACCGAAGTCAAAAATCTAATCGACTCCGGCTTCATCCAAGAGGTGCAATACCCTGACTGGATCGCCAACATTGTCTCAGTGATGAAGAAAAATAGGACGGTACGCATATGCGTGGACTTTCGGGATCTCAACAAAGCTTTCCCGAAGGACGACTTTCCAGTACTGGTCACCGAACTGATGATAGATAATACGTCCATTCACAAAGTTTTCTCCTTCATGGACGGCTAATTAGGATACAATCAGATAAAGATGCATCCCGAGGATCAGAAGCATACCGCTTTCCGGACCCCTTTGGGCATATTCTGCTACAAGATGATGCCCTTTGGTCTAAAGAACGCCGGTGCTACCTATCAGAGGGCCATGGCGAAGATTTTCGATGACCTCATACATTAAGTCGTCGAATGCTATATCGACGATCTCGTGGTAAAAAGCAAATCGGACGAGGAGCATTGGGAGCATCTAAAAGTAGTATTCCAACGTCTTCGGAAATACAACTTGAAGATGAACCCTCTGAAATGCGCGTTCGGAGTTTTCTCGGGCAAATTCCTAGGATTCATCGTCCGACACCGGGGCATCGAAATAGACCCACCAAAGATCAAGGCGATCATGGAAATGCCTCCGCCAAGAACTCTCAAACAACTGCGGTCTTTTTAAGGAAAGCTCGTGTATAACCGACAGTTCATAGCTAATCTTTCCGACAAATGCCGTCCCTACAGTCACTTGATGAAGAAGGGAACCCCGTTCGTTTGGGATTGCAAATGCCAAAGCGCACTGGAAGAAATCAAGCAATACTTGCAGAGTCCGCCGGTGCTGACCGCTCCGGTCAAGGGAAAGCCTCTCATTCTGTATACAACCGTCCTTGAGGGTTCTCTAGGCGCATTATGGGCGCAAGAAAATGACCAAGGGAAGGAGAGAGCCCTTTACTATTTGAGTCGCGTTCTTCTGAGGGTAGAAAACAATTACTTCTCCATCGAAAAACACTTCCTGGCGTTAATCTTCGCGATAACGAAGCTCAGACACTATGCTTTGGCACATGAGGTCCACCTCATATCAAAAGTGGATCCTTTCAAGTATTTGATGTTAAGAGCCATACTAACAGGGCGACTCGCTAAATGGGCCCTACTCTTGATGGAGTTCTCGATAACTTATCGTCCTCTCAAGGCAGTGAAAGGCCAGGCCATCGCCGACTTCCTCGCTGAGCATCCGACACCCGCCGATTCTCCCTTAAATTGCGAATTGCCAGACGAGCACGCGTTTGACACAATCGACGGGGAGAGAAGAGAGAATGATACCCGGTGGGAACTCTATTTCGATGGTGCTTCTTCCATGAAGAAGCTCAAACAAAGCACCGCCATAATCAAATCCGGGGTGGGCCTCATCTTCGTGACTCCATAAGGAGGGATAATGTGGTTTGCCTTCTCTTTAACAGAGCAGAGAACGAACAATGAAGTCGAATATGAAGCTTTGATAACAGGTCTTGAGATCGCTGTCGACATGGGAATCGAAAACCTCCTCATATACGGAGACTCCCAGCTGGTTGTTAGTCAAGTAAATGGAGACTATCAAACGTGCAAACCATATTTGGTAAAGTACGGTGAGAGAGTGCAACTGCTGCTGACTTGAATCCTTTCCTACGCTGTTGAAAGCATATCACGCGCGGAAAATAGCAAGGCGGATGCATTAGCCAAGCTCGCTAAAGAACTGGCCGACGAGAACCTCGATGACGTGAGGATCGTTGTGCAAAGCCGTCGGGTTCTTGCATCGGCAGAAATATCTCCGGAGTCGTCCAAAAAAAGGGAGCAACCGAGAAAACGGCCCTACAAATAAAAGACCAGGAAAAGATTAAGGATTGGAGAGAAGTCTTTATAGACTACTTCAAATCCCGTCGAACACCTGAAGACGCGTCCTCAAGACATCGGCTCATGAAACGAGCTCTATCTTTTGCTTTCATCAATGATACTCTGTATAAAAGATCATTTGATTCTCTGTGGCTAAGATGCCTGGGACCTGAAGAGGCAAGGAGAGTCGTCCAAGAAACTCACGACGGACTTTGTGGTTCTCACCAAGCCGGGCCGAAGATGAAACTAAAGATCAAAAGGATGGGCTACTATTGGCCCACGATGATTCAGGACTGCCTTGAATACGCGAAGCAGTGCCACTCGTGCCAAATTCACAGGGACTTTATCCACCAGCATCCAAATCCGCTACATCCAACAGTGGCGAGCTGGCCGTTCAAAATGTGGGGAACTGACATAATCGGGCCCATTGAACCAGCATCGTCCAGAGGACATCGGTTCATACCGGCGACAACTGATTACTTCTCCAAGTGGGCAGAAGCAGTATCGCTAAGAGAAGTGAAGACGAAGAATATCCTCCATTTCTTTAAGACACATTCAGCACTCCGCGACGGATTATATTCGATAACGGGCCAGCCTATAGAAGTCACAAAATCAGCCGCTTTGCACAGCAACATAATATAGACTGGAGATACTCTTCGGTCTATAATCCCCGAGCTAACGGTCTGGCTGAGGCTTTCAACAAGACCTTGACGAAGATCGTGAAAATGACGGTGTCTAAAAATAAAAAGGACTGGCATGAGAGACTGCATGAAGCTCTATGGGCGTATCGAACCACGTTCAAAACGGCCACAAACATAGCGCCGTATGCATTGGTATTCGGCACAGAAGCGGTACTCCCCCTCGAGATAGAGTTATCCTTTCTACGAGTGGCGGTTCACTACGAGCTAACAAACGAAGAAAATGCTCACCTTCGGCTTGAGGAGCTCGACGCCCTTGATGAAACCCGGCTCATGGCGCAACAAAACCCGGAGGCTTATAAAGCAAAGATGACGCGCTCATACGAGAGATTGACTAGGCCGAGAACATTCTGCCAAGGCGAACTCGTGCTAATGGTCAAAAGACCTATGCTCCCTAACCGTGCCAAACGAGGGAAGTTCGAGCCAAACTATGAAGGCCCGTACATCATAGACAAAGTCTACCAGGGTGGGGCTTACTTGCTCATGGATATGCATAGCGAAAGACCCTTCAGATCGATAAACGGTTGGTTCCTAAAGAAATACTACGCCCGACGAGTTACGGTCTGGGTTAATGATAGATGGCGATGCCTATGTCCGCTCGCTATCTTCCCAAACCCAAACTTTATAACTGGTAGCCAACGAAACCGTTGCAGCAACGGGCCGAAACGTCCCTAAACTAACAATGGACCGAAACATCCCTAAACTAACAATGGACCGAAATGTCCCTAAACTAACAACGGACCGAAACGTCTCTAAACTAACGATGGACCGCAATATCCTAAAACTTGCAACTGACCGAAACGTCGTTAAACTACTACAAACCGCAGCATCGTAGGGCTGACGCGTTAAAAAAAATGGTACGTCCATAAGAAAAATGGGCACGGATGAAAACCCGAAAGGGCTCCGTGAGTAAAAATAGCAGGGCTACCAGCGAGTTTTGTGAAAACCCGAAAGGGCACAATCTCGTTAAAAGATACTTGCGAGGTCTTCTCGACCTTGTGAGGAGAAAATGCCTGCCTGAGATCCTTACGACTCACAAGGGAGCAACACACTTATGGATCCCCACAATTCCTAAGGAGAAATTACACTAGCAAGATCCTCACGACTCGTAAGGAGAACCCTCTTATGAGACCCTCACGGCTCATAAGATTCAAAAACCTTAAGCTACAGGGATCTGAACCTGTTCTTAAGCCATCATAATCCCCAGATTGCCCTACAAGCGGTTCAATGCTGACCCTTGTATACAATCCACGGGCATGAATAAACATTTCCCTAACAAAGTCCCACCAGTGACTAGGGATATGCTCGCACGGTGAACATCCCTTGTAAGTCCTCTCGACTTATAAGGAGAAAATACTCTTGTAAGATCCTTACGACTTATAAGAGAACACACACTTAGAAATCCTCACGATTCCTAATGAGAAAATGCACTTACGAGATCCTTATGACTCGTAGGAAGAAATACCATCATAAGACCCTTACGGCTCATGAAGTTAAAAACCTTAGTCGACAAGATCTTAACCTTGTTTGCTAAACCACCTTTGTTCGAACTGACAAAAGCAAATGATGATTCGCTCCTGGCAATATCCCAGTTGTAGCGATGCTGATTCCTAAATCGGTATCAGATCCCAAGTCCCATGCTCGTAAGAAAAAAAATCAGCGAGTCAAAAATGCATATGAAATAGCCGAAATGATGGGGCAAGTTGCAACAAAATCAGCAAGTAAAATATATGCATACAAAATAGCCGAAATGGTTGGGCAAATCGCAATAAAAAGCAGCGAGTAAAAAGAAAAATAGCCGAAATGATTGGGCAATCGTGACTTTCGCGATATAAAAAGCTGAAATAATAGAGCACCGCGGAAAGAAAAATATATAAAATAAAACTTTTGCCCTACAGATGAGATCACATCGATCCCTGTATACAATCCAGGGGCACAAGCAAAGAGGGAACCATACCTTCCCACCATGCTCTTTCAAACGGAGAGTCAGATTTCGACGGCGACATCTACAGCCTAGAGATCATCAACGGCGTTCCTCCTCATTCCAGCTGGATTCAGACGCGACAATCAACCTTGGAGCCATGGCAAAGTCCCTGTTCCAAATCTCAACGATTCATAGACAGCCTAGAGATCACCAACAGCGTTCCTCCTCATTCCAGCAGGATTCAGACGCGACAATCAACCTTGGAGCCATGGCAAAGTCCCTGTTCCCAACCTCGACGGTTCACAGACAACCGAGAGAGCACCTCCTGGTTCAGTAGAACACGGCTAAAGTCAATCATAACCTCGTGGGAAATGGCCAGAGCAAATCCTGGTAACGTAGAACACGGCCAAAGTCAATCCTGACCCCATGGGAAACGGCCAGAGCAAATCCTGGTCCCGTAGAACACGGCCAAAGTCAATCCTGACCTTGTGGGAAACAGCCAGAGAAAATCTTGGTCCCGTAGAACACGGCTAAAGTCAATCCTGACCCCGTGGGAAACGGCCAGAGCAAATCCTGGTCTCGTAGAACACGGCTAAAGTCAATCCTGACCCCGTAGGAAATGGCCAGAGCAAATCCTGGTAATGTAGAATACGGCCAAAGTCAATCCTGACCCCGTGGGAAACGGCCAGAGCAAATCCTGGTTCCTTAGAACACGGCCAAAGTCAATCCTGACCCCGTGAGAAACAGCCAGAGCAAATCCTGGTCCCGTAGAACACGGCTAAAATCAATCCTGACCCCGTAGGAAAGGGCCAGAGTAAATCCTGGTCCCGTAGAACACGGCTAAAGTCAATCCTGACCCCGTGGGAAACGGCCAGAGCGAATCCTGGTCCCGTGGAACACGGCTAAAGTCAATCCTGACCCCGTGGGGAACGGCCAGAGCGAATCCTGGTCCCGTGGAACACGGCTAAAGTCAATCCTGACCCCGTGGGGAACGACCAGAGCGAATCCTGGTCCCGTGGAACACGGCTAAAGTCAATCCTGACCCCGTGGGAAACGGCCAGAGCGAATCCTGGTCTTGTGGAACACGGCTAAAGTCAATCCTGACCTCGTGGGAAACGGCCAGAGCGAATCCTGGTCCCGTGGAACAAGGCTAAAGTCAATCCTGACCCTGTGGGAAACGGCAAGAGCGAATCCTGGTCCCGTGGAACATGGCTAAAGTCAATCTTGACCCCGTGGGAAACGGCCAGAGCAAATCCTGATACCGTAGAACACGGCTAAAGTCAATCTTGACCCCGTGGGAAACAACCAGAGCAAATCCTAGTCATGTAGAATACGGCTAAAGTCAATCTTGACCCTGTGGGAAACGTCCAGAGAAAATCCGGGTCATGGAGAACACGGCTAAAGTCAATCTTGACCCCGTGGGAAACAACCAGAGCAAATCCTGGTCCCGTAGAACACGACTAAAGTCAATCCTGCCCCGTGGGAAACGGCCAGAGCAACCCCTGACCCCATACGACTAACGTCAATCTTGACTCCGTATGGCCAAAATCAACCTCTCCTGGCCCCGTAGAACACGGCTAAATTCAATTCTAACTCCGTGGGAAACAGCTAGAGTAAACCCTTGAACTCCCCGTTAAAGCAACGCTTTGACTCAGGAGCAGGTCAACTCATCAATCACTTACGAGTTCTCTCGACTTGTAAGGAGAAAATTCTCTTGTGAGATCCTTACGAATCTCAAGAGATAACGCACTTAGGAATCCTTACGATTCCTAAGGAGAAACCACACCTGCGAGATCCTCTCGACTCGTAGGGAGAAAATTCTTTATGAGACCCTCACGGCTCATAAAATTGAAAAGTCTTAGGCAGCAGACCAGAACCTGCTTCCTAAGCCATTGCTACCCTACAAGGAGACTAAGATAAATGTTCTCTACTATCTATAGGCCACACTTGCTAAAACCACATGGCGATGACACAGCGAAGAGAAGAAAACAACAATAGAACAAAAAAATGTGTATCTTTTATTCATGAATTCAATGGAGTACAAGTTGAATCATATAAAAGAATAAAAAATGGATACATGTTATTCAAAAGGTTACACGTGTTCAATCTATACAAAAACAGCTACTGAGGAGGAGGAGTTTTAATAAGTCAGCAAGTTGCTCGCGCGCTCCTCTCAACTCCTTTTCTTGGACAGCCGCTGCGGCCAGCCCCGCTTCGACTCGAGCCCGTTGCTGCAAGCCAAACGAAAGTTTCTCATCGATTTCCCGTTGAGCAACTTCGCGATTCCGCATAACCCACTCTAGAAGGTCGAGCTTTTGCCTTAGTGCTAATCCGTCCGAAATGCATTGTCGCAAATTGTCAAAGACAGCCCTCAATTGTGCAGCATTTGCTTCAACTTGGGCGCGTAGCCGGGCGGATTCACCCGAAGCCTCCTCGCATTCCTTCCGCATCAGGGTCGCTTCTTGTTTGAAATGGCGGAAGAAGGGAACGCTCTGCTCAACCCATGCAGCTCATTGAGAATTCGAAGCCAAAATCTCTAGAACGGGACGCCTGAGCTCAATCTTATGCAGACAGGCCTCGATCTTCCTGCAGTAGTTTACCCAAGACTCGACAACGCCCTCGCTATGGAAGTTCATGAGCATCGCCAACATGAAGTTAACTTCAGCGGCAAAATCTGTAGCAGATGCAAAGGCCTCGGCGTCAAGGTCCTCAACGAACTCGCTTAACATCCGCAGGCTATTCACAGCACCCCTAGAAGAAGGATGTTTAGCAAAAGGCCCTGCCGGCATGGGAATTTAAGACTCAAAGGGAGCTGGAGTCGGTGTGACTGCTGCAAAACAAATCATAGTCAGACACCGGTTTAAGGGACAAAAAAAGATGCAAGAGCAGTGAAGGCTACTATACCGGTTGCGACAGGTGGCAGAGCTGGGAGTGCTAGTGGCGCAACAATTCTCTCGTCCCCTCCTTCAATTTGTAGTGTTGTAATCAGTTTACAGTTAGCAACGGCAATGTCACCCATTAAAGAAAAGAAAAGACGTCGGTTAGAGAAGATACTCACCGGCACCAGTAGGCATACTAACGTCCGGTTAGAAGGAGAAGTGCGGGTTCAACACTTGATACAGATGATAAAAAAGAACTCCTGCAAGATCACGATGATACATAGTCAGTACATGAAAGATGCTATCCCTGATTTAAATTAATCGCAACCCCATACCTTCCAACATTCGAGAAGATATAAGAGGAGACGAAGGGGCAGCGACCATCAGAACAGTAGCTGGTGGTGCTTCTTCAGGTGTCACAACCTTAGCGCTCACCACACCTACATTCGAAGGGAACAAAATGTCATCAGAAGGGATTGCAAAATGAAAAGAATGTAGTAACCCGAAACCTACCAGAGAGATCATCAGCCAAAATAGTGACGGAAGCATCGCCAAGCATCACGACTTCTTCGATCTCATTCGGAGGGATGGTTTCGCCGCCCGTGGCTTCGTCCCCTGATTCCACGAGGACCGTCGTGACACTCGCAATGCCGGGCGATGGCAGGGAACCACAAGGGGAAAGAGCGACAATTGGTGCAGTCCCGGACTCCTGGGAGAGAGTAGCCATTTTAGGCCCAGCAGTAGCCGTTATCTCACCTGCTGCCTCATCGCCAAGACTTAGCCCTGCAGGGTATGATATATAAGAATCTGAAGATTAAACTCTAATGAAAGGACCCAGTATTACGTTACCTTGGGTCGGCTTTTCAATTGCTTCCCGAGCCGCACGTGCCGCCTATCTATGAGTGGTAGACAGGGTGACCGGAGCACCCTCTGAAGAAGCAGGGACAGGGGAAGCAGCGCTCGAGCCTGCACCTACAGTTAAGGCGGCATTGCATTCTTTTGCTGCACGCCTCCTACGCTTCCTTTCTGCCTAGGCCGTGAAGGCTGATCTTCTTAAAACCTCCGATAAGGAGACGTCATCGTCCAAGCCAGGAGCTACCTCTGGAGCCGTTACGGCGTCCGTCATTGGTTGCTTAAGTGAAGCTTCTTTCGGCAATACTGGAGGAGCTAGGACTTCGGCAGCCGGCCTTGGGAGCGTCGCCGCGTCACCACTTGCGATCGGCATGACACTTGGGATAACCTGAGTCGAGGTAGTCCCTGCAAAAATATGGAAAAGAGAAGTTATTTTACCTATAAAAACGGGAATGAAGGCACAGTAATCCGAAATGTACCAATGCCTAAGGAAGCACGAAACCTTTCCTCCTCTTCAAAAGTCTTGAGAGAAGCCGCGGGAGCTTCTTCAGTGGAGATGCCTGTTGAAGAAGAAGTGTCAGTCAAGGCATGATAATAAAAACGTAACAGCGGAAAGATATGACTGAAGTCTACTTGACTGTGCGAGGATGATCAGTCCTGGTTTGTGGCTAGCTAGTTGCTCGGAAGCTGCGATTGCAGCCTCTAGATCAGTATCATCCGGCGCCACGAATAAGCCTTCATTGGTCCCATATTCACTTATGCCCTCGCTGTAAGGAGCATGAGGCTCCTGGTCGAATGCAACATTTGCAGAGAGTATTGACTTCTTTCTCTTCTGCGAGCGAGTGCCGGTAGCTGCTAGCACAAGTTTACACTTGGTGGGCACCTTTGGGCGACGAGTCCCAATTTCTGTACCCACACCCGACTCGGGAGACGCGGCAGCTACCTCTTTCTCAGGCACACTGGGTAGGGGCAGCTCATGTATAGCACGTGGAACCACAGCCGCAGCAGCTTCTCTCAAGGGAGGATGGACAATGGTCCGTCGCTTCAGAGGAACATTTGGATTACCAGCCGGAGCGGTACCCTTGCGATCAAGCAGCAATCTCTTTTCCTCTCTAATAACGGTGCCCATCGAATGTTGATACCATGCCATATACACGTTCAGGGCTTTCGGAACACAACTCGGTTTACTGATGAAGAAGTTGGACCCTATATTTAGACGCATAAAATGATACAACGTGCTCCAGATACCCTCTTCATTAGCGGCCGGTTCTGCCAGGAAGGCATCAAGCGGGACGTCCTGATTATAGCTTAACTGCTGGGCAAAATGATGCGGGTTGTATCTCATAAACAACGCCGAATTATTCTTCCTAAACATGAGAAAGCCCGGCCTGATGGAGTATAAATGAAGAATCTCCCGAGCTTTCAAGACAGAGGCCCCGTCTTTAAAGATGTCCTGCAATGGCTGCACCGTTTTTGTGGATTCCTGGCCGACGGTCAGAATTTTATCGGTGAAGGTCATGCCATCTCCAACCGTGCACGGACGAAGGAGCAAACCCTTAGCTTTCCGTGGTGTCGGATTTACAATGGATGCGTCGACTAGCCACATGATCCGAGGGAACTTACACTTGCCATAGAAGCAAAGCCTTTTGTGGATACCGAAGACACTAAGTACATGTAACTTGATCCAGGACATAAAAAAATGCATCGAGAAGTTCACGTACTGCACCCCTGGTTCAGTAGTGTCTGCTGCCAAGCTGAGGCCGTGATATAAATGGGCTAACCCAGCGATCCCGACGGCCACTTGCATCCCAGCAACCATTCGGTGAGCTGGATAAAAAACGGACGACCTCATATGGCAAGGGTGCATCGGAAGTGCAAGCCAGCTTAGCCATAGCCCGAGGAACTCCAAAAAGAATATTTCTTCGTCAATTCCAGGAGTTACAAGTTCTGTGAAAGAGACGACCAGGGTGTTGGGGAGAAAGTAATTTCTCTGATCCGCCTCCACTGCCGGTTAGTTGTCCAAAACGAAACCAAAATGATCGTCGAGTTTGGAAAATTTCACGACTTCCTTCGACAGGACTTCCGAGCGAAGAAAACGGGCAATGAAATCTGTGAAATTAACCCGCGGCCTCCAGATTCGAGAAAGAGGCTCTCATAGATATTCAACACCTTTATCAAACTCGGGAAATGATGTTGAATGGCGTTCTCCGAGGTAAGACCCATTACCACTGATTTGGTGGCAAAGATATACTCATCCGGAGGAAGCAGCTCCTCATAATGTTCTCCCCTAACCGGTAAGCCGGAAACCTTGGCAAACTCCTCTAAAGAAATTGAAACTTCTCGATCCAATAGAAGGAAGGTGTGGGTCGGAATGTTCCATTGCTCCAGAAAAGTCTTGACCCACCAGGCAGGAGGCGTGGAATATTGGAAGAGAGACGCATAAACTGCGGGATATAACCCAAGCTTCAGCAGTTGCGACTTCTTAGCTGACAAAATATAGCTGGCCCATTGTAGATATCCGGCTGGGTGATGGGGAGTTAAGCCTATGTTATATGGCTGTCCCCAAGGACGCGACTCACCCTGGCATATACGCCGTCCTAGAGTATCCAAAGCCGCCGGTGGCTGTACGGGTATTGCAGCCGTAGAAGGCTGAAGGAGACCCTCCGAAGTCCAATTGACCTCCTCCACGACATAGTTTATTGGGGGTGCATCTGCATAAGGGATCGCCGAGATAGGCTCCGAAGGTGTCGCGCAAGAAAAGCTTCGCCGACCCCTGATGATTTGGTTATACCATGTTTCCCATAGATGAAGATTCTTGTGCTCCGGATCATGGTCTTTGATCAGTGCAAAAACTTCTCGGTCTACGGGCGCTTCGGGGAATCCGCCTTCCGAACGGACAAACGGGAAGGAAGTGTCGAAAGACATAGTACCTGAGCGGAAAAGAATAAATTTTCAGCCGCCAATGCTACAGATTAAGTTCCATCACTAGGTACTTTAAATCCGTACCGCACTGCAATGCGGTGAGAAGGGACTAAATGGGACCCACATAATCTAGATGACAGCTCATCATTAATAAAACAATCTCATCATTTAATGAGACTATCATTAAATGAGCAAATCCCCAAAAGATTCTCATTTAATGAGGGCCCTCGGGCCAAGGAGTAAATCTCCTATTGAGAGCAGTACTCTATAACAGAGGGACATCTGTCAACTCTGATGATGAAAGAAATAAAAATTCCTCAAGAGCCTTGCTCTGTAAAAATGATGGAATAACCCATCAGAAAGCTTAAAATAAAACTTTTAGTGAATTAAAATTCTGAGATCTCCAAGATCTACGAACAAACTCTAAGAGTTTTCATGAAAGATTAATAAATCTATATGATTTGAAAAGAGCAAAGCTCTGTTGATGGGTTAGGAAACCCTAAGAAAGATCTAAGATCTAACAAGAGCAAAACTCTGTTGAGAAACCCTAAAAAAGGTTTTCTTGAAGATCTATGATCTAAGGAGAGCAACAGCTCTGTTAATGGGTGAAACCCTAGTTTATTGACTAATCTCTTTAAAGATTCGATCTTTTACCTAAAAATTCGACAGAGTTCTGTCTTTAAGAGAGTTCTTAAAACATAGAGTTATGCTCTAAAGGAGAAATTGATTCTCAGAAGATAAGAAAGAAGATGAACAGAAGTCATCTTAAGGGCCAAAGGCCCTATTTATAGGCACTGAGAGCCGTTTCAACTTCGAAGTTGATCTAATAGTGGAGATGCTGCCACCGCTGTACTTACGTGTGAGCCACATGAGCACAACGGTGGGGGGGGGCATTTGTTTCCCCCAATCAGAGCAAAACTCTGTTCAAGTTTTCAAAATTTGAAATGAGCAGTGCTTCATGAGAGCGCCAGCACTCTGAGGCAGCGCTCACGTGCAAAGCACGAGTACGCTAGCGCAAAGGGCGCCAGCGCTCTGAAGCAGCGCTCACGTGCAAAGCACGAGTGCGCTAGCACTGGAACTAAATGTTCCCCACCATCAGATCAAAAATTCAATAAAGATGATAAATCATCAATTGACCAGAATGAAATTCTGTTAAGAAAAGATTCCTCAAAATCTTTCCAAACGAAAAGATTATGCTCTGTAAATCAGAGCACCGTTGGATAAATGATCCAATGGTGATTAAAAAGTCACCAAAATACAGAATAAATTCAGTATGGGAAAAGATTTTCTAATCTTGTTAAAAATAAGAAAATTGCCTTCTGTAAATCAGAAGCCCTTGGATCAAAAGATCAAACGATGGGGAAATCCCCAAATCAATTGGAGAAAAGATCTCCTTAACCGATTGAACAAATCAGCTTGCCCTATATAAAGGCCCCAAGACTTCAAGTCTCATATAGAACCCCCCTATAAATTTTGAGAAATCTCAGAAAGAAGAGCAAGCTCTCGGTAGAAGAAGAACTTTTCTTTAAGGTAAAAAAAAACAAAGATAGGAAAAATCTCATTAAAGAAGAAGAACATAATTCTTCTTACAGATCATAGATCTATAAGACTTAGGTCTTTTTACAAAAAGAGATCATGAACATCTCATTATAAAAGGGGGGAGAATAATTCAATTCTCTTAGGATCACAGATCCATAAAGGCAAAGCCTTTCACCAAAATAAGAGATTGAAACATCTCCTATAAAATAAGAATTTTGTTCTTAGAATCTTGAGACAAAATCTCTTACAAACGAGAATTTATTTCTCAGATCATAAAGCTGATCAGTAGCGCTTTGCGCTCTTGGACTGGCGCACAGCGCCAAGCGCATCACGTGCTCCTCACGTGTGCGCCACTTAATAAATAGCGCTTTGCGCTCATGTACTGGCGCTCAGCGCCAAGTGCACCATGTGCTCCTCACGTGTGCGCCACTTAACAAATAGCGCTTTGCGTTCATAAACCAGCGCTTTGCGCTCATCGGCTGGCGCTAGCGCCAAGCGCGCCACGTGCTCCTCACACGTGCGCTATATCACAGAAGTGCTTTGCACTCTTTAACTGGCGCTAGCGCCAAACGCGCCACGTGTTCCTTTTGCGTGTGCTGATAGAACATAAACTGTTCTTTCAATAAATCCCTAGAGCTATGATGAATGCTCAGCATTCAATAAAAGATAAAAAGACTGTCAGAACCCAAATTAATGCTCAGCATTATCAAATGTTTAACATTTTAACTGAGTGGGCCGAGCCCAAATTGGCTATAAACCCCTCTTTCAGATTAATTGAGCCTATATACTCATAAATTTGAGATCTTAGTCCCAATTGGGCTACAGATCTCCCAACCAAAATTGGTTCAAGGGTACATCTCTTCTCTCCTCTGATATTTGTCGTTGTAATTCTTCAACGTCTTCAGAGAGGTGACGGGTTCCGACAACCAGACATTCCATGGACTATGATGTCCTTAAACTTTACAGACTATGATGTCTATAAACTTCCATGGACTATGGGGTCCTTAAACTCATGGACTATGATGTCTCTAAACTTTACAGACTATGATGTCTTTAAACTGGACCGCAAAGTCCCTAAACTAAAACAATAGAGCCCAAATGCTCTTTTGTCGGATCTAAACGATCCCGTTAAGTTGATCTTAGTCTGAAATTAGACTAACGTATCCTTAACATACGTTTAAGTTGATCTTAGTTTCAAATGAGACTAACGTATCCTTAAACACAACCCAAACCCAAATCTAAGAAAATACGGATTTGGACTAATCCACACCCTACGGGCGACAACATAAATTATTCTCCGTATACAATCCACGGGAAACCAAAAACAAAACAAACACACACGACACGAAGTGACCATCTGGAGAAGGAGAAAGTGATTACCGCGATGCGGTAGCGTAATTAACTGCAGGGGCTTGCGCCTGCAGGGAAGAGTGTCCCCACAATCAAAAACCCCTCAAATGAGGGGGAATCTGACGAAGTCTGCTATAACGGCCGCATCCGTCTAAACCTTCGATACTTGGTGTCATAAATCAACTTGGCATCTTCGGAGAGGTGGTCAGATAGCACCTAATAGATCTGCCCTCGAAATTCAGGCCGGACGTCCCAACGTCCCGGTCGCGTCCTTCGGTGGAGAACATCCCATTAAGTAATATACAATCCAGTATGATACATTAATGGACTCTAGGATATATATCACTAACAATCTCCCACTTGCACTAAGGCCATATACTGGCATATCGCAGACCGAAGATCTCGAATAGCCTCTCGAACACTGTCTGAGGGATGGCCTCTGTGAGTGGATCTGCAGTGTTGTTCTCCATATCTACTCTCCTCACCTCGATTTCCTGGGGATCAACGATCACCCTGATCAGGTGGTACCGCCTCAAGATATGTCTGGATCTCTGATGGGACCTGGGTTCCTTCCCTAAAGCTGTAGCACCGTATGTTGTCACAATACTAAAGTATTGGTCTAACAATGGAAGGAACCACCTGAAGTTCAGTTAAAAACTTCCATATCCAGACTGCCTCTTTTGCGGCGTCTCATGTAGCGAACTACTCCGTTTCCATCGTCAAGTCTGAAACGGTGTCCTGCTTGGAGCTCTTCCAATAGACCACCCCTCCACTGAGGGTAAAGACATAACCCGACATGGACTTAGAATCATCCTTATCACTCTGGAAGCTGGAGTCAGCAAGGGCCTCGATCTGGAGGTCTTTTCTGCCATACACCAAGAACATCTCCTTAGTCCTTCTCAGGTACTTGAGAATGTTCTTTACTGTTATCCAGTGCTTCTCCCCTGGGTTTGACTGATACCGGCTTACCACCCTGAGTGCGTAAGCAATATCTGGTCTGGTACACAACATCGCATACATTATAGTGCCTACCACAGAAGCGTAGGGTATAGATGTGATGCGAGCCCTTTCCAAATCAGTCTTAGGAGACATCTCTTTGGAGAGGGTGATTCCGTGACAAACCGATAGACTACCGTGCTTAGAATCATCCATACTAAATATTTTCAGTATGGTGTTGTTTTACCTTGACTGTGAAAGTCCTACCATCCTTTTTGATCTATCACGATAGACCTGAATCCCCAGAATGTAGTTGGTATCAACCAGGTCTTTCATGGAGAACCTCCGTGACAAGAATCCTTTGACTGATTGTTGCATAGAAATGTAATTTCCTATCAAGAGAATGTCATCTACGTACTCAACGAGGAATTCCACAGTTCTTGCTACAATCTAACTATAAATGCATGGTTCATCTGGATTTTTGATAAAGTCAAATTTTTTCACTGTCTCAATAAAAACAGATGTTCCAACTCCTCGATGCCTGCTTTAGTCCATAAATGGAATTAAGCAACTTGCACACTGTCCCGCTGCTCCCACTCTGATTGAAACCCTCTGGCTGATCCACATAGACGCACTCTTCCAAATCACTATTTAGAAAAGCCGTCTTTATGTCCATCTGCCGGATCTCAAAATCTTGGAAGGCAGCAATAGTAAGAATGATCCGAATGGATTGAGCATAGAAACTGGAGAAAAGGTTTCATCATGGTCCAAACCAAGCCTTTGACGAAAACCTTTTGCAACAAGTCTAGCCTTATAGGTTTCAACCTATTCATCTACACCAATATTCTTTCTGAAGATCCATTTGCAGCCTTTGGGTTTTACCCCTTCTGGAGCAATGTTCAAAGTGCATACTTTGTTGTTGTACATGGACTCCATTTCGGTCCGCATTGCATCCAGCCATTTTACTGAGTCGTCGCTTTGAATGGCTTACTGGAAGCTAGTTGGCTCATCATTGTCAATGATGCAATCCCCTGGATCCTCGTCTATGAGAAAACCGTAGTATCTCTCAGGCGGATGAGTCTACCTACTAGTCCTGCGGATTGGCACAGGGATGTCCAGTTCTTTTGAAACCTCTGGTTCTACCATGCTTTCAGTAATAGTTTGTGGTTCTAGAATTTCTTCTAGTTCTATTGCGCTCCCACTATTTCCTTTTACAAAAAATTGATTTTCTAAAAAGTGGGCATGACGAGGAACAAAAACCTTTTGTTCCTCTGCGTAATAGGAAAGATACCCCCTGGAGTTCTTTGGGTATCCCACAAACCTATACAGTACAGAGCGTGCCTCGAGCTTGTCCGCATACTGCTTTTCAACAAAAGCTGGACATCCCTATATCTTCAGATGCTGAAAATAGGGTTTCTTCCCACTCCACATCTGATATGGTGTGGTAGGCATAGTCTTGGTAGGAACCTTATTCAAAAGATATGCAGCTGATTCTAGTGCATAACTTCAGAAGGATCGCGACAACTCGGCGTTACTCATCATGGAACGAAAAATATCTAATAGGGGTCTGTTCTGCCTTTCCTATACATCATTGTGTTGTGATGTGTATGGAGAAGTAAGCTGAGAGAGAATTTCATTCTCTTTTAAGTAATTCAGGAACTCGGCAATTAAGTATTCACAACATCGATCAGATCTCAGTGTCTTGATACTTTTTCCTGTTTGTTTTTCCACTTCATTCTTATATTCCCGGAATTTTTCAAAGGGTTCAGATTTATGCTTTCATAAGAAGACATGTTCTAACCTAGAGAAATTATCCGTAAAAGTAATGAAATAGGAATAACCACTTCGTGCATCTGTAGATATTGGACTACAAACGTCGCTGTGTATGAGTCCCAAGAGCTCGCTCGCTCTTACTCCGTGTCCAGTGAATGGAGTCTTTGTCATCTTTCCTATGAGACAAGATTGACAAGTTGCATAAGTCTGATATTCAAACAGATCCAAATATCCCTCTCTATGTAACTTCGACAACCGTGTTTCATTGATGTAACCCTGTCTAAAATGCCATAAGAAAGTTTTATTTAATACTGGAGACTTTCTTTTAAGTGTGTTCTGGACGTTGAAAACCTGAGCTTGATTTAACACGTATATACTGTCCTCTAGTGTTCCTGACCCAATCAAACTTTAATTTAGATGGATGTGGATCACATCGCTTACAAACTAGACTAGGTACACACAAACAGTTATGTAGAATCAATATCTGCCCACTTGTCAATTCTAGGTGATATACCCTACGGATACAGCGTCCACGCTTATTCTGTTAGCAACCCTGAGAGTCATATTACCTGCCCTGATAACTCTACGGTTTCTCAAAACCTGTAATGAATTACAGATATGAGATCCTGATCCGGTATCTTTTACCCAGGAAGTAGAGTTAATTGACAGACTGATTTCAATCACAAACACACCTAAAATCGAAGCCACAACATATTTCGGATCCTGGATTCTTGTTTTCCAAGCCCTGCATCCCTTCTGCCAATGCCCTTTCCCGTGACAATAGGAACATCACTCCTTCCTTACTGTTAACCCCAAAACTTTTACCCTTCCCTTTTCTTTTACCTTACTGACACCGCCTATCGGCTTTGTGGAGGTCTTCTTCTTCTCATCCTTGGCATCCGCCTTAGATCCAGAAGAGGAAGATTCCCTAATAAGCAGAGCAAGTGTCTCCCTGGTTTCCTTCAGGATTCTCTCAACTGGAAGTATAACTTTCTTCCTCTGAGCGTATGTAGGAGGTAGGACTGTAAAATCAAGTCAGTACATGACTCGTTCTCCAACGTGGTCTCCAGGTCCGTGAGCCTTTTTTAATATAGCTAGTCATTATAGGGACGTAGTCCCCTACAGATGACCCGATAACCAATCTCGCTTGAAGTAATTCTTTCGAGGTCTCATATCTTGCGATATGAGATTGCTCTCCATATAAAACATTATTATGGAGGAAAATGGAAACTAAGTCTATCTTCTCGTGCTGCCTCTGGTATACACCATCTACTTAGGCAAACATGAGGCAATTGACATTCGCACAGTCTTTTTCCCTTGTCTTACGGATATCAACATCTGCGACGGTGGAAACTGGACCTAGGACGACGGGGGATTTGAGTAGTAATGAGGTGGTCCAGCTTTTCATAGGTAATGGACATCTGGACAAATCTTTGCCAGTCAATATAGTATAACTCAGTCATTTTATTATCTATCTGTAACCTAATCTGGTCACCTGGTTGCTGCAATTAGAAGAGAGAGAAAAAAACACCCAGCATGATGCTCTTGCAAGTTTAGATTGGTTTTTAATTTATCTAAACAGAATGGCTCCCACTGTTTCTCGGATCCTTCCTCAAACCATAAAGGAAGAATTAGTCAGGATTAATCTCACCGTACAATACTTGCCTAACCGTTCGGCCAGGCTAGTGTCGGTACATCGAGGGAGGTTTTACGACGCTTTCGCGAAGTTCCTTAATTAAATAACCTCTTTTCCCTGGAGGCGTAACCCCGCTAACATTGTTCTATACACCTACTTGGTTTATACTATTGATCGTTAAGTGAAGAATCTCCCGAGGAGTAGCGGATACTCACAGTAGGATCGGGATCCAAATATCATTGTGTGATAATCCTGAAGGAATCTTACCAACATTATCACACTCAAAATGGTATGCAACACTAGCAAATTTAAGTTTCGTTAGAAACTCCCGATGTGGATTTTTGCCCCATGCTCTTATGACCTTGACGAAGGTTAACAAATCATAAGTCACATGTCAAGTTCTACCCATCATTGTCCAGGTTAATTTGAACCTACCCGTATATACCCTTGGCAAAGATCAACAAGGTAATACGACTGTCCTAAACTAATGCATCTATCTATGCTACATATGAACATTCAGTAGCTATCAATCACTATGCCTTAACGAAGGTCAAAAAACATAGCTTGAATACTATTGAATATTCATATGAAATAATGGAGGGCTACGACTGGTTTTGGAGAAACCGTGAACGTAGTGAACTTGATATAATCGAAGGAACCTGATAGTTTTTAAAAGGAGTGGTTTAAGCTCCGCATTTAAAAGTCTGCTGTTTTGAAAAACCGAGTGGTTTTAAAATTGTTCCGACGATTCAGTTTTGGTTTGTTTGCTTTGTATTAATATAATGCGTCCCATCATTTACACTTATCATTACAGAGAGAAATGAAAATATAACGTCCCCTTATGCCATCCGCATTCGCCACTGGGCCCCGTCATCACCCGTTAGGTTACTTAAAAAACGACAGAGCGGGGGCTGGACTAGCGCGGAAGCAAAACATAAGCAACGCCTACTAGATATCATATATAGATATATACATTCGTCTCATGCAATAATAAGCATTCCAGATCACAGATGAACATATTGGATATTTTAGGAATTCCGCGTTTCGTTTAAGCTTGTAACGAAAGTCGGATTCCACGATCGTGATGAATAGCCAAACCCCACCCCAGACCCCTACGGGTGCGGCAAACTGCCCGCCTAATACCCGAAGTGAAGCAACCTCCCTCATCAAAGTGAGTAGGCCACTCGGCACTTCAAAGTACCCGGTAGTTTGTGCACCCCACCTTGGGTCTATCCTAAAAGTAGAAAACAGTAAAAGAAATAATATACAACAGTGGCTACAACCTCAACCCGAATGTGCCCCACAAAATAATATTACATCACCTTACAATATTGCATCGAATGAAAGAATGAAAAATGCTCATCTCACATCCCCCGGCTATTCAACTACGACGATCCAATAAGTTCATATACACAAACCACAAGAACATCAACACAGATATGTGCAACCCCGACTAATCGACGTATAACAATTAGTCGACGTTTCCAAACACATATATCACAACTTGAAACTTTAAACGATGTTAAAACTACGACTTCGAAACACCCTGTATTGCCACAGTAAAAAGATAACAGTATATCCAAAATTGGCAAAAACAAACAACACCTGAGACCTTATATCCAAGCAACTAGAACACAGACCAAAATTCAAGTCATTTCACCAAAAATGAAAAGGCGAGGCCGGGAATTTTGGGCATATGGCCGGCCCAAAACAGGTGAAATTGCCTCATTTTTTATGTGTGTTCATCTCACAAGAAGTAGATCACTTTGCAATTGTTTAAAAAAATTTTAGAGCCTCGAAAAAAATTGACAGAAACTTGGATCTGTCTCGATGTTTCGGAGTTATTTCGGTTTCGTAGTTTTATACTTCGTCTAAACTGTTAGCTATGGTTTAGTAGGCTCTGATACCACTGTAATTCCATGTCACGCACCCCACGTGTCCACGGGGAGGCGGAATTTCCAAAAAACGATTTTTCAAAGCTCGCAACATGGACTTAAACTCCAAGATCGATACTAAACCCTAGCTAACAAAATACTGCGTGAAGTTTAATTACCCGGATGAAAGTTATACCTCATGAAACCAAGTCCTTCGGGTCTTTTATTCGCTGTCCTCCTCGTCATCGTAGGCTTCGAGGATCGTTACAGATCATGGCTTCTTCGTCGACTTCCTCGAGTCAAAGACGATCCACCCGAGAGTCTATAGTCCGAGCTCCAACCTCAACTCCGAGGTAACTAGGGCAAGTAGCTTGCTAGACTAGATGGCTTAGGTGATGTAGAGAGTGAAGATGGAATACTTTGTCTCTTGGAACCCTAAGTTTCTCAATTCATGAGACTTCTAGGGTTTTGAAGAAAAGAAGAGGACTTGAGGAAAAAATAGAGAGTGGAGTTGTGGGCATTAGAAAAAATAGATGGCTGTCTATTTTAGAATGAGTGAAGCTTATCAATAATTGAGGAGAAATATCTCACACAAATATCAACTGAGCTTCACAAATATCTTGTGGTGAGTCATTACCATGAGTCACCAAGTAGCCATGCTAGGTTCAATGTTCAAATCCACCTCATTTCCTCACTTAATAAAGTTTAATCCAATAAAGAAACTAAACCCTAATATGTGTCCCCTTCTAGAAGCATTCCCGACAAATTACGAGAATGCCCCCATCCATATATACATACTTGCATTCGTATTCCGAAGAATACGATTACAAAGAGATGAAACAAATCCATCATTACAATACTAGGATCCGGCTTAAACCAAAGCCCACTAGTATCATCCGTCCGAACATCATACGCATACAAGTGCACGTAAGTGTTCGAAGCCCTGTCGTAAAACCATACGACCTCTACATCTTTCTCCTGATGCAGGGAAACCCTCTGTGTGGGACTTTAAAGACTCGACAGTACGCTGGCATTGGGTTTAACCACAAGCCGCAAGCGGTACTAGCTGCACGTAATGGCTACCCAGGTATCTGTCGATAAGAAAGCCGACGATCTAACTCATCCGAACTCCTACTGAACCTATATGTGACAATCTCCGTACAGTCCGATCTGTTCGTCTATGAGTATCGCATATCGGGCCTAGGGGTGGTAAATGTCAGACCCCTAATAGCGCAATAAGTCATGTCGGAGTGTAGCCCAGAACACCTTGAGAAACTACTGGAATACCTACCAGTAAATCTCGCTTGCCCTAGCCAGGGACTTTGTTTAATGGCTCTCCAAACACAGCGCGATATCAACCCCCAATACCAGGAGAGACGAATCCTTTCTAACCACCACTGCCTCCAAGTGCTTCGGGACTATACTCAACTACTACTTGTTTGCATGACTCTTATGAGCCGTGGTAGGGTAATAATCAAAGTACAGTGGGAACACACTCGAGGTGAAGTAGCAATGTTAAGTCGACGGACTAAGCTGTACTCATGTCACTTGGGAACTGCTACCCGACGATAGGTATAATACCCACCAACAGTTCCCGACGAGTCCTGTCCAGTGTACTCATAACCTAATGAGCACCTGCATACTATCTCTAGTACGACATACTAATGGCCGTGGGACAGACCATCTCCCCTGCCAGGATGAGAAGCGTATACACTAGTCTACTCCGGAGTATCGATGCCCCGTCTCGATAATCCTACGACTAGGGACCTGTATAAGAATGTGCTTGTAGATTACACAGCCCCCACTCGTGTGACTGCCATCACAACGCTGGTAATCAAGCAAAGATCCTAAGGGCTCTACTAACATGTATAAGCGATATGCTAAAAGAAATGCATGCACATATTAAACTAGAAACAAACCAAGTAGCATACTACCATTTCGAGCAAGACTGTTACTATATCCATGTATATCCCAAGCTCCCATTAAGTAATATATAATCCATTATGATACATTAATGGCCTCTAGGGCATATATCACTAACAGATTGCGCCCTTTCGGGTTTTCACAAACTCGCCGGTAGCCTTGCTGTTTTTACTCACGGAGCCCTTTCGGGTTTTCATACGTTCCCATTTCACTTGTGGACGTACTTTTTTACCCTCTGTTCGCCAATGGAACTTATGGGGGACTTCACCACCGGGGCAGCTGTGCAGCCAGCGGGACTTGAGCTGCAATCCTCGCCGCTGAGACTTGTGGACTTGAATTCCACCGTCGTCGTGTTTGAGGTGACGTATTTAGTTTAAGGACATTTACGGTCCATCGTTTGTTTTAGGGACATCTCGGTCCATGGCATGCTTCGAGGCGATGTTTTGCCAGATACTGTTGGATACAATGCCCTTAGAGTCAATTATTGGATCACAGGCACGTGATTGCAATGATTGAGGGAGGACCTATACCGGTAGGACAGTCTTACTCAAGATGATAGTATGCTATCTGGTTTATCTTTATCATCGTGTACAGCTTTAGGTAACCTTACAGGTCGCTATTACACATTGATAGAGCCCTTAGGATTCTTGCTTGACTGCCAGCAGTATGATGGCGATCATATACGTGGGAGCTGGGGTCTATAAGCACATCCTTAAAGTGGTCCCTAGTCGTGGGAGTTTCGAGACTGGGCATCGATACTCCATTAGTAGACTAGTGTATACAGTCGAGACCCCGACGAGGGGCGGTGGCCGATCTCACAAGCCATTGGTGTCGTTGGATCACCTAAGATGTATACAGGTGCTCATTGGTTTATGAGTACACCGGACAGGAGTCGCCGGGAACATGCTAGTTGGTATTATACCTAGCGTCAGATAGCAGTTCCCTTGTGACATGTGTACAGGTTAGTTCATCGACCTGAGATCGTCATTTGTCTCGTATGAGTTCCTACTGTACTTTGATTACTACCCTACCACGGCTCAAAGGAGTCGTACAAACAGGTTTTAGTTGGGTACAGTCCCGAGCCACATGGAGGCAATGAGCGGATCGGCAGGGGTTCGTCTCTCCCGGTATTAGGGGTGAGGTCGCGCTGTGTCTAGGAGAGCCATTACACGAAGTCCTTGGCCAAGGCAGGAGATTTACTGGTAGGTATTCCAGTAGTATCTCAGGGTGTTCTGGGCTACACTCCGACACGACTTGTACCGCTTTTGGGGGTCTGACTTTTACCAACCCCCTAGGCCCGACATGCGATGCTCATAGACGAATGGACCGGACTGTACGGATATTGTCACTGACAGGTTCAGTAGGGTGTCAGGATGAGTTCGCTCATCGACCTCCCTTTTGGTCAATACCTGGTAGCCCGTTACGTACGGCTAATACCTCTGACGTGCTAGTGGTTAAATCCACAGCCAAAGTATTGATGAGTCTTTAGAGTCCCCCACAGACAGTTTCTCAAGTTTCGGGCGAAACGATGTAGAGGCCGTATGATATATGGCAGGGTCCGATCATATACGTGCAGTAGTGCACGGATCATGATCGGGCGGATCATACTAGTGGGCTTTGGTTTAAGCCGGATCCTAGTATTAGATTTGTTGGATTACTTTAGTCTCATCGCATTCGCATTCAGTCGGAATGCGGGTGCAGGTATGTATATACAGGTGAGGGGTATCCTTGTGATCCGTCATGAGTTTACTTTAGATGTTGCCGTATCTTTTTATTGTTGCAAACATTTGGATTAATGTTTGTAAATGGAAATTGTGAGCTATAATTCATCATGAGATGCTTTTAATGTGACATAGACATATATATGACTCATGGTCTCTTTTAGTGTGTAAATGTCACATTATGAGCTTGATTTGTATTGATATGATTAGAAGAGAGAGAGAGGGGCTGCCTTAGGGGTGAGCTCTCATATTATTGTTTTCACACTCTCTCTCATTTTTCATAGCATCACAAAAGAAAAGAAGGAGGAAACTACTTCTTCTTCCTCTTTCTTCTCTAGCTCAAATCTCCATTAATGGCAACACCTCTAACCTCCATCCAAATCCATGGATGCAAGAGACAAAGTGATCACAAACATTCTCTACATCACCTTGGACACGTCGGCTAGCACACTTCATGCCCGAGTTGCTTCGGATGAAGCGGGAGCCCGTAAAAAGACTCGTAGATGTGGTGCCCCTTTCCAACAAGGAGATCGAGACTGGAGATGCCGCGAGGAGCTTGGGATGGTGGCCGAAGACCGAAAGACACGGATCGCTCGGTATAGCTTTCTATCCCTTCTCTAGATAGCTAGTTATAGGTTAATGGTTCGATCCGGATTTTAAGCATATGATAGCGCCGGTTTTCAAGTTAAGAAAAATTTTCGTTTCCGCATTTTGGCCTCAGACAGACGGCCGGGGCGCTACCGTAGACTTACATGGTATCAGAGCTACGCCATTAACCTTTACTAGCTTGCTCTAACGTGTTTAGAATTTCGATCGAACGAAAATTCCGAAACCGCGATTCCAAGTCATGAACTTTCTGTCGAATTTGTTTTGTGCTCGAAAAATTATTTGGTGTATTGCAGAAATTCGTGCAGCGTTTTTAAAGAGAACTGAGAAAATTTGGTGGGCTGATTTCACTGTAGCACGGCGGATCCGCGGCTGTACTGTAGCCACAGTGCATGAAATTTCTTCAGTTGGTCTGTTACTTGGAAAAGGGGTTTCTGATAATTTTATTTTGGGCCCAGATTTATTTGAGTACTGGGTATTGTGCTTGGGGCCCACTTCGGGAGTTTTTGTCGATCGAAAATTTTAAATATGTTAGTTCACAGTATTTACATTATATCTGCGACCATGAATGTCATTTGATCGGTAAATCCTGTCTAATTGCTATAGTTCTTTCAGACGGATTTGCGAACGTGACATTCACGTTGATGTTCTGTGTTGTGCTGTGATATTGCGAATTTGTCATGGTGGATAGCCTGGATGCAATGGTAGTACAGTTTGGTTGTATATGTACATTTGATATTGCGGGGCGAGCGTCCGACATGTGGACTGCCGCTACTGCCTGTTTGTATATTATTCTTTTGGGGCACGACCGGGCTGAGGTCGATGTACCCGTTGTATATATTTTACTTTCTGTACTAGGATTACCCCGTGGTGGGGTGCATGGGTAGTCGAGTTCTAGAGGGCAACGGGCCCGCATCTCATGGCTTTGAGACGGAGGGGGCTTCACTCTAGAATTGGCGGGCTATTCGCCGCACTCGTAGGGGGTATAGGTTGACCCAAGGAGGGGTGCTCAAGTTATCGGATTCCGTGAAGTGCTGGGTGGTCCATTCACGTTGTTGAAGGGGGCTGCCTCGCTTCAGGTTTTGGCGGGTAACTTGCCGCGCCCGTAGGGGTCTAGGATTTCATTGCACAGGCTATCCACACGACCAGGGGAACGTCGGGTTTCAGTAGTGGCTCTATGAAACTCGGGGATCCCAGATATCTGTATTGTTCTGTGATGCTTATTACATTTCTGTGATGTTGCATTTTATCACGCCTTGAGCGAATATTATATATTGATATATATACTAGTAGATGTTGTATATGGTTTACACCCGCGCTAGTCAAGTCCCCGCTCTGTCGTTAGTTAAGTAACCTAACGGGTGATGACAGGACCCAGTGGCGAATGCGGATGGCATATACGTACATCATATTTTCGTTCTTTTGTGGTGTGATTAATTTATGGGACTGCATTGATTCGGATCAATGCAAGCTAAACAAACCTGTTCTGATGTTGTTGGAACATTTTTCAAAAAGCTGTTATTGCAAGGACGTTTTCTTTTGTTTTGCACAGTGGTATTCGGTTATGAATATCCATCACTTCAGTCGATGGGGAAAGGGCCGAGATCCCTTCACCGGGAGTGACCCCTTGGACAGAAGTTTGCGTCAGGGTAATAACTTCACTATAGCCGATTACTTTCGCTTTGCATCGTGGTATTCAGTTGGAATATCCTGCACCTCATTGTACGGGGAAAGAGCCGAGATCCCTTCACCGGGAGTGACCTCTTTAGCAAAGGTTTTCGCCACTATATTTTTATAAAAAGCTATCCGGTTCCTTCAACGATATCAAGTTCATTACGTTAAAGGTTTTTCGCCAAAAACCATTCGTAGCCCTCCGTCATTTCAGAAAGGTAGCACCTAGTATTCATGCTATGTATGTTGGCCTTCGTCAAGGCATAGTGTATGGTAGCTATTTGTTACTTTTCTGCTGCATAGATAGATGCGTTGGTTTGGGACAGTCGTACTACTATTTTGGCCTTCGTCAAGGGTATGTACGGGTGGGTTCAAATTAACCTGGATAATGACGGGTAGAACTTGACATGTGACTTATGATATGTTGGCCTTCGTCAAGGTCATAAGAGCATGGGGTAAAAATCACATCGGGAGTTTCTAAAGAAACTGAAACTTGCCAGATATGCGCATACCTTCTGGAATGTGATAACGTAAGTGGATTCTATCATGTTATCATGCGGTGATAGTTGGACCCCGATTCCTACTGATGAGTTGGTTTACTCCTCGGGTGATCCCGACTAATTCTTCTTTCAGGTTTGGAAGAGAATTTGAGGTTACAGTGGGAGGTTTCCTGATTAGATGAAGTGATAGCCATTCTGATCTAGGTTAGAGTGCACGCTGAGTGTTTCTTTTCTCTCTCTCTTTGGAAGCGACCATGGCCCGACCCTAAAGTATGACTCAGTGACCAAGTTAACCGAACCTTCTTATAAGACTGGCTTTTGGATTGTCTGAGTTGCATACCTCATTGCCACTCCTACTTTTACCCTTTTCTCCAGGACACCCCGTATTACTACGAACGTCCATTTCCATTGGATAAAGCCATCGTATGGTTATATACGAACTTGAAGGAACTTGTTCCAGATTCGAGGATGGTTTCCGGTTCTGGAGAAAACGAATAGGACTATTCAGTTGTCTTTTCCTTTTATCTTCTCTCAGGTTGCGAGTGCTCCTTGGATTAGGACGGTACACCTATTATGCTAATTGGATAGTCTTCTTCTAAACCATAGGCAGGTGCCGAAAGGTAGGGAAGGAAGAAAACCATTTATCCTAACGATGGTGTACAGAAGGTAATAAGTTAAGACAAATAAAGGGATTAGTAAGAGGGCAAAGTAAATTGCGAATGCTATTCACGACCAAACCAAGTATTTCTTCGCCAATCCTACATCACCTTTGTATTTCTCCAGAACACTCCGTATCACTACGAAGATATACAGTTATTTGGATACTCCATCGTATGGTTATATACGAACTCGAAGGAACTTGTTCCAGTTTGGGGATAGATTCTGGTTCAGGAGAAATAGGAATAAGGTTTTATTCAGTTGTCTTTTATCATCATCTTCTCTCAGGTTGCGAGTGCTCCTAAGATTAGGACAGTACACCTATTACGCTTATTGGATAGTCTTCTTCCAAACCATAGGCTGGTGCCGAACGGTAGGGAAGGAAGAAAACCATTTAGCCTAACGAAGGTGTACAGAAGGTAACGACTAAAGACAAATAAAGGGATTTGGAGAGATGGCAAAGAAATATACGGTTATAGTTATGAATCTGAATAATGGAAGAGGCATTACTAGGAATACCCGGATACCCCTTCGAAACACTTATATGTTTCAGTTTCACTGCGTATTGTTAAAAGAAAACTGATTTCCCAATTAGTTCTTGCTTCAGGGTATGTATTTACCAGGTTTGATTCTCACATCTGTATGGTTTTTCAGATGATGAGTGGGAGTAAGTTATTGGGAATTGGGTGATCATCCTCATTATATCGGGATTCGTTGTAATTGGTGATATTTGAGGAAATCGCCTGGGTTGTTTGCCGGACGGCAAATATTTGGTTTTGAATATCCGTTGTTATACACCAATTTCAAATTGATATATCTGTACGTCTATTTTTATAGAGTGAGATATACCTTTTTTGAAATTATGTCTATCACATTTACCTATATCAGTGGATGATTAGGTAAGGAGCATTAAAACAGTGGTGTAATTCTTCTTAACCATAAGTACAGTTTTCAACCTACGACACACAGGGAATGAGTTATTAGACTCAGGGGACTTATACAGAGTATTATATGCTGTCTAGTGTCCATTAGGACAGAGGGGTTGGTACTCGTACTATATTCTGTTTACTTATGACTTCTTTACTTCTTAGACAAGTGTTTCGTAGAAATACAACATCCAAGTTTTGAGAAGTTATAGGTATAAGAATAAAGTAGAGAACCAGGTGTTGCAAGTATCAGGATTCTTCAAGGTGATCGAAGATGTAGATACTTGTCTATGGTATTCAGTTGATAGTAATGATTAAGAGAACTTGCTTCTCTTTCAGGTTACTCATAATTGGAAGCACTCCTAAGTTGAGTAATGCTGATTGGCCTCTCTCCATTTAGTTGACATGCACTGGAAACAGCTGCATGATTTGAATCTGGTTCCAATTAAATCAGTGTCTCTATTTCTATATTGGATATAGAATAGTTCATATCTTAACATTGTTAAGGTACGGGGAGTTGTCCGGCTTATGCTTAAAACAAGACTCTGGATAACTCAAGGCACGTTTCTGTAATGGCTGTTTGTGGGTTGACCCAGGCTATGACGAGGGTTGACTTTCTACCATCTGGAAGATCAATAGTGATATTGTTCTTGACTCGCCACAGTTTTAATAAAAATGGATTTTTTCAGAAAACAGCAGTGGGAGTATGGTAGAACTGGAAGTGATTCCAGAACCGCAAATGATTACAGAAAATTTAATAGGACCTAAAGATTCAATCTGGATTGACATTCCATTGGCCACTCCGCAGATATGGTTGGTAACCTCAGTCACCCGAGAGGTACTCCGGTAGCCTTAAGGACGGTGACAGGGAGGTTCTTGTTTACCCAGACTTGCCATTGCTGTTGTTCCAGACTGTGAGACCCGGCAGGAGGATGAGTATAGTATCGTTCTAAATTAGCTTTAGAAGTGTACGTGTATATGACTCTGCCAGAGGGTTGTCGTAGTCAGTGGGAGCAGCGGAAGAATAGTGGACAAGTGGCTTATGTCTATTTATGGACTAAACCTGCTATAGCGGAGATAGATCATCTATTTCTGATGTGACAGTCATAGGCTTGACTTCATCAGAATAGGGGATGGATCTGTTAAGAAGGTAGTTGTTTCCCCCAATCAGAGCAAAGCTCTGTTTGAATTTCAAATTCAAAAAGTGAAGCAACGCTTCAGATCCCTTGCGCTGCGCGCAGAGCGCCACGCGCAGAGCGCCACGTGTCAAAAGTAGACACGACAGCGCAAGGGGCACTGCGCCCAAGGCAGCGCACCCCCAATCGGAGCAAGGCTCTGTTTTAAAATTCAAATTTTAAATAAAGGAAGCAACGCTTCAGATAATTTGCGCTTTGCGCTGCGCGCCATGTGTCAAACAGTGGTGCGCTAGCGCAGTTGCGCTGCGCTCTGCGCTGCGCGACACGTGTCAGCGCAGGTGCGCTAGCGCAGTTGTGCTGCGCTCTGCGCTTCGCGACACGTGTCAAGGGCAGTTGCGCAGCGCTCTGCGCTGCGCGACACGTGTCAAGCGCAGGTGCGTTTGCGCCAACTGAGCCAGCACTAAAATTTAAATAATAAATTATTTAACTAATCAGAATTAAAATTCTAGAAAGATCTTTCCAGTCTTATTAAAATAAGAAAATTATCTTCTGTAAAACAGAGGCCTTAGGATCAAAGATCCAACGGTGGGGAAATATCCCCAGATTAATCAGAGAAATATCTCTGTAACTAACTCAACAAACCAATTGGCCCTATATAAAGGCCCCTAGACTCCAAGTCTCACATAGACAGAGATAGAAAAAGGAGAGAACTCTGAAAAAATTTGAAAGGCAAGCCTTTGAAGAAAGAAGACCATCTTCTTCAAGGTAAAGAATTAAATTCTTGGAAGAACAGAGATGAAAACATCTCATAAAAAAGAAGAATTTCTTCTAAAAAAGATCAAATATCTAAGAACAAGATCAAGATCTTCACTACATAAAGAAAAAGATCAAAAAAAGATCCAATCACAAAAATTAAAGAAGTAATTTACTTCATCCCTAGATCTTTTGATCTATATAAAGGCACAGCCTTTTGATGAACCATTGGTTCTTGAATTTTGAGGTAGAACCTCTTTAGAACAAGAAAAAAACTTGTTTCTTTGATCTTAATTAGATCAAGATGCGCTCTGCGCTATTGAACAGTGCCCTGCACTCTTAATTTGTGCCTTTGCGCTCCTTAGACTGGAGCAAGTCACCAGAGCGCGCTACGTGTCAGCAGCGCACTGGCGCAGCGCATTGCGCTAACAGACTTGCGCTCAGCAGAGCGTGACACGTGTCACCTCCACATGCGCTGGTGCCTTGCGCTCTTTAATTGGCGCAAAGCGCCTGACAGGCCACGTGGCGCACTGTCAGACCATTAAATGCTCTACATTATTGGGAAAGGGCAGAGCCCAATTAAAAGATCTAACAGACCAAAATAAATGCTACTCATTATTAAAAAAGGGCAGAGCCCAATTAAGAGGCCTAACAGGCCTAATATAAATGCCATGCATTTATTTAAAAAAGCCCAATGCTATGCATTGTTTAAAAAGGGCAGAACCCAAGCAAAGGCCTAACAGGCCAAGGATAAATAAAATGTTATACACTTTTTTAATGGACTTAGCCCAATTCTGGCCATAAGTCCTCAATTTAAATTGAACTGAGCACAACTGCTCTCCCAATCAATTTACACCAGGTTCGAGGGTACATCTCTTTACTCCTCTGGCATCCGTCGTTGTAATCCCTCAACGTCGTCAGAGAGGTGACGGGTCCCGACAACCATACACTGCTACGGACTGTGGGGTCCTTAAACTCATGGACTATGATGTCTTTAATCTTGACCGTGATATCTTAAAACTAACATCGGACTGTGAGGTCCTTAAGCTCATGGACTATAACGTCCTTAACCTTGACCGCGATGTCTTAAAACTAACACCGGACTGTGGAGTCCTTAAATCCACGGACTATAATGTCCTTAACCTTGACCGCAACGTCTTAAAACTAACATTGGACCGCAACGTCCTTAAACTACCTATCGACTGTAACGTCACTAAACTAAACAATAGAGCCCCCCAATTGCTCTCTTATCGGATCTAAACGATCCCGTTGAGTCGATCTTAGTCTAAAATTAGGCTAACGTGTCCTTAACGAACGTTTAAGTCGATCTTAGCCTCAAATAAGGCTAACGTATCCTTAAACACACACCCCCAAACCCAAATCTAAGAAAGATATGGATTTGGACTAATCCACGTCCTACGGGCGACAATACAAATTAGTCTCCGTATACAATCCACGGGCAACCGAACACAAAAAAAACACCTATGACACGAAGTGACCACATGGAGAAGGAGAAAGTTGTTACCGCGATGCGATAGCGTAATTAACTGCAGGGGCTTGCGCTTGCAGGGAAGAGCGTCCCCACAATCAAAACCCCCTCAAGCGAAGGGGAATCTGACGAAGTCTGCTATATCGGCCGCATCCGTTTAAACTTTCGATACATGGTGCCATAAATCAACTTGGCATCTTCGAAGAGGTGGGCAGATAGCACCTATTAGCATCTGCCCCGAATCTCAGGCAAGACGTCTCCGTCGCGCCGTCTTTCGGAGGGGAACAGATTCTGGCACGCCCGGTGGGACCTTTCCTCTTTCCACTCCACACTTCGTGTGTCGTATTCAAGAACGAATCGCGGTTTGTTAATGGTTGCCCTCAGGTTTCAAGTTACTAAGATTTGGTCTCTTGCTTGGCGCAGAAAGAAAACAGCAATGGCGTTCAACTGCTCGAACTGCTCCAACTGCAACTGCAACCGACGCTCCGCCTCACCTGGAGGTGTAGCCTATGGACCTCAGGCGGCGTCACTGTTCACGATGCCGGTGGAACAAATCACCTAGGCTACTACTGGACTATTTTTCGGGACCATGCTCCCGCCAATGAGCTTCACTGCCCCAGTGACCATACCAGAAGCTCCTAAGAAGTCAGTCTTCGATCGACTTATAGCTGCTGCGGCCCCTCTCAATGGGTCGCCCAACACCAATGCCTCGGTCTTCTCCAGACTAGGCCAAAACTCCTGCGGGCCCATGATGAAGCTTGCGGTCCCAAAGAAGGTTATTCAAAAGAGAGTAGCCAAACCTGCTCCTGAAGTCGTCAAGGCGGCTTCTCCTACCAAGGAGTCGTTCTTCACAAGACTGACCGTCCCAACTCCTACTCCCGCTCCGGCTACTCAAAAGGCACCAGTCTTTAATAGGCTGACACCGGCAGCAGCCCCTCACCTGAACAGGGGGCAAGACAAGGTCGTCCCCGTCACTGAGCTAATTCCCACAACTCGACATGCTCGACGTCGCCACTGGCGCCGAGTGAGGAAGTCCGGAGATAGTTCCCCTTCTGGGTTAACTCCACCAGCCCCGACGACGGAAGTTAATGCTGCTGTTCCGACTGGGAACAGCTTTGAACTGCTAAATAAAGTGAGTAGGAATTCTCCTACCGCTGTACTGAAGAGGTCTCCCCCTCCGCTGGAAAAGGCTGTGGAAGCAAAGCCAGAGCAGCCCCAATCCCCTCAACGGCTGTCCTCCAAAATCTATAAAGTCTGGCGGCAGGCCCGAGACTCGGTGATCGATCCAAATTTCTCCCGCCAGCACAAGAAGCTGAAGGTCCAACAGGAAGTCAGCCATCCTGCTAAGCCAAGAAAAGCTGTCTGGGTGCCCACCTCGACGGCTCCTTCAACTTCGACCGCTCCTGAGAAAAGAAGGCCAGAGAAGGTCCCTGTGCCGGCGACAAAAGCCAAAAACACTGAACCCAAACGCCCTAAGTCTGGGGGCATGGTCGTCCATACCGTTTACATGGCATCTGGGAAGGAGGATAGCTGCGCTTCAACGGGCCACCGACTACTCACCCGATCCATCACAAGAGCCCAGGAGCAGCAGCAGCAGAAGCTCCAGGAGATGCTGACTGCAATGGCCGCGCTCACCGGACCAAAAGAAAGCCCGGAGGCGTCATCGGAGCAGCGTCGCGAACACGAAACTGATACTGAGTTCCTTCGTAGAATGCTTGAAAAGAAGGACAAGGAGGCTGCAGAGCAAGCGGCCAATATAAAGCAGATGGCTCTCCTATTTCAAGACATGGTTGGGATGATGATCCAGCCGGATCCCCCAGCCGAAGATCCTCCAATTATCCTTGAAGATGACAGAAGAGAAACGTCAAATCCACCGTCGGCTCTTTCAACAGCTAAGGAGGAGACAATTTCAAAAGCTGCCCTGGATGACTACATTGCTCAACAAATACGAGTTCACCAGGAAAATGAGGCGGCTGGTCAAGTCTTTAAAACGCGGCGACCATATCCGAGCTGGTATGATCAGATAAAGTACCCGCCAGGCTACACGATCCCAAAATTCCATGTCTACAAGGGGACATGCAATCCCCATCAACATGTTGCCCAGTTCAGGGCTCTTTATGGTAACACCGGCGGTGATGATAAGCTCTTGCTTCGCCAATTCGTAGGCAGCTTATCGGAGACGGCGTTTGAGTGGTACTCCGAGCTTTCAAACGACTTTGTCAAAACTTTCGCAGAGATGGAGTTGCTATTCACTTAGCGATTCGCGAGCGCCAGCGAACGCACCCCAATAACAGCTTTGATCAATGCAAGAGTGAAGTCGGGCGAAACTTGGGTTCAATATGCAATCCGATGGCAGAACTTGTGGTCGAAGTGCGAGCAGCACATCGAAGAAGCACCAGCGGTGGGCATGTTCGTGAGCACTCTAGATCCTCATGCAACTATTTCCCAGTTCATGATGTTCTTTAAGCCGACCACGTTCCAGGCTTTAGTCGACAAGCTAGCCTAAATGGATCAAATGGGTCACAGACCGTCTCCCCCGAAGCTGGAACCTCGAAACGACAAGGGTAAGGGGAAGGCCACCTTCGTTGCAAACACCCAACAACAGCCCAGTGCCCCAAAGCTAGCGGATCAACTGGAGGAGAGACGACGCTATTACAATAAAAAAATGAAGCGTCCTTACTCATTCCCACGGGACAAGACGAAGAGGCTGTTCGAGCCGGCTATGCGCAACAGGCTTATCAGTTTGCCGAATCCTAGGCGACCGTCGCAACCCAGCGAAGTGAATAACCCCAATTACTGCCCTTACCATCAAACGGTAAGTCACCCGATCGAGGATTGCTTCGTCTTTAAGGGATGGATCGAGGATCAATACTTACAAGGAAAGTTTGCACTGTCCGAGAAGTGGAAGATAAACCCACCACAGCCGCACACTCCTAAGAAGACGGACACACCGGGGGCAACGTGTTCATTTGTTGAAGAAACTCCATGGGAGATCGTGCTGTCAGCCAAAACCAAAAGGATGCTGAATGATCTTCATACATGCCCGGCGGTCAGGTGGAAGAACCCGCTAGAACCCCAGATCATCGAAGGGATGCTGAAGCCGCGCCCAACTCCAAAGATTGGTGGTGATGGCCTGAGCACTCATACCCAGCCGTCAAAATCTTTGAAGAAGAAGAAGAGGAGATCCAAAAAGCCTGTGAAGCCTGGCGACAAGCACACGGACTTGCAAAAATAGATCGACGCGCTGGAGGAGTATAATCAGAAGGCGTGGACTCCCATCACGCTCCAAGAGTTCCTCAGCCACGTCTTTCAGGAGGAAGATGATGGAGAAAGCTCGTCGGATGAATCTGAGGGATACGTAGCAAGTTGTCATGTGATCTCTCACTCGTTTACAGACGATGAAAAAACTTCTTGCACTAAGAAGCTGGGGGCAAATCCTAAGCCGGAACTCCTGGAGCCGTCAGATGAAATAATTGATGCATTCCTGAACATGGCTCTTTTGAAAAGTAAAGCTGATCGGGAGCGCGAGACGGCCATATTTGAAAGAGCCAAACGCCGGCGACTAGATGAAAGAGTCGGGACACTTTCGCCAAATCAAGGAACATCCGTCACGGATAAAAACAAGTTCAAGACGAGGAAAAGGTTTGCTAAAACCATATCAATGGGAATGAAGCTACCACCCTCCGAAGGAAACACTGTCGGTGAAGCAGAGATGCATCCTAGCTACTGCCTATATCATCGAAAGATTTCGCACCCCACCAAGAAGTGCAATGCTTTTAAAAGATGGTGGCAGGGATATGTTGCTCACCGGCAACATTTTAAGCGAATGAAACGCAAAACTCAGCGGGAGCAAAGAAGTGCGACTGAGGAGTATAAAAGAGACACCGATAGCTGTCGCATGGTCAACACCGGGGGATCGCAAATTCTCACTTTCGGAAGCGACTCTGACGAAGAAATGGCTCTTGGCCCCCTTTTTAAAGAATCCGCATTGGGAAAGGAGGAAGAACCGAAGGCCTGTGAAAACATCCAGCTGCGCAATCGCACGCTTCTAGAAAAGAATCTCGGATCTACGAGTAAAAAAGATAAAGGAAAAGAAAAGGTCTCCAAGGATATCACCCTGGACGATCAAGTTATGAAAGAACTGACCGCCAAGGACCCGCCAAAGAAGAGTAAGGTAGGCTATAACGTTCTGGCACACTTGAGGAAGTTACCCTCACAGCTCAGTGTTCTTGACGCCCTTCTACTATCCAAAGAAGCGAGAGATTCATTGATCAAGGCGCTACAAGAACCAGAGCAATTCCAATCTTTTCTCACCGAAGAAAAGATAAAGGACGAGCTGGAGGAAGTACACACACCCGATATCACCTTCAGCGATGAAGACCTCCTCCTTGGGACGTGCGAGCACAACCGTCCCCTCTATGTCTCAGGGTACTTCCATGATATAAAGATAGGCAAAATCCTGGTCAACAATGGGTCTTCCGTCGATCTCCTCAACGCACGAGTGTTGAAGGAAATCTGCATGAGTGTCCAGCATCTCGCTCGTGATAAAATCACCATCTCTGGTTTTGATTCCCAGTCATCGCGGACTCTCGGATCTGTGATATTGACATTACGCTTCGGGCTGCTTATCACAGACATTAAATTTCATGTCATTGAAGCCAAGACATGCTATAATGCTTTGCTCGGCCAGCTTTGGTTACACGAGTACAACATCATCCCTTCTAAACAACATCAGTGTATGAAATATTTCAAGGATGGTCTTGAGTATACCGGGACGGAAGAGTTGAACCCATTCTCCGTGAATGAAGTCTGCAAGTATGAAGATGCAAAATACTTCTTGCCAGATTTAGAAGACACGGAGAGATGTCACAAGCCGGAGAATAAAGCGATCACCACCATTCCCGTCTTCGGGAGTGATACTGAGAAAGAGGAAGAGATGGTTTATTCAGGCCTACCCCAGTATAACAAGCCAGGACCGTCCGCTCCCATGTTGATCTTTGGCAGCGATTAGCAAGATGAGGTCCATGCTATATTCTCTGCTCGGCCTTCAATACAAGCATTCGCTGATGAAGAGCAAAGTCTGCAAGTCGCCATGGTTCCACTCAAACATCATAAAGAACTGGACGCGCTTGACACCTATAGTGTGGAAGAGCAGCAGACGTTCTAGGCGAGAAGGCGAAAAGGCGATCCTATTCTACCGCTCCGGGGAAACTAAAGTGGAGAGAGAAATCTGGCACGTCGCGGATCCTACACTTGACAGGCTTCAGCCCATCCGTCTGCCCAGATATTGCACAGAAGGCTTGAAAAGGCTGTTAAAGTGACAAGGGATATCCTTCAAACAAACCGCTCGAAAAGCCAGGTTCTATGACAGGGTCTGGAACATTCCCGGAACTCAACGCAAGTTGCTCAATGGGAGAATGGGAGAAATCAGGATTGGATACGTTCGATCCAAGAAACGGGAGTTACTCCGCGACTGCTACGTTGTACATGACTTTGATGAAGAAGGAGATGCTCAATGGGAGAGTGCTAATCCTGAACCAGAAAAAGTCCCCGACGTAAAAATGCCCAGTCCGTCGTTCGAAGAACAAATGGACAAGCTTATAAGGGAAGCTGGTCAAAAAGTCCGAGACGACCACAATCGCGAAATGGCCATCTACGAGAAATCCAGGACGCAACGCCTCCTCCAACAGGCTGCGAAAGACGAAAATGCCGCTCCCTGTCAACCTGTTGTAAAAAAGGCCCGACGCCGAGGCAGAAACAAGTCAAAAAGTGGAAAAGGCATTCAGCAATGACAAAGCGGGACTAAGAAGTCACGCGAGCGGGAATCAAGTGGTCCGGATTTGTCCCTTATGAAGAAGATGAGTCGAGCATAATCTTTTCCTCAAGACAAGACAAAGAATCTATAAGACATCAAATGATACACTGCCGGAGTCTAAACACCCTGAGCAAGCAGGCGAAGTCTCTCACCCAAACTATTGCTCTTATCACCGAGTAATAGGGCGCCCTCTCGAAGACTGCTTCACCTTCAAGAACTGGGTCGAAGATCAGTATCAGCTCGGCAAGTTCGCTCTATCTGACAGTTGGAGGATAACTCCGCCGCAGAAGCATGAACCCAAAGCTACAAGAGTAGAACCAGATCCACATCGGTCTTCGAAGCGAGCTCGTACTTGTCATATGATAACGATATCAAAAGAAGAGCCCGAGAATATGGATGACCTTCCCTGGTGCTTCGAAAACAATGATAACGAGGTGATCTCAGAGTTTCCACCGGCGCCAAAAGAGCTGGAAGATGGAATACACACTACTGCGGATAACTTCAAGAAGATTGATTTGGGGACGGCAGACGATCCTCGACCGACATTCGTCAACGAGCTGCTATCTGAAGAAAGAGTGACTGCGTTAAGAGACGTGCTTATGCAGCATAGAGATTGCTTCGCATGGAACTATTTCGAAATGCCAAGGTTAGATTCAGAGATCGCGGTCCACAAACTAACGATATCCCCGGATATCAAGCCAATCAAACAAGCACCGAGAAGAATGCGGCTCGAGCTTGAGATGAGCATCAACGCCGAGGTCAAGAAGCTGATCGACTCTGGTTTCATCCAAGAGGTTCAATACCCTGATTGGATCGCCAACATCGTCCCGATAATGAAGAAAAATGGGACAGTGCGCATATACGTGGACTTCCGGGATCTTAATAAAGCCTGCCCGAAGGACGATTTCCCAGTACCGGTCACCGAGCTGATGATAGATAATACGTCCACTCACGAAGTCTTCTCCTTCATGGACGGCTCATCAGGATATAATCAGATAAAGATACATCTCGAGGACCAGAAACATACCGCTTTCCGGACCCCTTTGGGTATATTTTGCTATAAAGTGATGCCCTTCGGTCTAAAGAACACCGGCGCCACCTATCAGAGGGCCATGACGAAGATCTTCGATGACCTCATACATGAAATCGTCGAATGCTATATCGACGACCTCATCGTAAAAAGCAAATCATATGAGGAACATCTCGAGCATCTGAAGATCGTGTTTCAACGCCTTCGGAAATACAACCTGAAGATGAACCCTCTCAAATGTGCGTTCGGGGTGTCCTCAGGTAAATTCTTAGGATTCATCGTCCGACACCGAGGTATCGAGATAGATCCGTCAAAGATCAAGGCGATCATGGAAATGCCCCCGCCAAGAACTCTCAAACAATTGTGGTCTCTCCAAGGAAAGCTCGCGTACATCCGGTGATTTATAGCCAACCTCTCTGGCAAGTGCCGTCCTTACAGCCACCTGATGAAGAAGGGAACCCCGTTCGTCTGAGATTACAAGTGCCAAGGCGCGCTGGACGAAATCAAGCAGTATCTGCAGAACCCTCCAGTGCTGGCTGCTCCGGTCAAGGGAAAGCCTCTCATTCTTTATACAACCGCCCTCGAAGGTTTTTTAGGCGTGTTATGGGCACAAGAGAACACCAAGGGAAAGAAAGAGCTCTCTATTACTTGAGTCGAGTTCTCCTGGGGGCAGAAAGCAACTATTCTCCCATCGAAAAACACTGCCTGGCATTAATCTTTGCAATAACGAAACTCCGGCACTATGCGTTGGCACATGAAGTCCATCTCATATCGAAGGTGGATCCCCTCAAATACTTGATGTCGAAAGCTATACTGACGGGACGGCTCGCTAAATGGGCCTTGCTCTTGATGGAATTCTCAATAACTTATCAACCTCTCAAGGCAGTGAAAGACCAGGCCATCGCCGATTTCCTCGCTGAACATCCGATACCAGCCGATTCCCCTTTGAATTGCGAACTGCCAGACGAACATGCGTTTGATGCGATCGACGGTGGTGATACCCGATGGGAGCTTTATTTCGATGGAGCATTTTCTATGAAGAAGCGCAAACAAAACACGCCTATAATCAAATCAGGGGTAGGCCTTATCTTCGTGACCCCGCGAGGAGGGATAATGCGCTTTGCTTTCTCCTTGACAGAGCCGAGGACGAACAATGAAGCTGAATATGAAGCTTTCATAGCAGGCCTCAAGATCGCCATCGACATGGGAATTGAGAACCTCATCATATACGGAGACTCCCAACTGGTCGTTAGTCAAGTGAATGGCGACTATCAAACATGCAAACCAGAGCTGGTAAAGTACGGCGAGAAGGTGCAGCAATTGTTGACCCAAATTCCTTCCTACACTTTGGAAAGTACACCGCGTGTGGAAAATAGCAAAGCGGATGCATTAGCCAAGCTTGCTAAAGAGCTAGCCGACGAGAACCTCGATGACGTAAGAATCGTGGTACAAAGCCGTCGGGTTCTTGCTCCAGCAGAAATATCTCTGGAATCATCCGAGGAAAAGGAAGCGACTGAGCAGACGGCCCTGCAAATAAATGACCAAGAAAAGGCTGAGGATTGGAGAGAAGTTTTTATAGACTACTTCAAATCCCGTCGAACGCCTGAAGATGCGTCCTCAAGACATCAGCTTATGAAACGAGCTCTGTCGTTCGCCTTCGTCAATGATACTCTGTACAAGAGGTCGTTTGATTCTCTGTGGTTGAGATGCTTGGGACCTGAAGAAGTAGAAAGAGTCGTTCAGGAAGTTCACGACGGACTCTGCGGTTCACACCAAGCAGGCCCGAAGAAGAAATTGAAGATCAAACGAATGGGTTATTATTGGCCCACGATGATTCAGGACTGCCTTGAGTATGCGAAGCAATGCCTTTCGTGCCAGATTCATGGGGACTTTATCCACCAAAATCCAAATCCACTACATCCAATGGTGGCTAGCTAGCCATTCGAAATGTGGGGAACTGACATAATCGGCCCCATCGAACCAGCGTCGTCTAGGGGACATCGATTCATTTTGGCGACGACTGACTATTTCTCCAAATGGGCAGAAGCGGTACCGCTGAGGGAAGTGAAGACGGAGAATATCCTCCATATCTTCAAGACGCACGCCATTTATCGGTTTGGGACTCCGCGACGGATCATATCTGATAACGGGCCAGCCTACAGAAGCCATAAGATTAGCCGCTTCGCACAACAGCACAACATAGATAGGAGATACTCCTCAGTTTATAATCCCCAAGCTAACGGTCTAGCTGAGGCTTTCAACAAAACCTTAACAAAGATCGTGAAGAAAATGGTGTCCCGAAATAAGAAGGATTGGCACGAGAGACTGCAAGAAGCTCTCTGGGCATATTGAACTACGTTCAAGACGGCCACGAATACGACACCGTACGCGTTGGTATTCGGTACAGAAGCAGTACTCTCTCGAAATAGAATTACCCTCTCTACGCGTGGCAGTCCACTACGAGCTGACGGACGAAGAAAACGCTCACCTTCGGCTTGAGGAGCTTGATGCCCTTGATGAAACCCGGCTCATAGCGCAACAAAATCTGAAGGCTTATAAAGCAAAGATGACGTGCTCATATGAAAGATTGACCAGGCCGAGGACATTCCGCCAAGGCGAACTCGTGCTAGTAGTCAAAAGACCTATGATCCCCAATCGCGCCAAGCGGGGAAAATTCGAGCCGAACTATGAAGGCCCATACATCATAGACAAGGTTTACCAGGGTGGAGCCTATCTACTCATGGATATGCACGGTGAAAGGCCTTTCAGGCCAATAAACGGTCGCTTCCTAAAGAAATGCTACGCTTAATGAGTCACAGCCTAGGTCAATGATAGATGACGACGACTATGTCCGCTCGCTATCTTCCTAAGCCCAAACTCTATAAGTAGTAGCTGACCCTCTTCAACAACGGACCAAAACGTCCTTAAACTAATGACGGACCACTACGTCCTAAAAATAGCTGTTGACCGAGATGTCGATAAACTACGGTGGATTGCAACATCCCAAAGCCGATACAAAAAAAAGAGAATAAAAAAAAACTAAAAAAAAACGGTATGTTCATAAGCAAAATGGGCACGGATGAAAACCCGAAAGGGCTCCGTGAGTAAGAACAGCAGGGCTACCGGCGAGTGCTCGTGAAAACCCGAAAAGGCGCTACCTCGTTATATAAAAAGAACAAAAAAAAGAGAGAATAAAAAAAAACGGTATGTCCATAAGCAAAGTGGGCACGGATGAAAACCCGAAAGGGCTCCGTGAGTAAAAATAGCAGGGCTACTGGCGAGTGTTTGTGAAAACCCGAAAGGGCGCAGCCTCGTTAAAAGACACTTACAGGGTCCTCTCGACCTTGCAAGGAGAAATCGCCCGCATGAGATCCTTACGACTCACAAGGGAGCAACACACTTTGGGATCCCTACGATGCCTAAGGAGAAATTACACTTGCGAGATCCTCACGACTCGTAAGGAGAACTATCTTATGAGACCCTCACGGCTCATAAGATTTGAAAGTCTTAAGTTACAGAGACCTGAACCTGTTCTAAAGCAACCCCCCCACAACCTTCGATACTTCCCTATAAGCGGCTCGATACTGACCCTTGTATACAATCCACAGGCGCGAATAAACATTTCCCTAACCAAGTCCCATTCGTGACTAGGGATATGTCCATATGGTGAACAACCCTTGTAAGCCCTCTCGACTTATAAGGAGAAAACCCTTTTGTAAGATCCTTACGACTTACAGGGGAACACACACTTAGGAATCCTCACGATTCCCAAGGAGAAAACACACCTACGAGATCCTCACGACTTGTAGGGAGAAATACCTTTGTGAGACCCTTACGGCTCATGAAGTCAAAAGCCTTAGTCGACAGGACCCTAACCCTGTTTACTAAGCCACCTTTGTTCGACATCGACATAGGCAAATGATGATTCGCTCCTGATAATATCCCAGTTGTAGCGGTGTTGATGCCGAAATCGGTGTCTAATCCCAGCTTGCAGCGAAAATACAGCAAGCCACACATGCATACGAAATAGCCGAAATGATAGGGCAACTTGCAAATAAAAATCAGCAAGTAAAAAAAAATGTATGCATGCGAAATAGCCGAAATGATTGGGCAACTCACAATAAAAAGCAGCGAGTAAAAATAAAACAAATAGCCGAAATGATTGGGCACCGCGAAAAATAGCCGAAATGATTGGGCAATCGCGACCTTCGCGATATAAAAAGCTGAAATGATAGAGCATCGCGGAAAGAAATAAAATAAAAATAAAAATGAAATTTATGCCCTACAGGTGATATCACAGCAGTCCCTGTATATAATCCAGGGGCGCAAAAAAAGAAGGAATCACACTCCTCCTCCCCCAGGTTTCATCAGAAGAAGAAGCCAAATCTCGACGGGCCACAGATAGCCTAGAGATCGTCTCAACATTCGTCTCATTGCAGCAGATACAACATCGAGCAAAGCGGAACAGCGGCAACTCCCAGTTCCATGACTCGGCGGTATACGGATGACCGAGAGTCAAATCCTAACTCCGTGAAATGCGAATATAATCAACAAAATTCCTGGTCACGTGGAACGCGGATAACGTCACTCTTTGACCCCGTGGAAAACGTCCAGAGCGGAGCCTGGTCCTCACAGAGCACGGCAGTGAACCCATGTGAAGCATCCAGAGCGGAGCCTAGTCCTCGCCAAACACGGCAGTAAACCCGTGTGAAGCATCTAGTGCAAAATTCTCGGTCACGTGGAACGCGGATAATGTCACTCTTTGACCACGTGGAAAACGTCCAGAGCGGAGCCTGGTCCTCGCTAAACACGACAATGAACCCGTGGGAAGCATCCAGAAAAATTCCTGGTCACGTGGAACGTGGATAACGTCACTCTTTGACCCCGTGGAAAACGTCCAGAGCGGAGCCTGGTCCTCGCTGAACACGGCAGTGAACCCGTGGGAAGCATCCAGAGCAAAATTCCTGGTCACGTAGAACACGGATAACGTCACTCTTTGACCCCGTGGAAAGCATCCAGAGTGGAGCCTAATCCTCGCCAAACACGGCAGTGAACCCGTATGAAGCATCTAGTGCAAAATTCCTGGTCATGTGGAACACGGATAACGTCACTCTTTGACCCCGTGGAAAACATCCAGAGCGGAGCCTGGTCCTCGCCAAACACGGCAATGAACTCGTGGGAAGCATCCACAGCAAAATTCCTGGTCACGTGGAACGCGGATAACGTCACTCTTTGACCCCATGGAAAACGTCTAGAGCGGATCCTGGTCCTCGGAGAGCACGGCAGTGAACCCGTGTGAAGTATCCAGAGCGGAGCCTGGTCCTCGCCGAACACGGCAGTGAACCCGTGGGAAGCATCCAGAGCAAAATTCCTGGTCACGTGGAACGCGGATAACCTCACTCTTTGACCCCGCGGAAAATGTCCAGAGTGGAGCCTGGTCCTCGCAGAGCACGACAGTGAACCCGTGTGAAGCATCCAGAGCAAATATCGGACTGTAGAGTCCTTAAAATCCACGGACTATGATGTCCTTAACCTCGACCGTAATGTCTTAAAACTAACAATCAAACAAAATGATTTTAAGCTAACTTTACCTTGGTTTAAGGGTACATCTCTTCACTCCTTTGATATTCGTCGTTGAAATTCCTCAACGTCTTCAAAGAGGTGATGGGTCCCAGTAACCACACATTTCATGGACTGTGGAGTCCTTAAATCCACGGACTATGATGTCCTTAACCTTGACCGTGATGTCTTAAAACTAACATTGGACTATGGAGTCCTTAAATCCACGGACTAGGACGTCCTTAACCTCGACCGTGATGTCTTAAAGCTAACGTTGGACTGTGGAGTCCTTAAATCCACGGACTATGACTTCCTTAACCTTGACCGTGATATCTTAAAACTAACGTTGGATTGTGATGTCCTTAAACTCACAGACTATGATGTCCTTAACCTCGACCGTGATGTCTTAAAACTAACATTGGACTGTGGAGTCTTTAAATCCACGGACTATGATGTCCTTAACCTCGACCGTGATGTCTTCAAAATAAAAACGGACTGTGGAGTCCTTAAATCCACGGACTATGATGTCCTTAACCTTGACCGCGACGTCTTTAAACTATAGTACCCCGGAAAGCATCCAGAGCAACCCTTAACTCCGTAAAATGCGGATAAAGGCGACTTCACCCATCACTTGCGGGTCCTCACGACTCGTAAGGTAGTAAATTCTCTTGTGAGATCCTTACGACTCTTAAGAGAAAACACACTTAGGAATCCTCACGATTCCTAAGGAGAAACACACCTACAGGATCCTCTCGGCCCGTAGGGAGAAAATATTTTATGAGACCCTCATGGCTCATAAAGTTGAAAAGTCTTAGACCGCACTTGCTAAAATCGTAGGGCAAACAACATAGCGAGAAAGAAGAAAGCAGAGAAATGACACAAGACATTATGAAGAATGTATATCTTTTATTCATGAATTCGATTGAGTACAAGATACATTGTGTTAAAGAATAAAAGAAACAAATACATTTTATTTACAATTACAAATGATACAAAATGTTCATGGAGAAGGAAGCGTCTTCAACAAATCCGCAAGCTGCTCTCGCACTTCCTTCAGCGCCTTCTCCTGATCGGCTACCACAGCCAACTCTGCTTCCACCTGGGCCCGCTGCTGCATGTAGGATGAAAGTTGTTCTTCAACCGCTCGCTGAGCTGCTTCGCGACCTTGGGCATCACGCTCAACGGTATCGATCTTCTGCTTCAATGTTAACCCGTCAGAGATACTTTGCAGGAGGCCCTCGAAGATAACTTTCACCCTAGCAGCGTTCGCGTCAACCTCAGCACGCAATCGAGCAGACTCGCTTGAGGTCTCTTTGCATTCCCTCCGCCTTAAAGCCGCTTCTTGTTCAAGATGGCGGAAGTAAGAAGCGCTCTGCTTGATCCATGCCGTCTGTTGAGTACTCGTGGCCAAAATCTCAGGGGCAGGACGCATAAGCTCCAGCTGATGCAGGCGGGCCTTGATCTCCCTGCAGTGATTAACCCAAGACTCGACGACGCCTTCATTATGAAAATTTACAAGCATCGCCAGCATCGGATTAACCTCAGCAGCGAAATCTGCGTCAAGCTCCTCGACGCATCCGCTCAGCATACTCAAACTCATCGCAGCACCCTTTGAGGATGGACGTCTGGAGAATGGGCCTGCCGGCATCATAATGCGGGACTTGAAAGGAGCTGGAACCAGAGCGATAGATGCAAAACAAATCATAATCAGATGACAGACCTAAAAAATGCAAGAGATTCATGAACAATGGAATTTACTATACCAGCTGTAGCAGGCGGCAAAGCTGGGAGGACCGGTGGCGCAACCGATCTTTTATCTTCTCCTTCGATCTGTAGCACTGCAATCAGGGCAAGGAAAGATCAGAAACAATTTCATTATTGGAAAAAGAAAGAGCATTAATTGAAAACTATACTCACCAGCGCCACTGGAGGAAGCAAGCTCCGACGGGAAGGAGAAGTGTGGGTGCAGACCTGGTACAGGTGATCAAAAAGCACTCCTGTAAGGACGCAATAATACAACATCAGTACGTAAATTATGCAGCCTAGATAAGACTGGTGGGTTACAAATCCATACCTTCCAGCATTTGCGACGGTGCGAGAGAAGGTAGAGAGGTGGCCACCGTCAGGGCGGTAACTGACGTTGCTGTCTCGAGTAGCTTGATATCGGCATCAGCCGCACCTGCATTAAAAGCAAGAATTAGGAAAGACTTCGGAATAAAAAAAAGAGAGAAGGGCGGTGACCCAAAATTTACCTGATGAGCCGTCAGTCGGAGCCGTGACGAGGGCGTCACTTGATGCAACGGTGGCGTCTCCCTCCACCATTGGCATGGGTTCACCTCCCGTTGCCTCATCGCCAGACTCTACAGGAGCCGTCATCATGCTCTCGAAGCCGGGAGATGGCGAAGGACCGTATTTGTTGGGGTAAAAATTTACACCCCGGTTGACCAAGTCAATATCAAAGTCAACCCCAAGCCAAGTGGGCCCAAGCCCAGATCCAGTGGGCCCATGCCCGGGTCGAGCCCGAACATGAAACGGCCGGCCTCCCCCCATGCCAAGTTAAAAATTTTGTAATAAATAATTTTTTTGTATTTCTTTTATTTTATTTTATGGACGAATGTAAGAAAAATAGGCATAAAGCCAAATTTTTGTAAAGCCCATGGCTTATGTGCAAAAAGAAATGGCACATGAGCCATGGGATAGGTAAAATGCCATTTTGTGAAGCCCAAGGGGCTATGTGTAAAGTGTATGGCCTATAAAGGCAAAGATAATGAAATATCTAAACAACTTTTTTCTCTCTCTCAAAAAAATTTCAGATCTGAGATCTTTCTTCCTTCTTCAAGGTTCCAAAATCTTCTTCTTTCTTTTGAATTAAATCAAGAGTTTTACTCTTCCTTTTTCAAAAACTAAATAGTTTTCCACCACAAAACCCATTAAGGGGAACTCAGATCTGCCATCAGATCTCAAAAAGAAAAGATTTTTAAATCTCACATCTCTTTATCTCCAAGATCCGGCCAGCAAAGGAAGAAGAAGGATCCATTTCCTTAACCCAAAGCATCTTAGGAGTTTAACTCCACCCTATTTTCTCTTTAGAGAATTTCCGGGGCCAAAAACCCCCTTTTTTCCTCGCTGGTGCGCTAGCGCCCGAGCGCAAAGCACCCACGTGCCGACACGTGGTGCGGTTGCGCTCCGGCGCACTGCGCCCGAGGGCAAAGCGCCCACGTGCCGACACGTGGCGCGCTTGCGCTCCGGCGCTCTGCGCCCGAGCGCAAAGCGCCCACGTGCCGACACGTGGCGCGCTTGCGCTCCGGCGCTCTGCGCCCGAGCGCAAAGCTGTCACGACCCGCAGGGTACGGAACGTGACTGGCACTTAAGTTTACGAAACGTCTAAAGGCGTCCGTAAAATAAGTAAGCCAAAGCCCAGAAAACAAAACCAATGAAGCACAAGAGTGAAGAAAACCCAATCATTTGAAAGCAAGTTATCAAATAAGTCACGTAAAACCCTTTTTAAAAACAATACCAATTTTTCCCGAAAATTTCGGCAGAGTCTCCTTTGTAAATACTGACCCCAAAAATGGGTACAACAAAATATATACATGAATCCAACAAAATAGGGCATCCCCAAGCGGGAGCTAGCTCTTCGCCATAAGGCGGTCACAAATCCCACGCAATGTAAATGACAGCAAGCATAATAATCATAATAAAGCATAAGGAAGCATGAAAAGTAGCATGTCGGCTCAAGTGAGCTCGACCCCAAAAATACAGCATAAAATCCACAAATCTCACAGTCTCATCTCTAGGTCAATATACAATAAATCTGGTAGAAACAGTAGATGGAGTACACTAGATACAAAGAATATACAAGTGGTACAAAATAATAACATAACCCACCTATGAGCAAATCTCGAGCTCAGGCAAAAGAGGCAAAAGACAAGTGCGCCCGCCGCTACTGAACTGACGGAGCGGACCTGCAAAAGACTGTGGCACAACGGGGGTGAGTTGCCAACTCGTGAGTAATAAATAACATCTGCAAAGGCTATCGTATGCATGCACACAAGCATCCTAGCATCTAAAATACAGGTATGACTGGATGCACTAGCAGGTGTGTATATCATATCAGTGTGCTAATATGTATGCAACATGAATATCTGAGGTCTCAATATGTATATATAAGAAATATTTATTCTCTTTTTGTTTTTGAAACTCTTTTAGAATGCCAGCATAATGTCAATGAATCGACGAAAATCGGTGTCCAGCAACGACACCCAAAGCTGTCTCAAATCTCATAAATCCATGTCATAGTGTCTCTGGCCTCAGCCATCCGGCTGACCCATCTCAATATCAATATCTCATCCTCTCGCGGCCCCGGTCGGTATCCTCTGGATATCCGCCGTGCCCAATGAAGTCACCGGTAGGTAATCCGTCCCCTGCCAGGCTCATCGTCAACACCACGAGCTTCTTGCCCCGGGGTACCCTACCGGGCCCACCATGTACCCGAAACGGTTCATCCAACTCCTCGAAACGGGTCTCAAAAAAACCATAGCAAACTCATGGTGGACGACACTTACATCACTAGAAAACCGCAATTTACATGTTTTAAAAATATCATAAGTTTGGAAATTTTGCGGCTTTCCCCCGAAATCCAGCAATATCATAAAATCTCAAGAAATCCTCATAAGTGCATATATCAATGATAATGAATGCGTATGATATCAATAATCAAGTTGCGATGTGTGATTAATGTATTAAGCATGAACAATGAATATGATGAAGTACATGCACATGAATAGCAATCCTACGGTTTCATTTTAAGGAAATAGCACAATTTAAGTATCAATTAGTAAAAGGTTTAAATTAAAGGTTATCTAGTGTGGTGGCATGGCAATTACCAGGGTGTGTGTGTAAACATGAATAGTGCTCGTGCTGCATATAAAAACCTGGTAATGGTGCATGTGTCCTACAATTGAGTTTGCGTATATGGATATAACATATTGATCTAATTGCAGCAATTATCATGCCAGTATTATTATTCTAATGTCACAAGTGATTATCCAATTTACTATTTTCCAGTTTACTAAATCTATCGGGCGACTTGCGCCATCCAAACGATCGTCCCCCGTAGATGTTAAATCTACTCACCGGGATCCCTGGCTAGTTGTGTCCAATCACCGCCTTTCCCTTTCGCGCCGCGTCTGACGTCTCCGCGGCCGAACCTGGAATTTACATCAATACCAAACACAAGGTTACGTATCAAGAACGACGCAAAACCCCAACGAAACTACTAAAGTTCGCTAGCTAGGTACAACGTGCACAAAGTGCGCGGACACACGCGAAAATCGCAAAAACTGCCAAAAACGCCGATTTGGGTCACCCGGCAAAACAAAAACCCGACTGCCCAAAAACCGCACTCACGCATCCTAAAAGTCGTAGGACAAGCCATACAATCATCAAGATATCAAAAATAAATCATCACATAATTTATATAAAAATCTAGTAAGCAGATACATTCCAAAAATCGGTGCAACGTCGCCGATTTGCGACAAAACGACTACCATCTAGCATACTCACCCAAGCACACTACAAGCAATCCACACACACTAATTACAACACATTAACCATGCTCCAAAACCTATATTCCACAACCAAACCCTTTCTTGATTTTTATAAATAGCAATTGCAAATCAAAATCCAAACTTGAAACTTTAAATTAACACAACAAAAGCCCACTTAAGAAAAATTAACCTCTTAGGTTAGGTTAGCAAAACACTAGATAACAATTTAGGTTCAATCAACTAAATACTGTTTTCTAAACTTAATCCACTCACTAATCATGTTTCACAAACCACTACTAAACATAAACCCTCTCTTGAAAATTTCAAAACCACAATTTCACCCTTCTAAAATCAACTAATTTAGCAAAGTTGAAACTATATCAACAAGGTAACTATATGGATTAGTTAATTAACCACTAGATTAACTATAAAACAATCTAATTAAGTATTATGGCTTCAAAACCCTAGTTAGATTTTTCAAGCAAAACCTAAGAAAACTAGATTAAACTACACTAAATTAACACTAAACCATACAACATAAGAAACTTAAACAAAAGAATTCAACATGATAGAAATTATACCTCTTGATCTATGGATCAAGCAAGAAAATTTGCTCCAAAAATTCCTCCTTTCCACATGTTTTCAACTATATTAGGCTTGAGAAGAGGTAGCACAAGGATTTGTTTTGGTTTTGTAAACAAATTTGTGGATTTATATGGATTTTTGTAGCAATTTTGATGAAATTTTGGAGGAAATGAAAAGAGGAAGGTGAAGGGGGAGGGCTGCTGGAAATTCTCGGCCAGAAGAGGGATGGGGGAGGGTGTGGGCAAGTGAGGAAGGTCATGGGTCAAGTCACCAAGTCAAAGTATCATACTTTATTCATTTAAATTAAAATAAACCCAAAAAAAACCCCTTAAATCAACTCAAGAAACAACTAAAGAAAAGAGATCAGAATTTTCTGGACTTGGTCATGGTTGGGCTGTCCTAGGGCTGAGGGAAAAGATAGAGGGGTTTTACAAAAGAAATTTTATGCAAAAAGGCCCCCTACAACTCAAAAATTGCAAGTTTTAGCCCAAAATTCAATAAATTCGTTTCAATTAATAAAAATTTGTTAAAAATCAAAATAAATTACTAAAAATTCATGTTATCACTAGATTATAATTATCATAATTTTAGAGATTAAAATTAGTCCGGAAAAATTTGTATTTATCGCTTATTTAATGTATTTTCTTACCGGCTTAAAATAATATTAAAAAATTGAAAAAATAGGGAAATTTTTTTAAATGTCCAAAATTTCATAAATAACTCATTAGCTACTAAAAACAAACAATTACCTATCCATTTTAGGTATAACTAGCCCTAAACTGCAAAATATCGAGAAAGACGGTTTTCGGAAAAATACTGAATTTTCACCGAATTTCAGGAAAACACCAAAACGACTTTTCAAGACGCTACAAAAGCGCCCACGTGCCGACACGTGGCGCGTTGCGCTCCGGCGTGCTGCGCCCGAGCGCAAAGCGCCCTCGTGCCGACACGTGGCGCGTTGCGCTCCGGCGCTCTGCGCCCGAGCGCAAAGCGCCCGCGTGCCGACACGTGGCGCGCTTGCGCTCAAGCGCTGGCCCCACGCATCCTTTGGATGTCTTTTTCCCCCTTTTTTATATATATACATATGTATACAAATGTACACATACACATACTCCACGACACGGTCCCTGTTAGAAAAATTCTGCGTGGCTCCCGATATATCCAAACCCCCCTCCAAAACAAAACACAAGTACACTGCACATTAAGTTCGCATGACCAGTTTAACCCGTTAATCGGAGGTTCCCTCGCCCCAAAGGCAGGGGGTAATTAACGGCAGCTTAGTCCGCGGCTGTCGGAGATTCAGATCCCCATAATCATTAAACCCCGGCCTACCCTAGGCAGGGGAAATCTGTAGTACGCCTGACAAGCGCGCGCGTACTCCCATCTCAATGGGGTGACGAAAAACACCCTACAGATTCTGGCACGCCCGGTGGGACCAATCTCTCCTCCCATATTTCGGGTTAAACGTTCATGCGAACTCAATCAATATACATATCGATTGTCTATACTGAAATGATGTTTTTTTTCCTGTGCAGCAATCAACCTTCGACGACAATGTCTCCCCAGACGAATTCAGCTTCCAACATGACCCCGATTCCGTACGTGGTCAAGATCAACGCTCGTGTGGTCCTCCCCGCAAGCCTCAGTCGACAGTGGGAGGAACCGCCCCGCCAGTTTGGCTCCGTCATCATCTACCCTGCCGGAAGCGCTCATCTGGCGGAGATCCCGGTGGAACAGGTGGCCAAGCCAGTCTCAAGGGCGGGGGGCAAGAACTTCGGTACAAAAGGAAACATCAAATGTTGTGGACGAGCTCAGGCGATGACTCCAACAAATGCACAATCGAGCGTATCTCCAAGGCCCTCCATCGACCGGTTTGCGGCGTCTTCCCAAAGAGCCGAAGTCTGCCAGGTGCTTAGAACAGAGAAGTTAAGGCAGAAGCGGCTCAGGTATCGAGCCAACAAAAGGGCCAAGGCTTCGGCTAAATGGAATCGTGTGAAGTTCCAAGTGTAGGGTTGCCCCGCAACGACGGTTGAGTCGGACGTAAGAATCAGCAATTCCTTCGAGCCTCTGAAATGGGTTCAGAAAAATGCCATGACCGCCAGAATCAAGGAGACAGTGGTCCGAACAGTGCTACAAAGAGACGTGTCCCGGCTCCAATATAAAAGGTATGACACCGTCTCTTCAAGAGTCTATCAAGCACTCTGTGCCGCACGAAAGCAGCGGGGCAAACCCAGAAAAGAAGCGCCAGCACCATTCAAGAACCTGGTTAGGCCAGCCGCCTTCAATCGACTACCAGCTACCGAAACAAGGGGGTCAAGACAGCGATCCATGAAATCAGCTGCTAATGATAGAAAGACGGCCGGATATATCATCCATACGGTCTATATGGCGGGCGAGCGCCCCAGCGACAACCTTCGCAGCAAAAGCAAGGATGGGGCCACCACATCCCAAGCCCAATCTAGCCTGAATGTGGTTGCCACTGCCCAAGAACAGCCGCCCCCACTGGATGAAGAAAACCCTCTCGATGAGGATGATAGGCAGAAAGACCCCTCGGTCCATGCAGAGTCAAGCTCGGACAGCGAGGAAGAGCCGACTTTCCGCCCCAGGATTGCGGAACAAGAGCTGCTTCAAGAGCTTCGAAAACAGCTCAGGAGCAAAGATAAAGAGATGGCCAAGCTCTATTCGAAGATTGACGACTTAACGAACGTGGTGATGCAGCTTACGGCTCAAATTGCTCGAGCGCCTCCCAATCAAGCACAAGCCGCTACTAATCAGCCGGGTGATGACAATCCAAGGCAGCCAGTGCCTGTCCCTTCGGGTCCAAGACTGGTCGAGCCACATGAAAGCCAGCCACATTCCGCTTCTGGGGACGCCTTGGCCCCAGATAGCACTATCCCGCTAACACAGGATTGGATATTGGATTTGGTCACCAGCAAGGTTAAAACATTGGTGGCCGAAGCTGAAGCTCAGAAAGAAATCGGCAGTAGTGGGCGGCCATATCCCGCGCAATACGATCTGATTGAGTTCCCAAGCGGCTACGTCATTCCTAAGTTCAGAAGATTTGATGGAACGGGGAATGCAAATCAGCACGTCACCCACTTCAAAGCATCGTGCGAAAATACAGGGGGCAATGGCGCGCTCCTTCTTCGTCAGTTTATCAACAGCCTGACCGGTGTCGCTTTCGACTGGTACGCGAGCATACCAGATGGGTCCGTCATTACCTTTGCCCAAATGGAGTCTCTGTTCCGGCAAAGGTTCATGAGCGTCAGTGATAAAATCTCCATTGCCGACCTTGTGAGGACCAAGCCGGGGAAGAATGAAAGCAACACTGACTTTATCGCCCGATGGCGTAATCTCACGGTCAAGTGCGAACCGCCGCTGGAGCAGGACCAGTCCGTCAGCCTTCTCATTGGGAACCTCAGCAATTGGATGGTCCCATTCTTGTGTACAGCGGGCCTCAAGACATTTCAGGAGCTAACCAAGAAAGTTCAAATGCTGGAACGCTCGAAGCAAGAGTCCCCGCCGGACTCTCAGAGAGACAAAACCTGGAAAAGCAAGCGGGACGACAACCATAGAAGCGGGAGTTCCAGCAGTACCAATGTCTTCAATGCCTCCGACAGTGAAGAAAAGCGAAGGGCGGGCAAATCCAAAACCAACCGGTCTCGAAAGCCATTGCTGGGAGGAGATGGGCCTTCCCTAGAGGAGAAAAAGAACAAGGTTTACTCTTTCAGAAGGGACAAGGTCCGCAAGATATTTAAAGATGCCTTGAACAACGGCCTCCAATTGCCGGAGTCGAAAAGACCCCAAGAGGCAAAAATGACCGACAATCCTCTGTATTGCCCGTACCACCGAGTAGTGAGCCATGCGATCGAGGATTGCTATATCTTCAAAGATTGGGTCGAGAAGCAGTACAAGGCTGGAGAGATCGAACTGTCCAAAAGTGTGTTGATGAATAATCAAGTTGCAACCACCAACTTTATACAGACAGAAACTGAAGCCTTCTGGGAGCAGACAGCCGAACCCGCTGCCCTGAGAAATGAAACGGACTCATCGCGGCCTCCGTGGAGTACGCACATATCTAATAAGACGAAGAAGATGATAAAGCTACTTCGGAAAGAACCCAGGACGGAATGGGAAGGGCAAAAGAAGCCTACCAGTCCAGCTGTCAATGCAGCTCCATCAGGCTCAAAATCCAAGAAGCTCAAGAAGAAGAAAAGTGTAGCTCGGCGCGAAAAAGAGCCTGCAGGGAGATCGACCATTCAAAAATATATCGATTCCCTCGAAGAATATGAACAAAGGGAAAGAACATTGATTCAATTGAAGGAGTTCTTCCCTATACAAGCGGCTGAAATTCTGGAGGAGTTAGAAGAAGACTCCAATGAAGAGATCCTAGTAGTGACCAGCTATGCCATCCATCTTGGCAGCGACTCCGAGGATGAGCTCTGTTTTCCCGAAGAGGACGAGGAGCTCACCACAAAGGCCAATCAAATCCAGCTCAGAAGCGGCAGGGCTCTACCACCAAATCAGGGCAACGCCCCAAAAGGGAAGGAAAAACAAGTCGCTAATGAAGAAGATGGCAGAGAACCGGCTGATGAAAACATAAGTCCTTCCTCGGTGTACTATAATGTCTTGGCACATCTCCGGAAGCTTCCGTCTCTCCTGAGCATCTACGACGCCTTGGTCCTATCTAAGGAGCTTAGAGATGTTCTCATTCACGCTCTACAAAACCCCGAGCGGTATCAGGCTCACTTTGCGGAAATTAATATGAAAGAAGCCCAGCACGCTTTGCATGCCGCCGCAGTCACATTTAAGGACGAAGACTTGCTATTGGGAACGGCTGAGCATAATCGGCCGCTTTACGTGACCGGGTACAGCGACGGAGATCGAATTAATCGCATATTGATTGATCCGGGGTCCTCAGTGAACATCATGAACTTGCGGACGCTGAAGAGTTTGTCAATGGACGTCCGACACCTGTCAAGAGAAAGGATTGTCATTCAAGGCTTCAACCAAAATTGCCAGCAAGTTCTGGGGTCCATAGCTCTGCCAATCAAATTCGGGGATCTGCAAACTGAAGCTAAGATATACGTGATCGATGCCGACACGTCTTATAAGATTCTCTTGGGGCGGCCGTGGCTCCACGATTACGGCATCATTCCGTCAACTCTCCATCAATGCATGAAGTATACTAAAAATGGCGAAGAAAGACGCATTGACGGAGACATCCAGCCGTTCGGTGTGCATGAAGTCCGCTATGAAGATTCTCGGTACTTTATGAACCACCAAAATGCTAAGCCACAACTGACTGAGGATAGACCGGCCCCAAGACCCAAAAGCAAATCTGCGCCGGTTGTCACTTTCAAAAGTAAAAACACCCAAGTGCGCCCACATTTCGGTAGCGACACTGATGAGTCCGACACTGGAAGCCCGTCCTTCCGTAAAACCCGCCCTCGTTTCGGCAGCGATACGGACGAATCTGTTACTGAAGGTCCATCTAGCAGCAAAGTCTGCCCTCATCTTGGCAGTGACACTGAAGAGTCAGAAGAAGAGGACCTGCCGTGCAACAGCTGTGCAGATTGGACCCCCATGCAGCAAGAGAAACTACGAGAGACCTTCGAAGTCGCAGAAGGGTCCCTAGCCGTCACAAAGGTGCCGGAGCAGATGTGCAAAGAGCTCGACGCATTGTCAGTCTCTACCGTGGACCAGCTGAAAACTTTCTACGTGCCCGGGAGGAAAAATGGACAGAAGGGCATTCTGTTTTATGGGTCAAACCCCGTTGTGCACCCGGACGATTTGTCTGTCGCGTGCCTTCCATATGAGAGAGGCATAAGAGCCGTCCTCAATCCCAGATACTATGCGTCCGAGATGCGGGAATACTTTAAAAAGTGCGGATGCCGGTTATATCAAACGGAGTCCGAAGCAAAGTTTTACGAAGGGCTATGGTATCTACCTCAGGTCCGAGCACTCATCGATGGACGAATTCCAGATAGGCGGGGCATAGGCTACGTTCAACCTGATTCCAAAGCGTGCTACATGATCCATGTTGGTGAGGCCAGCGAAAGATCAAATGATGATGACGAAATAGCCGAGCCAGAAGAAGCTCCTCAAGAGCTCGAAGATGGAGGACAAGCAACCTTTGATGAGCTAACCGAGATTGACTTAGGAACGCCCGATAATCCGAGGCCGACCTACATCAGCTCGCTCTTGTCAGAGGAAATGAAAGCGCAGATAATTGCCCTGCTGCATGAGTTCGTCGACTGCTTCGCGTGGACATACAAAGAAATGCCTGGCCTTTCCCCTGAAGTGGCCGTACATAAGTTGGCTATATCTCCTGATGCTAAGCCAGTCAAACAAGCTTCTCGAAGAATGAGAAGGGAACTAGAAGAAAAGGTCATCGAGGAAACTAAGAAGCTCATCGATGCCGGCTTCATCAGGGAAGAGAAATATGCGGACTGGATCGCATGCATAGCCCCAGTGAAGAAGAAAAATGGGCAGATCCGAGTTTGTGTCGATTTCAGGGACCTCAACAAGGCATGTCCAAAGGACGACTTCCCGCTACCGGTCATGGAAATGATGGTCGATGACACCTCAAATTATGAGTTGTTCACCTTTATGGATGGCTCGTCTGGATATAATCAGATCAAGATGTCGCCTGAGGATGAGAAGCATACAGCATTTCGAACTCCGATCGGAATATATTGCTACAAGGTGATGCCGTTCGGACTGAAGAACGCAGGTGCTACATATCAAAGGGCAATGACTAATATCTTTGATGACCTAATCCATAAAGTCGTCGAATGCTATGTTGATGATCTGGTCGTCAAGACTAAAGCCAAGGCCGATCATATCCAAGATCTCAGGACCGTTCTCACCAGACTGAGGGAATACGATCTGAAGATGAATCCTCTGAAGTGCGTTTTTGGCGTGTCATCGGGAAAATTCCTGGGCTTCATAGTCCGACATCGAGGGATCGAAGTTGACCCATCAAAGATAAAGGCCATCATGGAGATGCCCCTTCCGAAGAGTTTGACGCAGCTAAGATCTTTTCAAGGCAAGCTTGCTTACATACGGAGGTTTATCTCAAATTTATCGGGGAGATGTAGGCCCTTCTCAAAGCTCATGAAAAAAGGAGCTCCTTTTATCTGGGATGCCGAATGTCAAGCAGCATTCGAAAGCATCAAACAATACTTGTTGCACCCTCCAGTGCTGGCCGCTCCCATTCCAAATAAACCGCTGATTCTCTACACTGCCGCGCTGGACGAGTCACTCGGTGCGCTCCTTGCCCAGAATAACGAGGAGGGAAAAGAAAATGCCCTCTACTACCTCAGTCGAACTCTAGTCGGGGCGGAACACAACTACTCCCCAATCGAAAAGCAATGCCTGGCTCTAATATTTGCTGTGAAGAAGCCGAGGCACTATTTGCTCGCTCATCGGGTTATGCTGATCTCTAAGGTCGACCCTCTCAAACACTTGATGACCAAAGCAAGCCTAGCCGGCAAAATGGCAAGATGGGCTGTTATGCTACTCGAGTTTGACATAGTTTATACTCCTCAGAAAGCAGTAAAAGGGCAAGCTCTTGCAGACTTTCTCGCTGCTCATCCTATACCAGAAGGATCGCCGCTAAATTGTGAGTTACCCGACGAACAAGTGCTGCACCTCGAGGAAGACGAGCCATATTGGGAGCTCTACTTTGATGGGGCCTCATCAATAAGGAGCTCCGGCAGATCAAGCATCCCGGAGGTAAAGGCGGGGATAGGATTGGTGTTCACCACGCCATCAATGGGAACCCTGCGGCATTCTTTCGCTCTCACCGAGCCTCGGACAAACAATGAAGCTGAGTATGAAGCTCTGATAGCTGGTTTGGAGCTCGCCATAGAAATGGAAATCCGTCGGCTACGAGTTTACGGTGACTCCCAGCTCGTCATCAACCAAGTAAGCGGCGATTATAAAATATACAAACCCGAGTTAGCTCGGTACAGAGGCCGAGTGGTGGAACTCATGAAATGGTTCACTCACATTGAACTAATAAGAGTCCCTAGAGCGTTGAATGGAAAGGCTGACGTACTCGCTCGCTTAGCCAAGGAGCTGGCCGATCCTGACATGGACGAAATTCTGATCACAGTCAGGAGACGACAAATTCTACCCCCAGTCTCTCTACGAGAAGAGGAAAGCGCGGAACAGAAGAGCAGTCCTGCCGAAGAAGCTTCGATCATCCAAGACGAGCCCGATTGGAGAGAACCCTTCATAGAGTACCTCCGATACGACAAGCTGCCCGAAGAAAAATCTGCGAGGATCCAGCTGAAGAAAAGAGCTCTCCGATACGTGTTTGTAAATGACACATTATACCGCAGGTCATATGACCAACTCTGGCTCAGGTGTCTGTTGATAAGTCGAAAATATTGCATATTTTAGCCGGCAATTTCCTCATCATTTGCATTCATATAGAAGTGTTCGGTATTCATATTTTACATATTAGCAAAACTGTCGCAAAATATCAGATTGCATGTATTAGACTCTAAAACCGACACTATAAAGGAAATTGACCACATTTCATGGCATCGCATCATCCCTACATTTGCGCAACACTTGTTTTGAGATCTGTGCAGGAAAATCTAGCAGAAAGGCCAAAAATTTACAGGATACAGCTAAAACGTTACGCCAACTCAATGATTTCAGTTCTGGTATTAATCTAAAGGGACAAATACAAATCAAAACATCAGATAAAGCTCAAAGTATCAACCCAAGACCACTGCAAAAAGACCAAGCCCCAAGGAGTATACATGGCCGCGGAACCGCGGCCTAAGCCTGCTTGAGCCGTGGTTCCGCGGCTACTTGATGACGTCACCACTTCATATTTGCATCAAAACTCTTCTCTCAGGGCCCACACTTTAGAAAGACACCTCAAATTCCAGAAGACTCCAGAGACTTCTGCCAGATAGCAAGCTTTGGGATCAACACTAAACTAGCCTATCATTCTAGAAACTTCTCCCTAAACCCTAGCTTAAACCCTAAGCTAAGCCTAACAAACTCTTTCTAGAAACTCCTCAACAAACTTTTGGAGGGAATTGTAATTTCAAACCTAGACCTAGGGTTTGGGAGATCTATAAATAAGACCCTAGGCTCACTTGTAAAAGAATCCCGAAATATAGAAATTCATTCATTGAAATTGATTGATCCATTCACTCTCTTTCTTCTTCTTCTTCTTCCACAAGTCTAGTGAGAGGGCTTGTGTGAAACCCTAACCCTAATTCCAATCAAAAGCTAAGATCCCGAGTACCCATCAAGCAAGAAGCCTTGCAACCTTTTATGAGCCGAGCCAATCTTCAACAGAGCAAGTGGTCCAAGCTGATCCGCGACTCACGAAGCCGAGCGACGCCAAATCGACAATCTAGTTCTTCCTCTTGTAGTTCTTGAGCGACTGTAATCAAATTGTTGATATAAATAAAAGGTGATATTCTTTTATCTTGTTTTCTTTAAATTCTCGCATCATGATATCTTTTTAATTCTTGAATACTTTCTGTGTGATGATGTTTGAGTAATACTCCGCTCGTCGAGGAGCCGAGACGATCAATAGAATGATGATGTAATATATCTTAAATCGATTCTTGAATCCTACGAGTTTTGTAAACCCTAGCAAGTTCAAGAACCGACGACCCAATTCGTTGCGATGCTTTCTTGATTGATATCGCTCGAGATTGGGGAGTTACGATCGTTTCTTGAAATTGTTAGAGGCTAGAATGTGAATGATATCTACGAAAGAACAAGGGTTAAACGATGAAACCCTAGTTTCATCAAGAAAGCCCTAACTCTCGTCGATCATCATCGATCTAGTATCAATCCTTCGAAGGACAAGAACACGAAAGCTTGAAATTACATCACGTCTATAGATCCGATCGATTCCTACGAGCCTCATTTAGATTCCTGACATTTTGGTTGGAAATATTATCAAAACATCGATTCTTGATTTGTTTATCAGTTTCTTGATTCTTGATTAAACATCGTGACACCTGAATCAATCGATAAATTCTTGAATCATGTTTTCTTTTCTTTTCGATTAACTTTTCGATTCAAACAAATTAAACAAAGAAACGAATCGCACAATCCCTGTGGACGATCCGCACTCGCTTACGATCTACAACTGACACCGTAGTTGATTGCGGTCAAATATAATTTTTGGTTGTGATTTCTTTACAATTTTCTAAATACCGACACAAAGAAACTTATTCACTTGATTTGATACACACAATCTGAAAGAATTACGACAATCAAAATGGCGCCGTTGCCGGGGATCGCGCGCTAATTCGTTCATATTATAGTTTGAATTGAAAGAATTATTCCATTGTTATTTTGAGATCAAAATTCGTGCAAACCCTAAACGATTTGTTGTGATTCATTGCAAGGAAATCTGGAGCTGTTTGGAAACTGAAGAAAATTTTTGGAAAATACCAGAGAGCAGTGGGAGTCTACAGAAGCTCCATGAAAATTTTTTGTGGGGTGATCTCATCAAGAGACCGCGGAAGTGCGGCATTAGAGGGAATTTGCGGCGGAACCGCGGCAATCCTGGGGGATCTCTGCAAAATTTTTGCTTCAGGTGATTTCTTACGTTCTCCTCTCTCCTCTTTTAGCTCCAACTAACAAATTTCTGCAGCCTTCTTTGCAAATAATCACAGCGCCGCAAAAGAAAAATTAAATTTGTGCGTGATTTTGATTTCTTGGTTGTTTGCATTCTAAATACGGAAATTAAGGGGCACGGCCAAATCCAAATTAGGTGGGGAGTTCATTACCCTTCCTAAGCCCCAAAAATCACAAACTTGCATACGCATTTGTCCCTCATTAACTAAAAAATATCTAGAGATGACTCTGAGGACCGTCGCGCTCACTTAGGACAGAAGAAGGCCGTGGGTAATTCATTGCTTATCCGCGTTTCTCTTATGGTGCCTAGGAAAGTGTGTCGAAGTCTAGTGGTTACTTAATTAGGCCCACTACTTACGTAGTGGAGAACCTCCCACTTACCTGGCACTTACCTGGCCACAGGAGGGACAAAGAGGCAGTGGAGGATTCTATCCTGCGTCTTGTCTTCTGGCAGTTAGGAGCGGTCTAGAGATCTGACCTAGGCGACCCCTAGAATTAGGATTTTGTGTGTTGCATCATTTTTTTTCAAAATCCGTCCCTTTTTCAAAAAGCAAGCACCGCATTCAGCATTTACCCCTGATTATAAGCCACGCTGCCACTTGTACTAACCCTTTTTAGTACAAGATAGGCTGGACACGGGATTCTAGTGCCCGTTTAGTCCGTGTACCTCCTATCGACTCCGAAGTCGATATTTCTCCATTTACCTTTCCTTTACCGACTACCACACCCACACCGATGGATCCGAATCCATCAAACTTCTTTAACCCTAATCTGCCGCCGTCCGTTGGTGCGCAGAATCCACCCCGCATCTCTCTCCAGGAGAGGTGCTACCCTATTCGAGATCCTCTTTCGACCTGCTTATCCACACCACCAGCCAACGGGGATAATTTTGAGATTAAGCCCCAGTATATCAATCTTTTACCCAAATTCCACGGACTCGAGACTGAGGACGCTTACGTTTTCATTACCAAATTTGAAAACGTATGCGCAATGATGGGTATGTCACAACTTTCAGTGGATGCTATGCGTCTACGACTTCTTCCATTTACATTGTGCGATATAGCCGAGAAGTGGCTATATAACACTACCGCACATTCTATTACGAATTGGGAAGAATTCGTAGCGGCATTCCTTAAGAAATTTTACCCAATACAAAAGACAGCTCGAATCCGTAGCGAACTGAATCAATTTGCCCAGCTCCCTACTGAACCATTTTCAAAATGCTTTGAACGTTTTAAGGATCTATTGGTTCAGTGTCCTCATCACGGCATCCCGAGATGGGAATTGTGCCGAATCATTTATGAGGGCATTAACCCAAACACTAAACAGAGCCTTGAAAACATGTGTCAAGGTACTTTTATGACTAAAGATGATGGGGAAGCTTGGAAGTATTTAGAAGAGTTCGCTGAAAAATCACTACAGTGGGAGAGTGGAACCATAACACCTGCGGGATCCTTTCGACTCGTAGGGAGAAAATGCTTTTATGGGACCCTCACGGCCCATAAAATTGAAAAGCCTTAGGTGATAGGGATCCAAACCTGTCTCCTAAGCCATCGTCCCCCAACGGGCAACGGCAAATGATGAGTCGCTCTTGGCATTTCGCTTCAGTGTTAGTGGTGCTGATGCCGACCAAAAACCCAAATCCCAAGTCCTCCCAAGGCAAATGATGAGTTGCTCCTGGCATTATTCCAGTGCAGCAATGCTGATGCCAAACAAGATCGAAATTCCAAGTCCCCAAACGGCGAATGATGAGTCGCTCCTGGTACCACATTCCAGTGCAGCGATGCAGACGCCAACCAAAATCCGATTTCTCAAAATTCTCCTGGCCCTACGGTGGGTCCCCAAATTGACCATCGTATATAATCCACGGGCTCAAATAATTCTCATCATACCCATGCCCCACCGTAATCACCAGTTACGCGGCCGGTCTCCGCTTTGGGAATGATGCTCTATTGATAAGACCCACTCATGTGTCCTCACGATATATGAGGAGAACAAACCTTTATGGGATCCTTACGACTCATAAAGGAAAAACACACTTAGGAGTCCTCACGACTCCTAAGGAGAAAATACACCTGCGGGATCCTTACGACTCGTAGGGAGAAAATGCTTTTATGGGACCCTCACGGCCCATAAAATTGAAAAGTCTTAGGCGATAGAGATCTAAACCTGTCTCCTAAGCCATCGCTCCCCAATCCCCAAATGGCGAATGATGAGTCGCTCCTGGTACCATATTCTAGTGCAGCGATGCAGACGCCAACCAAATTCCAAATCCCATACCCCAACGGCGAATGATGAGTCGCTCCTGGTACCATATTCCAGTGCAGCGATGCAGACGCCGACAAAGTCCCAAAATTTTTTATGGCCCTACGGTCTGGATCATACATCCTATAAAACCGTATACAATCCACGGGCGTAAAACAATCCCAAAATCCTCTCAATGACAAATGATGATTTGCTCCTGGTACCATATTCCAGCATAGCGATACTGATGTCAACCCAAATCAAAATCAACAAGTCAACTTCCACTCCGACACCGCAGAAAGCGGAGCAAGTCAGAATCCAATCTCGACACCGCAAGAAGCGGAGCAAGTCAAGTCTACCCCTGACACTGCAAGAAGCAGAGCAAGTCAAATCAAGCACCGACCGTCCAAGTCGCAAAAAGGGCAGAACCGACCGTCCAAGTCACTAAAAGGGCAGCATCGACCGTCCACGTCGCAAAAAGGGCAAAACCGACCGTCCAAGTCGCTAAAAGGGCAGCACCGACCGTCCACGTCGCTAAAAGGGCAGCACCGACCGTCCAAGTCGCAAAAAGGGCAGAACCGACCGTCCAAGTCACTAAAAGGGCAGCACCGACCGTCCAAGTCGCAAAAAGGGCAGCACCGACCGTCCACGTCGCTAAAAGGGCAGCATCGACCGTCCAAGTCGCAAAAAGGGCAGAACCGACCGTCCAAGTCACTAAAAGGGCAGCACCGACCGTCCACGTCGCTAAAAGGGCAGCATCGACCGTCCAAGTCGCAAAAAGGGCAGAACCGACCGTCCAAGTCACTAAAAGGGCAGCACCGACCGTCCAAGTCGCAAAAAGGGCAGCACCGACCGTCCACGTCGCTAAAAGGGCAGCATCGACCGTCCAAGTCGCAAAAAGGGCAGAACCGACAGTCCACGTCGCTAAAAGGGCAGCACCGACCGTCCAGGTCGCAAAAAGAGCAGAACCGACCGTCCAAGTCGCAAAAAGGGCCGCATCGACCGTCCATGTCGTAAAAAGGGCAGTGCCAGCTTCCTAAAAGGTGGGAACCGAATCAAGTCGCCTCCACGTGAAAGAAGATCCATCAATTTCATGCACACGACCCACATATGTGGTGTGCATTTATTGATGGGGGGCAATTTGTTGGGGTAAAAATTTACACCCCGGTTGACCAAGTCAATATCAAAGTCAACCCCAAGCCAAGTGGGCCCAAGCCCAGATCCAGTGGGCCCATGCCCGGGTCGAGCCCGAACATGAAACGGCCGGCCTCCCCCCATGCCAAGGTAAAAATTTTGTAATAAATAATTTTGTTGTATTTCTTTTATTTTATTTTATGGACGAATGTAAGAAAAATAGGCATAAAGCCAAATTTTTGTAAAGCCCATGGCTTATGTGCAAAAAGAAATGGCACATGAGCCATGGGATAGGCAAAATGCCATTTTGTGAAGCCCAAGGGGTTATATGTAAAGTATATGGCCTATAAAGGCAAAGATAATGAAATATTTAAACAACTTTTTTCTCTCTCAAAAATGTTTCAGATCTGAGATCTTTCTTCCTTCTTCAAGGTTCCAAAATCTTCTTCTTTCTTTTGAATTAAATCAAGAGTTTTACTCTTCCTTTTTCAAAAACTAAATAGTTTTCCACCACAAAACCCATTAAGGGGAACTCAGATCTGCCATCAGATCTCAAAAAGAAAAGATTTTTAAATCTCACATCTCTTTATCTCCAAGATCCGGCCAGCAAAGGAAGAAGAAGGACCCATTTCCTTAACCCAAAGCATCTTAGGAGTTTAACTCCACCCTATTTTCTCTTTAGAGAATTTCCGGGGCCAAAAACCCCCTTTTTTCCTCGCTGGTGCGCTAGCACCCGAGCGCAAAGCGCCCACGTGCCGACACGTGGCGCGGTTGCGCTCCGGCGCACTGCGCCCGAGCGTAAAGCGCCCACATGCCGACACGTGGCGCGCTTGCGCTCCGGCGCTCTGCGCCCGAGCGCAAAGCGCCCTCGTGCCGACACGTGGCGCGCTTGCGCTCCGGCGCTCTGCGCCCGAGCGCAAAGCGCCCTCGTGCCGACACGTGGCGCGCTTGCGCTCCGGCGCGCTGCGCCCGAGCGCAAAGCGCCCGCGTGCCGACACGTGGCGCGTTGCGCTCCAGCGCTCTGCGCTCCAGCGCTCTGCGCTCCAGCGCAAAGCGCCCGCGTGCCGACATGTGGCGCGCTTGCTCTCAAGCGCCCAGGCGCTGGCCCCACGCATCCTTTAGATGTCTTTTTCCCCCTTTTTTTTATATATATACATATGTTAGTTATATGTATGCCCTAGAGGCCATTACTGTACATAGGATGTATATTGTAGTGGACACTGGGACATATATAGGGAGGACTTTCTTGCTCGACATGATAGTATGCTATCTGGTTGCTCTTTACCTTAACGTGTATACTGTTTGTCTCTCTGTTACATGTTGGTAAAGTCCTTAGGATGTGTACTTGACTACCTGGACTATGATGCGGATCATACTAGTGGGGACATGGTAGTCCATAAGTACATCCTTCAAAGTCCCTAGTCGAGGGTGTATCGAGACGGGGCATCGATATACCAGAGTAGACTAGCGTATACCTTCTCGACCCATACAGATGGGCGATGGATGATCCCATATCCATTGGTGTTTGACATCAGAGATGATATACGGGTGCTCAGTAGAGACTGGGTACACTGGACGGACTCGCCGAGAACTCCCAGATGGTATTATACCTCACGTCAGATGGCAGTTCTCTGGTGACACTGGTACAGAGTAGTCTGTTGACACGAGATCGTCATAGAGTCTTGTGTGGTTCCCACTGTGCTTTGATTTCCATCTTACCACGTCCAAGAGGGCGTGCAAAACGGTGGTTTTTGGGTACAGTCCCGAGTCACATGGAGGCAATGAGCGATAGGAGGGGATTCGTCTCTCCCGGTATAGGGGATTGATGTTGCGCTGTGTTCGATTGGCTATAACCGGAAATCCCTGGCCAGGGTTGCTGAGATTTACTGGTAAGTGTTACCAGTAGTATCTCGAATTGTTATAGACCTCATATCGACACGACTTATCGAGCTATTGGGGTCTGACGTTTACCACCCCTAGGCGAGATATGCGACATATCAGACGATCAGACCGGACTGTATGGTAGTGTTACTGGTTGGATTCACTGGAGTGTGAGCGGGCTTGCTCGTCGATCTTCAGATCGCTCAATACCCGGGTGGCCGTTACGTTTAGCAGACCGCTTGCGGCTTGTGGGTGCTTGATATGATCATCACCTGCTGCCGGCGTATTGACGAGTCTTTAGAGTCCTACACAGAGGTTTCCTGGTTCAAGCGAAACGAAATAAGAGCGCATATGAGATATGTGCGGGACCGAGAATAATACGTGTATGTGATACCGTATTCCATTCTCGCGATGAATGTGTCGAATGGTTGTATGCGATATAACCTAGTTATCGAATCAAGGATTGATTCGATAAGCCAATACATTGTATACTAGTCGGTTGTGTGCGACATGACCGGATCATTGAATCAAGTGTTGATTTAATTATTTAATGCATAATTATATATTTGATATATTACTTTGCATTAACTAGTATCGGTTCACTTTAAATGGATTTTCTCACTCGGATGTGCGCATTGCATATGCGATATGATTTTGTGCACTTGCTTGTATCATGTTTGATGATACATGCCTTTTGGTTAAGTGTAAAGAATTAAACCTTGGTTAATGAAATGGTTAGGGTTTACTATTTCCTTATTCATTTTATTCATTTATTTATTCTTTTGGAAAAAGAAAAGCAAATGAGAAAATGGTGGCTTGTTTTGTTTTGTTCATGAAGTTTCATGAACACTTTGACTTTGTAACCATTTTGTCTCATGCTTAACCCTAACCATTCCACTTAACCCTAATCAATTCTCTACACTATACCATGGTTACATTATGATAAGTATTCTTTTTACTTTTCATTTTATTATTCTTATCATAACATTATTCTTCTTCTTCTTCATTTCTTCAAGTGAAGAAAGCTTGCCTCCATCAATGGCAAGTGATGAAAAAGAGTGAGAAATCCAAATCTAAAGTGAACCCACCTCCTATTTCTTCATCCTCTACCTCTTGCCAAGTAGTAGAGTGTGTTTTCTTCGCAAGTTTCTTGACTTGGTGAAGTGAGAGCTTGATCTAGTGATGCTTCGACGTAGATCATCTTCGGCATGGACATCGACGACCTAGCTCACCATTTCTCCGACGAAGCCGACGCTAGAGCCTGGGAATTCATTTGGACAGCAAGGGGACTTCGTTGCGGAGCTATGGAGGTGGAGCACCGGATCTACAAAGGTTGTATTTCCGTTTACTTGTAGTTAAGTGTTAACTAGTTTATTGTTTCGCCTAGAAATTTAGCCAACGATCCGTTCTAGGGTTTCTCGGCACCGTTTAAATTTAAAATTGGCATGGTTGATGCCTTGTGAGACCTCATTAGGGTGCCTAGGAACCCTACAGTGGTATCAGAGCCTAGCTAGAGCCTTAGGCGAAGTCCAGACGGAATTTGAAGTCCGAACGATCCCGAAACCCTAACCAATACATGCTCTCTGGACTTTTTCTAAAATCTGGGTTTTTCCAGAATTAAAAATTGCTAAAAAATTCAGTAAGAAAAAATAAGAATTACGATGCAAATTTTTTTCGATGAACAGTATTTAGTGCGGCGGAACCGCGGCAGAAGCCTAGCTTCTGCGGCGGTTCCGCGGCTATCTGGTGACGTCATCCCTCATTGTTTGCACAGTAATTCCTGATAAATTATGCTGAGTTTTCTGGGAATTTTTAAAATTTATTCAAGAGTTGAATTTTCTGGTGTGTATTGGGGGTTCGTAGTTTCGATCGGATTATCAGATTTTGTCTGTGTGGCTTTCCGGATATTTTTGAATATGTTAAAAAGTTCGACCGGATATAAATACCCATTGTTTCCCCTGACAGAAAATTTCCAAGTGTTGGATTTTTCCGAGGTTTAAAGACGTTCTAAGTAGTGCAAGTAACGCGATGGACCCTCTAGAAGACAACAAACCTTAACTCGATTATGTGACCGTCTTGAACTGCCCTTTGAACCTTCGGGTTTGGGGCAGTACGGCGTGCCACATGTGAAGCATTAGCTTGACCCTTCTACGGCTGGACCATTGGTACTGAGGCACGAACTGAATGTTTTTAGACTTGTTTCATGTGTTGATCCGTATCGGGAAAACTTGGGTGTTCGATTGTTCGATCGGAAAGTTTGACATTTTCTATTTATCCGGAACGGGATACAATAATTAGAATTCACAAGAAGTTATGAGATAACTGAATGAATGTTATAAACATAGCACTTTAGTCTCACTTGATCGGTTGCCACGGAATTTTGATGTGATCAAAAGTCCGTCGCAATCACGTAGTGTACGCGGATACTCGCCGGGTAAACTTAATAGACAGCCTCACTCCATAGCCCCGACCAAGTGACTGTAGGAGAACCCCGTCGCCGAAAGCATCCGTTCGGGTGCTCGTGGTGGCGGTGTTCCGCCTTGGTGCACTTCGTCGACGGTATCGGGGGTGCGGCCGTCTACTGAAGTTTGCGACGAGCATTCGATCAGGATGTCGGGAATCCTGTTGAATTGCCCGACTTGATATTGAAAAGAGTTTTCGATTTTGAGACTAAAATGCGGGGTTTATAATTGTTAGGCATGTGATGTCTAAGGAATTCATTTGATTAGGCATGCGATGTCTAAAGAGGTTGCGGATTCCAACTGTTGTAGTTTTACACTTTCTTTTCTGTGACCGTAAGTGTAATATGTGATATCACCGGTTTCGTTGCTATATGTCAACGACAATTGGGATGCGCATATTTACTTACGTTGATGACATGTGATGTTATGTGTTGCTGGATATGTTATATTGGATAGTCGTGTTTGAATAGCCGGGGGTTTTTATGTGAGATGAGTGTTTTTCATTTTCATTCATGTAAAAACTTGTATGTAATATTCTTTTATTGGGGCACTTCCAGGTTGCGGAAGATGTCACCCTTTGTATATTATTTACTTTTCCGCACTAGGATAGACCCAAGGAGGGGAGCACAAGTAACCGGGTTCTGGAGTCCAGTGGGAGACCAACTCGAGGAGTCGAGTCCGGGTCTCCTAACTCTAGAATTGGTAGGGTTGCTTGCCGCTCTCGTAGGGGTCTAGGGGTGTGGGTTTGGCTATTCATCACGACCATGGAATCCGTGTTTTATACTGGCTCGTATTGAAAACACGGACGTCCTAGTATATCCAATATTTCGTATGATTCTTCTGCTGCAATATCTGTGATATGTTCTGTGATAGATACAGTATATAGTATATATGATATATTATATAGACGTTACTTATGTTTTACACCCGCGCTAGCCCTGCCCCGCTCTGCCGTTAGTTACCTAACCTAACGGTGCACGAGGGGACATCGAGGCGAATGCGGATGGCATAAGTGTACGTCGTATTTATCTGTGATGTTTAGGTAACTTAAATGATGGGACTTCATTAATGTGATTAATGAAATAAAAGAAACCTAAGATGTTGTAGAATCGAATTTCAAAATAAAACAGGTAGCTACAGTTCTTGCTTTGCATAGCGGTATATATGATATATCCTGCACCTTATTCGATGAGGAAAGGACCGAGATCCCTTCACCGGGAGTGACTCCTTTAGCAATAACTGGCAGATGCTACACACTCGGTTTGTCTTTTGATTGCTTTTAAGAGTTTTTTCTTTGCACAGTGATATATATGATATATCCCGCACCTCATTCGACGAGGAAAGGACCGACGATCCCTTCACCGGGAGTGACTCCTTTAGCAAAACTAGAAAAGCCTAAAAAACACTCCATTTCAAAACTTCATTTGATTCTACAACGATATCAAGTTCATTACGCAATAGGTTTTCAGAAAAACCTGTCGTAGCCCTCCGTCATTTCAGATAAGTCCTGTTTAGTATTCGTGCTGCGTTTGTTGACCTTGTCAAGACGCAGTGTGCGGTAGCTAACCAGTATTTATCTGCTTATGCATATGATGCAGATTGGGTTAGGGTAGTCGTACGACCTTGTTGACCTTGTCAAGGGTCGTGCGGGTGGGTTTGATTCAATCAAGAAATGACGGGTTGAACTTGACTTGCGGTCTATGGTTTGTTGACCTTGTCAAGGTCATAGATCGTTTGGGGCAAAATATTATCGGGAATTTCAAGTGTTGAAATTTGCAATGAGATTGCATACCTTCTATGAGATAGTTGGATCCCGATATCCGCTGTGAGTAATTGTTACTCCTGGGAGAGTTTTATACATTACAATTAGCCGATCAAGTAGGTGTCTAGAAAGGTGTCAATGGGGTTACGCCTCTGGGAAAATGAGGTTTACATTAATTAGGTTCGTGCGAAAGCACGGGGGACCTCCCTCAAAGTACCGACACTGGCCTGGCTGAAAGATTGGCGAACTTATAGTGTGTAATTAATCCCGGCTAGTCTTTCCTTTTAGGGTTTGAAGGAAGATTTGATAAAAAGCAGTGGGAGCCATCCTGATTAGATAAAATAATAACCAATCTATTCTTGACAGAGCGCACGCTGAGTGTTTTCTTCTCTCTCTCTCCAGGTAGAGACCATATCACGCCTTAATCAAGATAATAATACGGAATATTGACCGAACCCGCTTGTTATACTGAGCTGGGGAACGTTGGTCCCGCTCCAACTTATAATTGTTATAAGACAGAGCAGGAAATTGGGGAATACCAGATTTCCCGTGCCGCCCAAACGAAGAGAGTGCATGATGATGCATCATCTTCGGGTGTGTTCATTACAAAGAACTGTTACTCTGTAAACTCTACGTCCTGGGTATGTGATACCAGATCAGGATCCCAGATATGTAATCTGTTACATAGGGCTACAGAAAGGTAGAGAACTGAGAACGGGTGATAAGTTTCATGAGGCAGAAAACGGGGCAAGAGTTGCAGCCAAGTCTGTTGGTCACTGTCACCCTGTATTACCAATACATTGATTCTGAACGAATGTTATTAGATACCGAACCTGATATACAAAATCATATCAGTCTCTTTATTAGTAAAGAAAGGATATAATTTTGTATTGTTGGATAATGTTTTGAACATTTCCTATATCAAAAGTTGATCGGTTCAGGCACGTTATCTAAAAGCGTTGATGTTCTAAATCAAACTACAGTTCTTTAGTATACGGAACACACACAAGAGGAAGAGTTCAGAAATGAACGAATCCTTCTTGAGGCATTGTAGACTAGGTCATATCAATGTGACCCGACTAGCTGAAGTTACATAAAGATGCATATTTAAATGAGTTTGAATTTACATCTTGTGAAACTTGCCAGTCATGTCACAAAGATAAGATGACCACAGCTCTGTTTATTGGAAACAGAGAAAGAGTTAGTGAACTCTTGGGATGATACATGTTGATGTATGTAGGTCCCCAGTCTACAAATGCCAGGACTGGTTCTTTATACTTCATTATATTCTCTGATAATCTCTCAAGATTCAGTCATATGTTCCTGTTGAAACATGAGTCCGAACCTTTTGAGATATTCACAGAATATAAGTTAGAAGTAGAGAACCAAAATACGGGTATAAGTATTATGTCCTTTGATGTGATCAAGGAGGAGAATACTTGAGCACGGAAATACTGGACTATTCTAAAGGAGAATGAGATTCTCTCTCAGCATCACTCCTCCGTATACACCATAGCACGATGGTATATCGGGGCGGAGCAATCACACCCTATATGATAAGGTGTGCTCTATGATGAGTACAACTGAGTTACCTATTTCCTTTTGGGAGTTATGTGCTTGAGAAGCTGCATACCTATTGAATAGGGTTCGAATCAGATCAAAGCCTACCACTTCATATGTGATATGGAAAGGGAAGATCCCATATCTTAAGTTGGTTAAGATTTGGGGTTGTCCGGCCTATGTCTGAAAGCAAAATCCGGACAAGCTCGAGGCAAAGTCAATAATGTAGAACTGGAAAGGTTCCAGCTATACAAACTGCAGCTGAAGATTTGGTAGAACCAGTGGATTCAATAGTAACCAACGAACCTCAGCCTCTCCGCCGATCTAGTAGGGTTTCTCACCCACCGGAGAGATACTTCTGTTTCTCTATGACAGTGGGAGCGAGGATTGCATCATGAGATGATGACCCAACTAGTTTCGAGCTGGCCATCAGGAGTGAGACTCTATAAGAATGGCTGGATGCTTAGCGATCTGAGATGGAATCCTTATACACCAATAAAGTATGGACTTTGGTTGCTATATCTGAAGGGTTAAATCCCCATCAGGAGCAAGTATATCTTGAGAAGATTACTTGGTGTAGATGGAAAAGTTGAGACTTTCAAAGCTAGACTTGTTAAAAGGTTTTCGTCATCGACCAGGCATGGATAATGATGAAACCTTTTCAAGTGGCTATGCTTAAGTCCATCCAGATCCTACTTACCACGGTTACATACCATGACTACGATATCTGGCGGTTGGGTGCCATGACTGCTTTTCTAAATGAAGTTTTAGAAGAGAACGTCTATAAGTACACAGCCAGAGGGCTTCGTAGACAGTGGGAGCAGCGGAAACGTGTGCAAGATGCTTTATAGGATAAAGCAGGCATCGCGGAGTTGGAACATCTGTTTTGATGGATGAGTCAAAGAAGTTGACATCATCAAAATGGTAGATGAACCTTGTATAAACAAAAAGGTAGTAGGGAGTATGGTGACGATCCTCGTAGAGTACGTGGATGACATACTCTTGATAGGGAAAGAGTTTCCTATGCTACGCTCGATCAATCTCCGCTTATCACAATGATTCTCCACATAAGATCGAAGTGATACCTACTAAATCCTGGAATTTTGGATCTATGAGATAGATCTAAATGGATGTTAGGATACTCACTAGTTGTAGTGAGATGGTATCAGTTGATCCTGGGGAAAATCACTGGAAGTGTTCCAGGGTGATAAAGACGACTGAATGTTAGTCACAGGCATTGTCTATACCCTCAGTAAAGGGACGGTATGTTGGAAGAGTTCCAATCTAGATACCGTGACATACTAGACAATAAAGGAAGGATATATCGCTACTTAAGATGCTACCGAAGAGGATGTTTGGGTGTATATTGGTTCATGAGATGAACCACGTTCCTCCCATTGTGTGACAATGGAGTTGTGGCTTATGCCAAGGAACGCCGGTCCCATCAGTGATCCAGACATATTCTAAGGCAGTGTCACCTGATCATGGAGATAGTTGATCTCCAGGGTGATCGAGGTTAGGAGAGTAGACTCAGAGGACAACACAGCGGATCCACTCACAAAGGCCTGTTCCCAGAGAGAGACTTTTATGGGATGGTTGAGTATGAGATACTACAACCACTGCTATCAGATGGCCCTAGTGCAAGTGGGAGATTATTAGTTATATGTATGCCCTAGAGGCCATTACTGTACATAGGATGTATATTGTAGTGGATGCTGGGACATATATAGGGAGGACTTTCTTGCTCGACATGATAGTATGCTATCTGGTTGCTTTTTACCTTAACGTGTATACTGTTTGTCTCTCTGTTACATGTTGGTAAAGTCCTTAGGATGTGTACTTGACTACCTGGACTATGATGCGGATCATACTAGTGGGGACATGGTAGTCCATAAGTACATCCTTCAAAGTCCCTAGTCGAGGGTGTATCGAGACGGGGCATCGATATACCAGAGTAGACTAGCGTATACCTTCTCGACCCATACAGATGGGCGATGGATGATCCCATATCCATTGGTGTTTGACATCAGAGATGATATACGGGTGCTCAGTAGAGACTGGGTACACTGGACGGACTCGCCGAGAACTCCCAGATGGTATTATACCTCACGTCAGATGGCAGTTCTCTGGTGACACTGGTACAGAGTAGTCTGTTGACCCGAGATCGTCATAGAGTCTTGTGTGGTTCCCACTGTGCTTTGATTTCCATCTTACCACGTCCAAGAAGGCGTGCAAAACGGTGGTTTTTGGGTACAGTCCCGAGTCACATGGAGGCAATGAGCGATAGGAGGGGATTCGTCTCTCCCGGTATAGGGGTTGATGTTGCGCTGTGTTCGATTGGCTATAACCGGAAATCCTTGGCCAGGGTTGCTGAGATTTACTGGTAAGTGTTACCAGTAGTATCTCGAATTGTTATAGACCTCATATCGACACGACTTATCGAGCTATTGGGGTCTGACGTTTACCACCCCTAGGCGAGATATGCGACATATCAGACGATCAGACCGGACTGTACGGTAGTGTTACTGGTTGGATTCACTGGAGTGTGAGCGGGCTTGCTCGTCGATCTTCAGATCGCTCAATACCCGGATGGCCGTTACGTTTAGCAGACCGCTTGCGGCTTGTGGGTGCTTGATATGATCATCACCTGCTGCCGGCGTATTGACGAGTCTTTAGAGTCCTACACAGAGGTTTCCTGGTTCAAGCGAAACGAAATAGGAGCGCATATGAGATATGTGCGGAACCGAGAATAATACGTGTATGTGATACCGTATTCCATTCTCGCGATGAATGTGTCGAATGGTTGTATGCGATATAACCTAGTTATCGAATCAAGGATTGATTCGATAAGCCGATACATTGTATACTAGTCGGTTGTGTGCGACATGACCGGATCATTGAATCAAGTGTTGATTTAATTATTTAATGCATAATTATATATTTGATATATTACTTTGCATTAACTAGTATCGGTTCACTTTAAATGGATTTTCTCACTCGGATGTGCGCATTGCATATGCGATATGATTTTGTGCACTTGCTTGTATCATGTTTGATGATACATACCTTTTGGTTAAGTGTAAAGAATTAAACCTTGGTTAATGAAATGGTTAGGGTTTACTATTTCCTTATTCATTTTATTCATTTATTTATTCTTTTGGAAAAAGAAAAGCAAATGAGAAAATGGTGGCTTGTTTTGTTTTGTTCATGAAGTTTCATGAACACTTTGACTTTGTAACCATTTTGTCTCATGCTTAACCCTAACCATTCCACTTAACCCTAATCAATTCTCTACACTATACCATGGTTACATTATGATAAGTATTCTTTTTACTTTTCATTTTATTATTCTTATCATAACATTATTCTTCTTCTTCTTCATTTCTTCAAGTGAAGAAAGCTTGCCTCCATCAATGGCAAGTGATGAAAAAGAGTGAGAAATCCAAATCTAAAGTGAACCCACCTCCTATTTCTTCATCCTCTACCTCTTGCCAAGTAGTAGAGTGTGTTTTCTTCGCAAGTTTCTTGACTTGGTGAAGTGAGAGCTTGATCTAGTGATGCTTCGACGTAGATCATCTTCGGCATGGACATCGACGACCTAGCTCACCATTTCTCCGACGAAGCCGACGCTAGAGCCTGGGAATTCATTTGGACAGCAAGGGGACTTCGTTGCGGAGCTATGGAGGTGGAGCACCGGATCTACAAAGGTTGTATTTCCATTTACTTGTAGTTAAGTGTTAACTAGTTTATTGTTTCGCCTAGAAATCTAGCCAACGATCCGTTCTAGGGTTTCTCGGCACCATTTAAATTTGAAATTGGCATGGTTGATACCTTATGAGACCTCATTAGGGTGCCTAGGAACCCTACAACATATGTATACAAATGTACACATACACATACTCCACGACACGGTCCCTGTTAGAAAAAAATTTCTAACGGGGCGCTGCCCCGCACCCCGCAAGGGGGCTGCTAGCCCCCTTGACCCCGAGCCCGCTATCCGGGTAGCGAGACCCCCGTAAAAACTCTGCGTGGATCCCGATATATCCAAACCCCCCTCCAAAACAAAACACACGTACACTGCACATTGAGTTCGCATGACCATTTTAACCCGTTAATCGGAGGTTCTCTCGCCCCAAAGGCGGGGGGTAATTAACGGCAGCTTAGTCCGCGGCTGTCGGAGATTCGGATCCCCATAATCATTAAACCCCGGCCTACCCTAGGCAGGGGGAATCTGTAGTACGCCTGACAAGCGCGCGCGTACTCCCATCTCAATGGGGTGACGAAAAACACCCTACAGTAGGCAGGGAGAGCAATGATCGGAGCGGTGCCCGACTCTTGAGAAAGAGCGGCCGACACATCTTCGGCAATCATGCCCGTCTCATTCGCTACCCCCTCGGGCTCAGCGGTCGCGGCTGTCTCGCCCACCGCTGCCATAGGTTCGTCGGTCGCAGCCGCTCCATCCACTGCTGCCCCAGGCTTGGTTGTAGCAGCCGTCTCACCTGCCGCCCCCTCAGGCTCGGCATCGGCAACCTTCTCGGGCATAGTAGGCATGATTGTCTCGTCAGCCACTAACTCGGGCCCGGCAACTACGGCTGCACCGCCTACCGTCGCCTCGGTTTCGGCTGCTGCCTTCTCCCCTGTCCCTTCAGGCTCTACGGTCGCCGCCGCTCCTTCAGTTGGACTCAGCCCTGCAGGACAAGATGTATAAGAACCGATAGTTTTACAAGTTTTACAACAAAGCCTCGAAAAGCACATTACCTGAGGTGGATTGACCGTTGGCTTCTCGAGCTGCACGCGCCGCCCGTCTATAAGCAGTAGACAAGGCAATCGGGGGCTCCTCGGAAGGAGTAGCAGCGGGAGTAACGGCGCTTGGGCCCGCTCCCACGGCCAAAGCAGCGCTACGCTCCTTCGCTGCGCGCCTCAAGCGCTTCCTCTCCTCCCGGGCTGTCACGACGGACCTCTTGGAAGCCTCCTTCAGCAAGGCGTCGTCGTCCGCGTTCAGAGTTGCCTCCAGAGCCTTCAAGGCATCCATCATCGGCTTTTTAAGTAGAGACTCTCGCGGCAACCCCAAAGAGGCCGGGACTTCGGCAGCTGGCCCGGGGATAATTCCTGCGTCGGCTTGCGAGGCAGGTCTTATGGTCCCTGCAATAAGATAAAGAAAATGTTAGATTGGCCATAAGAAAGGAGAATAAAGACTCAATGAGCCGAGACGTACCAACGCCCGATAGAGCGCGTTTCCTTTCCTCCTCCTCGAAGGTTTTGAGGGAAGCAGCGATGGCTTCTTCGGTAGAAATGCCTGTTTAAAAAGGAAAAGCGTTAGTCAAAGACAAAGATAAAAGTACGATGAAATGACGAAGAATGCAACTAGTGATTACCTGATTGCGCGAGTTTAGCCAACCACGCTTCGAGCCTTGCCGATCACTCAGAAGCCGCGATGGCGCCGCCAGATCGGTGTCTTTTGGCTCTATGAAGAAACCCTCGTTGCTTCCGTACTCACTTAGGCCTTCGGTAAGAGGGGCCTGAGGCTCTAAGCCGAGCACAGCATCAAGAGAAAGAACATACTTCTTCCTCTTCTGAGCCCGAACCCCGATCGCACCCAAAATCAACTTGCGCTTCGTGGGCACCTTGGGACGGCGAGTCCCGATGTCCGAGCCCACGCCGGATTCAGGTGAAACCACATTGACCGTCTCCACCAGAGCACGGGGCGCTGGGGGCACGTTTACTGTATCACGGGGCAGTCCGCGTGGGGGGCTTAGCACACGCGGAGGCTCATCTCCAGCATCTCCTCTCAGCGGAGGAACGACAAGGGTCCTTGGACTTAGGGGGGCTTTGCGATCACTAGCGGGGGCACACCCTTGCGGTCAATCAGCATCCGCTTCTCTTCTCGGATAACAACACCCATCGCGTGCTGATACCATGCCCCGTACACGTTTAGGGCCCTTGAAACGCAAGTCGGCTCGCTAATAAAGAAGTAGGAGCCCGTATTCAGCCGCATAAAGTGGTGCAGCATGCTCCGTATTCCCTCCCTGGTGGCCGCGGGCTCTTCCAAAAACGCCTCCAGTGGGACCCCTTGGTTATAACTTAACTGCTGGGCGAACCGATAGGGGTTGTACCTCATGAAGAGCGCCATATCGTTTTGCATGAACACCAGGAAGCCCGGCCGGATGGAGTATAAGTGAAGAATCTCCCGGGCTTTCAATACGGAGGCCCCGTCCTTGAAACCATCACGCAGCGCCAACACCGCCTTGGAGGTCTCCGGGCCAACGGTCATGACCTTGTCCGTGAAAGAGATGCCCGCTTCGACCGTGCGCGGACGAAGAAGTAACCCCCTAACCTCCCGCGGAGGCGGATTCACAATGGAAGCGCCAATTAACCGCATGACTCTCAGGAGTCTGCACTTCTCGTAGAACGAGGGCCTCTTGTGAACAACAAAACCCCGAGCACATGCATTTCCATCCATGAAGTAAAGTAGTACATCGGGAAATTGGCAGGTTGCACCCCTGGTTCATTTACGTCCGCCGCCACGCTGAGTCCATGGTACATGTGGGCCAACCCGGCGATTCCAATTGACAACTGTATACCAACCACCATCCGATGCGCTGGGTAGAAGACGGACGGCCTCATGTAGCGCGGGTGCATGGGGAGTGCGAACCAGCACAACTATAGCCCCAGAAACCTGAGAAAGAAGGTCTCCTCGTCGATGCCCGGGGCGGCGATTTTCGATAAGGGCATGATCGCAGCGTCGGGAAGGTAGAATCCCTTTTAGTCGTTCTCCAGTGCTGGTCGACGACCTAAGACAAAGCCGAAGGGGTCGTCAAGCTTGGCGAATTTTTCGCTCTGCTGCGATAGAATCTCCGGTCGAAGAAAGCGGGCGATGAAGTCTGCAAAACTAACTCCCCGGCCTCCCGATTCCAAGTAGAGACCTTCATACATATTCAGCACCTTTACCAGGCTTGGAAACTGGTGCTGAATAGCATTCTCTGGCGTTAGGCCCTGTAATGACCCCAAAATCTTTATACATTTGTATTATCCCTCTTCAAAAATATACCGTATTTATTTGTGCTTAGTATTTTCCTCTTTCTATTAAATTTATTATTATTTTATTCCTCAATCTATTATGTATTTTTTTTCTAGGTACAATTTCTTTTTCTTATATTTAAGTTTTTAACTTCTCATTCTTATTTTTTCCTTTCATAAATATTTAACCCAAATCCATTATTCTTATTCTCCATAGCCCATCTAAAAAGCCCATTTTCTTTTTAAGCAACATCATATATTTAATTCTAAATTAAATATATGCATGAACAACCTTATAGCTCATTGGTTAAGTCCTTGCATTGTTATTCCATAAGTCACATGTTCAAATCCCCATTCTTGCAATTATTTTTTATCATTTTTTTTATTCTTCTCATAACCTACAAATGAGACCTTTCATTTCCAAAATGAATGGTGACCTTTCATTTCTCTTTTAATTCTTATGTTAAATGCATATATTATTATACATAATTCACCATTACACCATCTTAATTGTCCTCCTCCATCTTTTCCTTCCTCATATTTTTCTATCTCTCATTTCTCCCTCTTTACCTAAAGTCCAAGAAGAAGAGCATGAAGAAGTCTTCAAGAAGGTCTCGCTACTAACGCGAGGCTATCGGCGGATAGACAAGCCCGGTGACAATACCGGCTTGTGCATGTAAGTCCCTTCTCTCTCCTTTCCCCCCACCTCTTATTTTCCTCTTGTCATGCATCGTGAACCCCCTATTCTTTTCATATCATAATCCATAAGAGAAGACACACATAAACATATACATATACATATACATAAGTTTAGATATATATGATTCTATATGTTTAATAATATCTTATTATCTCTTGTTCAAATTAAAGTATTTTTAATTCTTTCTTCATGATTATGAATGTTTATTACAAGTTGTGAGAACATAGATTTCAATCCATAATATATCTACGATATCTCATGGAATCGGTTTGGTTATTAAAAGAAAGGATAAAGCTTGCATAAAAATACTAGTTAATCTTTTTGCCGATTTTAGTATACACATCAATACCTTTAGGTTTAAAATAATTTTTTAGACATTGATTTTTACTTCTGAAAATTTCATGGAATTTACATATGATAGATTATATTATTTTATACATGCTGTAAAATTTTTAGATTGATCCGCATAACGGTTTGTGAATTACATCGTATTTATTCACTGATCGTAAAACAGAAAACTGCAGTTATCGGTCAATTTCTAGGACACATAACTTGGTATACCGGTATCCAAATTGAGCAAACTCAGATATTTTTGATATCTACATCGAATTATATAGATTTTATTAGTTTTATAGTTTTACTGAAAACCTACCTAAGATAAAGAAAACTGCATTACAATATTAAGTGACGGATCTGGACAGAATCTGTTCCGATTCGCACACCATTTTTAAATTGGACATAACTCGAACACCCGATGTCCGTTTGTGACAAAATTTAGATGTGTAGATGCAACATTTATAGAACTATAATTTTCTGTATATTATATTACTTAGGAATGCATGAAACAACCTGATATAGGCTTTGCAATAGAATATATAGTTGCTGTCCAGAAATCTGAATTTCTGTTTTAAATGCTGATATTAAAATGATCATAACTAGAGCTTCAGAAATCCAAATCATGTGAATCTTGGTGTTTTCGATAAGTACATCGAAATACCTACAATTTTCTAATAATTTTCGTAACCTGAAACCTGATACAAATTAACTCAAACTGCGTTTTAAAAATATGTGACGGTGCCGAATAGATTCTGATCTGTTTTGTGCGACGATACGAAAACATATATATCTCTCAAACCGGTAGTCATATTTAGGTAAAACTGGAACTCACGCATGCAAAACATTTAGAGCCATATTTCTGTTTATATTTCGCATTCGTTCAACTTGATTAATTAGTCGTACATAATATTTCTTTACAGCATTGTTTATGGTAGTTACTCGAATAATATACTTGACTCATTTCATGCTATTCGAACATGTATACATATTTAGCTTGATCATTAAATTGTTGTATGTACTTAAAGACGATAATTAAATACTTAAGTTGCATTTTGAAAAATATACAAAAATATTTTTACATAAAACCCCCTCAAGTTTTATAAATTACAACAAGGCCCCTAACAATTATTGAACTTCAACCCACTTTCTTTTAGTCTGACTCGGGTTAGAGTCTGACTATTTCTGACTTGAAAATGATTCAAGTCAATCTATATTCTTTCATATTCCAACTCAAGATGAATACATGAATCCCTGAATCCAGTTAACAATCTATATAACTTGACCGAACCGAACCATGGATATTCCTTCTACATGATTCCAGTATTCCATTTACATGACTCTACGGTTATAACCGTTCCCAGATATCATGGTTTCGGTCAGTCAGTTAATCACTCATACAATCAACACAATTTTACAAGATAACAATACAAACAAGACATCGCGGGGTTTAAGGGGTAGACTGGTACGGAATATGTTAAAGGTGGCACGAGGTGGTCACTTAAGACGTAATTACATCCATGCCGTTGTTCCGTGGTATTATCGACGGAGCCTTGTACTACAGTTACCAAAGTCCCCGGTGTAAGTGGGACTCCCCTCGTATACACTGGCATCTTCTGTACCAGGCTACAAACAACAGCGTTAATACAACATTACAATATTATAATACAACATTAAAAGCTACACTCTCCCTCTCTTACTCTCTGTCTATTCCTCTCTTATCTTTGGGACTTACCGAGCGACCTGTTCGCTGATGACATTCTGTTTCTCTCTTCTTTGAATGTCGTCAGGTGATTTGGACCCGGCCGAGATTGAGCCATCGCAAGAAGACTTGGAGCAGTTTACTGAAGACCCTGCACTGTAGTTTCATTGTACACTTTTCCTTTCTGTACTTTTCATTTCCTGTTATGCCACTGTTTAGGCATTGCTTTTCCATTCCAGTTGTATTTTCATTTCATGCATTGTACGAAGAATGTTAATAAATAAAAGTTGCTGTTCTTTTTATACTCTTGTCTCTTTTGTATTTATTTTATATTGCTTAGCTACGCTTAGCGTATGTACTTCTGAGTACATACGTAGCGGACCTCGTCGCGTCCACTTCGCCGTACACTGGGAAGCGGGGCGTGACATGTTTTGTTGGTGGCCCATGCAGGTCAGAGCTGTATGAATCCCTGTCATGTAGTTCTGGTCTGCGTGAACAACCTAAGCAATATAACACAAGAAACAGCAACTAAAACATTCTTTACAATCATGTTCTTTGAATCTTACCATTTCATATTCCTTGAATCTTATCATCCGTTGAATCTATCCTAACCCTATTCTTTCACTCACAATCACCAAATTGTTTTGAAACTGTTACACTTTCCTTTTACAAATTTCGAGGACGAAATTATTTTTAAGGAGGGTAGAATGTAATGACCCCAAAATCTTTATACATTTGTATTATCCCTCTTCAAAAATATACCGTATTTATTTGTGCTTAGTATTTTCCTCTTTCTATTAAATTTATTATTATTTTATTCCTCAATCTATTATGTATTTTTTTTCCAGGTACAATTTCTTTTTCTTATATTTAAGTTTTTAACTTCTCATTCTTATTTTTTCCTTTCATAAATATTTAACCCAAATCCATTATTCTTATTCTCCATAGCCCATCTAAAAAGCCCATTTTCTTTTTAAGCAACATCATATATTTAATTCTAAATTAAATATATGCATGAACAACCTTATAGCTCATTGGTTAAGTCCTTGCATTGTTATTCCATAAGTCACATGTTCAAATCCCCATTCTTGCAATTATTTTTTATCATTTTTTTTATTCTTCTCATAACCTACAAATGAGACCTTTCATTTCCAAAATGAATGGTGACCTTTCATTTCTCTTTTAATTCTTATGTTAAATGCATATATTATTATACATAATTCACCATTACACCATCTTAATTGTCCTCCTCCATCTTTTCCTTCCTCATATTTTTCTATCTCTCATTTCTCCCTCTTCACCTAAAGTCCAAGAAGAAGAGCATGAAGAAGTCTTCAAGAAGGTCTCGCTACTAACGCGAGGCTATCGGCGGATAGACAAGCCCGGTGACAATACCGGCTTGTGCATGTAAGTCCCTTCTCTCTCCTTTCCCCCCACATCTTATTTTCCTCTTGTCATGCATCGTGAACCCCCTATTCTTTTCATATCATAATCCATAAGAGAAGACACACATAAACATATACATATACATATACATAAGTTTAGATATATATGATTCTATATGTTTAATAATATCTTATTATCTCTTGTTCAAATTAAAGTATTTTTAATTCTTTCTTCATGATTATGAATGTTTATTACAAGTTGTGAGAACATAGATTTCAATCCATAATATATCTACGATATCTCATGGAGTCGGTTTGGTTATTAAAAGAAAGGATAAAGCTTGCATAAAAATACTAGTTAATCTTTTTGCCGATTTTAGTATACACATCAATACCTTTAGGTTTAAAATAATTTTTTAGACATTGATTTTTACTTCTGAAAATTTCATGGAATTTACATATGATAGATTATATTATTTTATACATGCTGTAAAAATTTTAGATTGATCCGCATAACGGTTTGTGAATTACATCGTATTTATTCACTGATCGTAAAACAGAAAACTGCAGTTATCGGTCAATTTCTAGGACACATAACTTGGTATACCGGTATCCAAATTGAGCAAACTCAGATGTTTTTGATATCTACATCGAATTATATAGATTTTATTAGTTTTATAGTTTTACTGAAAACCTACCTAAGATAAAGAAAACTGCATTACAATATTAAGTGACGGATCTGGACAGAATCTGTTCCGATTCGCACACCGTTTTTAAATTGGACATAACTCGAACACCCGATGTCCGTTTGTGACAAAATTTAGATGTGTAGATGCAACATTTATAGAACTATAATTTTCTGTATATTATATTACTTAGGAATGCATGAAACAACCTGATATAGGCTTTGCAATAGAATATATAGTTGCTGTCCAGAAATCTGAATTTCTGTTTTAAATGCTGATATTAAAATGATCATAACTAGAGCTTAAGAAATCCAAATCATGTGAATCTTGGTGTTTTCGATAAGTACATCGAAATACCTACAATTTTCTAATAATTTTCGTAACCTGAAACCTGATACAAATTAACTCAAACTGCGTTTTAAAAATATGTGACGGTGCCGAATAGATTCTGATCTGTTTTGTGCGACGATACGAAAACATATATATCTCTCAAACCGGTAGTCATATTTAGGTAAAACTGGAACTCACGCATGCAAAACATTTAGAGCCATATTTCTGTTTATATTTCGCATTCGTTCAACTTGATTAATTAGTCGTACATAATATTTCTTTACAGCATTGTTTATGGTAGTTACTCGAATAATATACTTGACTCATTTCATGCTATTCGAACATGTATACATATTTAGCTTGATCATTAAATTGTTGTATGTACTTAAAGACGATAATTAAATACTTAAGTTGCATTTTGAAAAATATACAAAAATATTTTTACATAAAACCCCCTCAAGTTTTATAAATTACAACAAGGCCCCTAACAATTATTGAACTTCAACCCACTTTCTTTTAGTCTGACTCGGGTTAGAGTCTGACTATTTCTGACTTGAAAATGATTCAAGTCAATCTATATTCTTTCATATTCCAACTCAAGATGAATACATGAATCCCTGAATCCAGTTAACAATCTATATAACTTGACCGAACCGAACCATGGATATTCCTTCTACATGATTCCAGTATTCCATTTACATGACTCTACGGTTATAACCGTTCCCAGATATCATAGTTTCGGTCAGTCAGTTAATCACTCATACAATCAACACAATTTTACAAGATAACAATACAAACAAGACATCGCGGGGTTTAAGGGGTAGACTGGTACGGAATATGTTAAAGGTGGCACGAGGTGGTCACTTAAGACGTAATTACATCCATGCCGTTGTTCCGTGGTATTATCGACGGAGCCTTGTACTACAGTTACCAAAGTCCCCGGTGTAAGTGGGACTCCCCTCGTATACACTGGCATCTTCTGTACCAGGCTACAAACAACAGCGTTAATACAACATTACAATATTATAATACAACATTAAAAGCTACACTCTCCCTCTCTTACTCTCTGTCTATTCCTCTCTTATCTTTGGGACTTACCGAGCGACCTGTTCGCTGACGACATTCTGTTTCTCTCTTCTTTGAATGTCGTCAGGTGATTTGGACCCGGCCGAGATTGAGCCATCGCAAGAAGACTTGGAGCAGTTTACTGAAGACCCTGCACTGTAGTTTCATTGTACACTTTTCCTTTCTGTACTTTTCATTTCCTGTTATGCCACTGTTTAGGCATTGCTTTTCCATTCCAGTTGTATTTTCATTTCATGCATTGTACGAAGAATGTTAATAAATAAAAGTTGCTGTTCTTTTTATACTCTTGTCTCTTGTGTATTTATTTTATATTGCTTAGCTACGCTTAGCGTATGTACTTCTGAGTACATACGTAGCGGACCTCGTCGCGTCCACTTCGCCGTACACTGGGAAGCGGGGCGTGACAGGCCCATTACCAGTGGCTTGGTGGCGAAGACATATTCGTCAGGAGGAAGTAACTCTTCATAATGCTCCCCCCTCACCGGCAAACCCGAAATCTCAGCGAATTCTTCCAGGGGGATGGAGACTTCCCTGTCCGACAGAAGAAAGGTATGAGTGGGGATGTCCCATTGTTCCACAAAGGCCTTAACCCACCATGTCGGAGGAGCAGGGTACTCGAACAATGAGGCGTAGACTGCAGGGTACAGACCAATCTTCATCAGATGCGTCTTCTTCGCTGACAGGATATACCTAGCCCACTGCAAATACCCGGCCGATTGTCGAGGGGTCAATCCAATGTTATAAGGTTGTCCCCAAGGGCGCGACTCACCCTGGCATATGCGCCGCCCCAGAATGTCCACGGCTGCCGGCGGCTGCACGGGGATGGCAGCAATCGAAGGCTGAAGGAGATCCTCCGAGTTCCAATTTATGACCTCCACGGCATAGTTCACCGGGGGTGCATCCGCATATGGGATCGATGAGATTGGCTCTGACGGCGTCGCACAGGAGAAACTTCGGTGACCCTTGATGATTTCACTGTACCATCTACCCCATAAATGAAGGTTCTTATGCTCCGGGTCAAAATCCTTAATGAGAGCGAGAGCCTCCCGGTCCACTGGCGCCTCAGGGAATCCTTCCTCTGAGCGGAAGAACGGGAATGAAAGATCAGCAGACATGTTGCCTGCAAGAAAAAGCGAAATTCAGTTATCAGCATTATAAGTTAATTTAAAAAAAAAATTCCAACGCTTGGTACTTTCAAATTTATACCACACTGCAATGCAGTGGAAAGGGGACCAAAGGGGGACCCACAAAATCCAGATGACAATGCATCAGTTAATAAGACAACCTCATCATTAGATGAGACTGTCAATTAATGAGAAGATCCTCAAAAGAATATTCTCATTAAATGAGAAATCCCTTGCGACAAGGAGAAAATCTCCCTTTTCAGAGCAAAGCTCTGTCACAGAGTGACACTTATCAAACTCTGGTCACAAGGGAATAAAATTCCTTAAAGAGCCTAGCTCTGTAATAATGATGGAAAAATCCATCAAAGGAAAAATTAATTCCTAAAAATTAAAGTGCTGGGATCTTAAAGATCCATGAAAAACTCTTAAGAGTTCATCATCAGAAGATCAAAAGATCTATGTTTTGTCAATGAGCAAAGCTCTGTTCATGGGTTAAGAAACCCTGAAACAAATTCTTGAGAGCAAAACTCTGTTTATGAAACCCCAAAAGGGTTTTCTTTAGATCAAAAGATCTATGAGAGCAAGGCTCTGTTAAATAAAATTAATTTAATTTAAGTTAATTTTTACCAAAATTTTTTCTAGAGTTTAACTCTTAAAAGTTCTTGAAAACTAGAGCAAGGCTCTGAAAATAAAATTCTTGAAGATGATAATCATCTGCTGAGGACCAAGAGTCCTATTTATAGGTGCTCAAGCGCCTCTTCAACTCCTGAATCGATCCAATGGATCAGATGTTGCCACCGCTGCACTCACGTGTGCGCCACGTGAGTGTAAGTGCACGGCGGCGCCCCGGCCGTCTGAACGAGGCCAAAATGCGGAAACGATACTTTTACAAAACTTTTGAACCGGCACCACCGCGCACTAAAAATCCCGGATCGGGCCATTAATCTAATCCTAGCTAACTAGAGAAGGGGTAGAGAGATATACCGAGCGATCCGTGTCCTTCGGTCTTCTCATCGTCGTCCCGATCTCCCCGCGGAATCTCCGGTCTTCATCTCCTCGTCGGAAGGGCACCACATTGCGGGGTTCTTTTACGGGCTCCCACCTCTGGACCGAGGCAACTTGGGCATGAAGTTGGCGAGCCGACGTGCCCAAGAAGTGCTGTAGATGAAGTGTAGAACCCATTTGTCTATCGGGGTTAAGGAAGTTGCCATTTGGTAGAGGTAATGAACTATATACTTTTGTGGTGGCTTTTGGGAATTTTGTAGTAAGCAAATGAGAACCAAAACCCTCACAAAATAAATCCCTCACCCCCCAAGAAGTGGCCGGCCTCATCCAAGAATGAATGAGAATGGGAGTGATGCAAAAGAATAATGCAAGAGAGAGAAAAAGTGATGATGAGAAGAAATGATCACAAACCAAATCCAACACTCCATCAACCATCACAACTCCAAAGGTCAAGCCATCATGAACAAAAGAAAGTCAAGGGATGGTGGAATCATCATGAAACCATCATGATGCAACAATATACAAAGACCACCTTCCACAATGCTAATTTGCACAATTGCAAATAAGCCCTCCTCCACCAATTTTTAGCCAATGAAAGATACAAAGAAAAATGGCCGAAACGGAAAGCAAACTGGCAATTTCAAAAAAACTGATCCCGTAATAAATTACAGGAAAACCCCGCTACTGTATATACATACCCGCATTTGTATTCCGACCGAATACAAATGCAAAGAGACAAAATCTACACTGTACAATACTAGGATCCGGCTTAAACCAAAGCCCGCTAGTATTATCCGTCCGATCATGATCCGTACAATACCGCACGTATCTGATCGAACCCTGCCATATCTCCATACGGTCTCTACAGCGTTTCGCTCGAAACTTGAGAAAATGGTCTGTGGGGGACTCTAAAGACTCGTTAACTCTTTGGCTGTGGATTTAACCACTAGCAAGTCAGAGGTATTAGCCATACGTAACCTGCTACCAGGTATTGACCAAAAGGGACGTCGATGAGCGAACTCATCCTGACACCCTACTGAGCCTGTCAGTGACAATATCCGTACAGTCCGGTCCGTCCGTCTATGAGCATCGCATGGCGGGCCTAGGGGGTTGGTAAAAGTCAGACCCCCAAAAGCGGTACAAGTCGTGTCGGAGTGTAGCCCAGAACACCCTGAGATACTACTGGAATACCTACCAGTAAATCTCCTGCCTTGGCCAAGGACTTTGTGTAATGGCTCTCCTAGACACAGCGCGACCTCACCCCCAATACCGGGAGAGACGAACCCCTGCAGATCCGCTCACTGCCTCCATGTGGCTCGGGACTGTACTCAACTAAAACCTGTTTGCACGTCTCCTTTGAGCGTGGTAGGGTAGTAATCAAAGTACAGTGGGAACTCACACGAGACAAATGACGATCTCAGGTCAATGAACTAACCTATACACATGTCACCAGGGAACTGCTATCTGACATCAGGTATAAGACTAACTAGCATGTTCCCGGTGAGTCCTGTCCGGTGTACTCATAACCCAATGAGCACCTGTATACATCTTAGGTGAACCAACTGACACCAGTGGCTTGTGAGACCGGCCACCGTCTCTCGTCGGGGTCTCGACTGTATACACTAGTCTACTCTGGAGTATCGATGCCCTGTGTAACATTTCAAAAAAAAAAATTATTTTTGGGAATTTTCATAATTAAATATTAATTTTTAATGAATATTTTATTAGTCGGTATAATTAAATGCCGATAAATGGTGAAAATTCTGGAGAAAATTAAAGAAATTCTAAAATAGCTTATTTTGTGGGAATATGCCATTTTTGCAGTTTTATGATGGATTATATGTTATTTGGTGTTAATCGCGATTAAAAATCGCTAATTGGATTTTTGGCTTTTTGTGCAAAAATATGCACATAACATTTTCTACACTTGTCACACTTGTTTCATGTTTTGGACTCATGACAAGCCTAGGGTTGAACCATGATAGATGACCATGGTGGGTGAGCCATGTTTAGCCAACCATGGTGGTTTAACCCATTTGGTTAAGCTAATTGGGTTTAATTAAGGGTGTTATTTTTTAGATTTAAATTATGGTAGGGGTTGACTAGTAGGTAGGTGAGAGAGAGAGAGAGAGCCATGATGGTTTTGGGCATGCTAACATCTAATGGAAAGGTAAAGGTGAGGGGGGGTTAACTTGAGGTTATGCCTTAACCCATTGTTTCTTTCACCCTCCCTCTCACTGATCACATCTCTCCCTCTCACTCACTCACATCTCTCACTCAAACCTCACCATCATACACCACAACCGCAGCCCAAAACAAAACAACAGCTCCAGCAACCCCCTTTTTACCAACAGCAGCAGCTGTAGCCTCCAAACAACAGCAACAACAGCCACCAAAACTGCATCAGCAGCCCATTACATCAGCAACAACACATCAGCCCCAAACCTCAGCCATTGACACAACACATCAGCCCCAAACCTCAGCCATTGATACAACACATCAGCAACCTCAGCCATTGATACAACACATCAGCCACCTACAAGCAGCTGCTGAAACCACACTTCAACCACAACTTCATAACCCCACACCAACACAACACCAATACAACAACATCAGCTCCTTTGCAAACACCAGAAACAGCCCCAAATGCATCAGCTGCTACAACAGCAAGAAACATCCCCTAGCATCATTGCAACATCACCACACCACCATACCCACACCAAAATCATAACAACTCACCACAAAACAACCACAGCAGCTGCTGAAGCTACATCAAACCCAAATAAAACCCAAGCAAACACAACCTCAACCCAAAGCAACAGCAGCTGCAACAGAACCAGCAAAACAGCTTCAGCACACAAAAACAGCAACACCAACGCCCCAAAGGAGCAGCTCAGCAGTAGCAGCAGACCCTTCCACCTCATCCTCTTTCCCTTCTCCTTCCTTCTAGGACCCTTAAGGTATAATCTTGCAACCCAACTCCTATCTTGCTAAGTTTGAGTTGTTTAGCTGAAAATTTAGTGTTATATTGAAGATTAGTGCTAGTTTAGGAGAATTTGAGTGAGACTTGACCAAGTGTTGGTTTTGATTGTTAGTATAGCCTTACTAGGTGTTGTTAAGACCAGTTTAACCAAGATTTGTTCCAGATTTCACCAAAATACCAGATTGGTTATACTTGGCGTAATTCAGCATTTTGTCGACTTTGTGGCTTTCTGGAAACTGCTATCAACCCGGACCTCCTAAAATAAAATTGACTTGGCAGTGAGACGTGCAGGTAGATAGGAACCAACACCCAAAACCCTAGCCCCAACCACCATTTTTGGGCCGCCATTTAATTCCTTCTGGCCGCAATTTGCGGCCAGACCTGGGTGAAATCGCCTCGTTTTGCATGCACAGCCCTATTTCATGTAAACTTGACCTCCTGTATGTCTAGTTTTGACTGATTCCAGTTTGGATAGAATCTGAGTTGATTTTCATGAGTTGGCGTATGATTTACGACATGTTTTCATATGGATTTTGGTATTCGATGATTCGTTTCTGTCGGGTGGCGTTTGGACGTCAACGACAGCGGATATTGGCTGTGTTTGCACGCGAGGCCGTGGGTTTTTACCTATGGGCGTAGCGTGCACCATTTTGGTTTCCGACATGGTTTTCATGTGTTTTAGCGTGTGATATCCTTGTAGGTACCCCACGTGGCGTCAGAGCGTTGGAGATGCAAATGGCGACATCGGCACCGGCACACATAAGGAAGGTGAGTAGATTTATATCTACGGGGAGAAGTCGGGTGGATGGCGTATAGCACCCCCGCAGTCCGAGATGATGTATACGGATGCGTATACACACCTATAATTATTATATGTTGTTTAGGAATTATTTGATGTTTAGGATGGATAATTGGTGGACTTGGATGATTTAGTGTCGCGAAACCCTAGGTAGTGGGTACACTACACATACATATACACACATACATGTACACACATACATACTTGCATACATCCTTACTTCATATGTGCATAGATGGGATTCTATATAGATATGTGTTCATATAGGTATGGGACTACGTGTTCACATACAGACTTAAGGATGAGACATGGGATTGTGACGAGTCGATAAGATTGATCTGAGGTTATGATATCGGTGATAGGAAAAATTCATAATTAAGATACGTCTTGATGCTTTAGAGGATTTTGGGAATAATGATGCCATAGGAATGACGACATGAATATATATAATGATCGACACGTGATTATGTTATGAGATGTGATATGATATGATATGACATGACAAGATATTTATGATAGGCCGCCTTGGGCGTTGTTTACTCCTTGAGATGATATGTGCTGATGACATCGTTTTTGCTAGAGGCTGTCTATCGGTAGCTGGATTATGATTATATTGATGATTTATAAGGATAATATCGATTTATACTAAACTGTCGATCAATAGTCAGATCTTGATCATAGTAATGATATTAGCATTGTACTAGACATAGGTCAGTACTCAGATAATGATATTTGATAAAGAAAATACCAGATGAATGATATGACGAACGTGATATTGACCCGTACCCAGATTTGGGGATGCCGTACGACGGATTTACGTACGAGCTATAAATTTATGTTTGATCCGCACTCTTGATTTGGGAACAACTGATTATAGAGATATGTTATCGGATGTGATATTATTGAGACGGATCACCGACTATATATACATATACATATATCGACTCAGAGGTTAGGCGGTTTACCTTACCTGCAGTTAACCTTTTAGCTCAGCCTTATAGTTGGTGTGGCTATAGGATTCTTATGACATTGATGCAGTTCAGCCATCATTGTGTTAGTATTCAGCTCCCGCACTTTATCATTGTTGCTATGCATCGCATACTGTTGTGTTTCATATTTCATTATTGATATCCTGCTGTTAGGACACCAGCACCATTGCCGATGATGCGTATGTACCACGTACACTTATTTGCCGGCTCACACACATCTTCATCGGTAATTGCCATGTCACGAACACTTAGAAAATATTATTGCTTGATTTAGCTTGTTAGCTAGTAGTGACATGATATTAGTATGCTTGCCTTATATGCCAGCTTGACATTGTAGTTATTACTTGTCATTTCATGCATACTGTTATTCATTATATGCTGCATTCATGGATTCTTATGCTTATATTCATGATTTCACATGCTATTGATGATTTAGATTCGGGTTTCCATGAGATTTTCTGGATTTGGAGGAAAACCGCAAAACATACATATAAACTGCTTTCTCTTTTTAATAAAAATGCGGTTTTCCCATGATGTATGAGTCGTCCACCATGAGTTTTGCTGATGGATTTCGAGACCCGATTCGAGGAGGCGGATGAACCGTTTCGGGTACATGGTGGGCCCGGTGCGGTACCCCGGGGCAAGAAGATCGCAGGAGATGGCGTTGAGCCTGGCAGGGGATCACGACCGACCAGTGATATTACCCGACACGTCGGATATTCGGAGGATACCGTTGTGGTCATGAGATGGATGTTAGGGGCCGATCTGGACTGACGGCGCTCTGGATTTTATGATTGAGACATTGAGATTTGAGATATTGAGGTACAGAGATTATGATACAGAGATATCGAGACATTGAGATTTATGTTTTGTGCCGATGCTAGGCACTGTTTTATGCTGATTTCATTATGATACCTCATTTTAAAAAAATACAGAAATCTCACAAATTTATGAAAGCAATTTTCTTCAGTACATGCATTCTGTTTCATGCATTTATACATCATTCATATGATACATTGCTACCTGAGCACTGACACGGGCACATGGGATTATACTTGGGTTAGATATTTACCTTAGTCTTGTCATAAATTGCTGGTTATATATTTGAGGATTATATATTACGATCGTATGATCTAGGATTGCGTCATACATGCGATTTTCTGTTCGTAGATCTTTTTCTACTCACGAGTTGGCAACTCACCCCCGTTGTGCCCCAGTTTCTTGCAGGTGTTGCCGTACGGGTTTTGTTACGGCTTTGCGGGCACAGCTTCTTTCAGGTGACTTGCTAGTAGGTGGGTTATTTGCATCATACCCATCATTATACATTGTATATTATATTCAGTTGTATCTAGAAGTTCCATCAACCAAACATGTATTTATTTTTGAGATAGAGACCAGTGATGTTATTCTTTCGATCTTAGAGTCGCGTGTTATATTTCCATGGGTTCTTGCTGGTTGAGTTTCTTTCTGCTGTGATCCTCGCCTTTAGGCGTTGTATATTATGTTGCATACAGGTTGTTTTGATATGGTTCTTCCTACTCTCTACTACTTTTCTTGGTTTGGATTTCTGGGTTCGGCTTACTTAGAGTACGTACGCCTCGAGACGTTCGTAGTCTAAGTGCCGGTCATGTTCTGTACTTTCGGGTCGTGACAAAATTGGTATCAGAGCGTTAGGTTTTACCTTCGGAGCGTAGGATGACCCTTGGTTGATGGAATAGGTGACTAAAGTAGAGTGACGTACCGTTGGTATGTTCCGCGGCATATTTACGACACGCCACTCCACTTAAGAAGCCTTAGGATGTACATTTCTTTGTTCAGTATCATATTCCTTCCTGATCTAGCCTCATCGGTACCAGTTATGGATTTGCTGTCACGATTACGGGCAGGGAGAGCTACGGCTAGAGTTGCGGTCAGCACGAGCTCGTCACGAACGAGGACTGACCAGGGCGTGATCCCGGTGACACACGATTGCAGAGATGTGTCTTTTTGCTATGTTTTCACGCCACGAGCGTGGATGGATCGCCGTATAAGATTACCCGGACGTGCAGATCAGCACCAGAGGATTGAGCCACTAACAGAGGCCGGCCAGATTTTGATGACCGTTGGTGTATTGTTTACTCATGATGATTGAGGCACTGTCCAGCATGCAGACGAGTGAGCCAGTTCTTGCTGCGAATGATGAGATATCGCCCCAGATGATTAGAGCTATGGCAGTACGAGATCGTACTAAGAGATGATAGAAGGTCGCTAGTCACCAAGGATAAATCACTAGGACAGGTGGATCGTTCGCTACCCCGATGCGAGGTCTTCAGATAGATTGATTTCAGCTGAGACGACTTCACGCAGAGACGTTGAGAGTCGACAGAGACGATCGAAAGTCAGAAACCTATTATTCCAAGTTTAAAGTACTCGGAAAGACATGTAGGCAATTCTATGGTCCCTCTAGAAGAATGAAACCCTAACTCGACTTAATGACCGTGTGAAAGCCCTTAAACCTTAGGGTTTACGGCAGTTCTGCGGCGCTATTAGTGAGGCTTGGGTTTGCCCTTCTACGGCTGGACCACCGATGCTGGGGTATGTACTCGATACTATTATACTGTACCCAAGATGTTGAGCCCCTGGGGGATTATGAGGTTTTGACGACTCGATCGAATGGCTCGACCTAATTCGGATGCTAGATTTGAGATGCATTTCTTGGGAGACTCCAGATATGAGGATAGCCGTTGGAGCTCAGTCCATGCAGCCACGACGAGACAAGTCCGAAGCAGTCGACATTGGAGAAAAGTAGAGTAAGAGATTCGTACGAGGTCTTGATGAGACGACGTTCCACTCCGCCGACATCAGAGATGCGAAGCGCATGCCGAGGCATAGTACTTGGATATACCTGCCAGAAGAAGTCGCGATGAGTATGCAACCATTCCAGAACAAGAAGCAGATATGGTAAGGACGATGACTTCCGGACAGTTAAGCAGAGACGAGACTTGGAAGAGACCCTGAGCAGGATTCCTTCCAGGACACGGCTGTAATGATATTTGCACCCAGGATCAGATGTGTTACTTGCATTCAGAGAGCCAAAGGCCGACGCCAGTGACATGCTGCTTTACGAGTGGTCGTGAGAATTGACCGAGAAATGACCAGAGAAGTGCCGGAACGGGATCGTCCCCGTTAGCACGTCTGACAGGGCCGATAAGCCGATAGATCGTAAGATTGGTAATCCACAGAGAAGACTTGGGCCTAGGAGTGGTCATGTTATGCACACCAGCAGGCCAGAGTTCAGGATCGTCGACGAGACATGCTATGAGTGAGCACGACAGTTGGCCAGAGATTCGTGGAGGATGCGCTTGAGCGGGACTATTCCGCCATACTTGTTTTTGATGTTTTGGGCGATCTTTTTCGCATGACTGATTTTGATGATTGGGTTTCATGACGTTTGTTTTCATGTGCTATTGAGTATTTACGATTTTTGCACCGTTGTTGCATTTGATATTGTTTTTGTGCCTTGGTTTTCTCATGTCATGATTTTATGGGTTGTAGACATTTGAGTTGATTTTGTGCGTATGCACGCACACGATTTGTTTTTGCACTCGGTATAGTTCACATATGCTTGCAGTGCAGTGACATGTATTTTATGCACTTGGATGCACTGGATTTCGATTCGAGGGTGATGCTCGATATTTGTTTTGTGCACTTGATGCACCTGATTGGTTTTACGCGTGTTTGGCGCTTGATATTGGATTTCATGGTTTTGTGCATGATGGATGCACCGGATTTAGATTTTTGCGCATGTCGGGCGCACGTTATGAGATGAGATTTGGTGCCCACCAGAGGCACTAGATCGAGTTTTTCGTGCATGTCAGATGCACCTGATTTTGCTGTCAGGCACACACGTTGCCTATGACCGATGTCGTGTGCACAACCGTTGCACCTTGATGTTGTTTTTGTGCACCTGCTTGGCACATGTATGGATTTTGGATTTCCGTGCGCACCAGACGCACGTAGTATTCATATGCACATTTTTGGGATTGATTCTTATGGAGCAGTACATTTTTGTGTTGATGTGATTTGTTTTCGTACTGAGCAGGACTGGTCAGATGACAGTGCCTGGATATATTTTGCATGCATTGATAGATTTCAACGGGATTTCCAAAAGCGAGCTATAGTCTCCTTATTTACATACGTGTCTGATATGACACGAAACGTTTAAAACGAGGAAAACCCTTCTAAATTATTTTCAAAATGGCGGGTCGTGAACGTTAAACAAAAGGTATATAAGTATATGGCTATTTTCTTATAGAGACGTCCGCCACTGTGCAGTGTTATGCGCATTGTACATCGACTTTAAAGAATTTTGGCATGCATTTCCTTCATATATTTACATGTATAGCTCCGATTTCTAGCATATCAGTTTCGCCTTGGATTTGGCATTCGTGTTTTCACCTTGACTCCGATGATGGCGAGACGCTTGACGGAGTTTTGATTTCGAGTTATCTGCTCGTTACTCATGCGCATGTATGGCGCCACGATGCGTTCCATGGATGGATGATTTCGGAGCCCCGTTGACTTGGACATTTTATTGAAATGTTTTAGAATTTGGGGGTTTAAATTTAAATTCGGGGACCGAATTTCTTTAAGGGGGGAAGACTGTAACATTTCAAAAAAAAAAATAAAATATTATTTTTGGGAATTTTCATAATTAAATATTAATTTTTAATGAATATTTTATTAGTCAGTATAATTAAATACCGATAAATGGTGAAAATTCTGGAGAAAATTAAAGAAATTCTAAAATAGCTTATTTTGTGGGAATATGCCATTTTTGCAGTTTTATGATGGATTATATGTTATTTGGTGTTAATTGCGATTAAAAATCGCTAATTGGATTTTTGGCTTTTTGTGCAAAAATGTGCACATAACATTTTCTACACTTGTCACACTTGTTTCATGTTTTGGACTCATGACAAGCCTAGGGTTGAACCATGATAGATGACCATGGTGGGTGAGCCATGTTTAGCCAACCATGGTGGTTTAACCCATTTGGTTAAGCTAATTGGGTTTAATTAAGGGTGTTAGTTTTTAGATTTAAATTATGGTAGGGGTTGACTAGTAGGTAGGTGAGAGAGAGAGAGAGAGCCATGATGGTTTTGGGCATGCTAACATCTAATGGAAAGGTAAAGGTGAGGGGGGGTTAACTTGAGGTTATGCCTTAACCCATTGTTTCTTTCACCCTCCCTCTCATTGATCACATCTCTCCCTCTCACTCACTCACATCTCTCACTCACACCTCACCATCATACACCACAACCTCAGCCCAAAACAATGTAGGGTTCCTAGGCACGCTAATGAAGTCTCACAAGGCATCAACCATGCCAATTTTAAATTTTATGAGTGCCGAGAAACCCTAATACGGATCGTCGACTATAATTTTAGGCGAAACAATAAACTAGTTAACATCTTAACTAAAAGAAGAAAGCTACAACCATTGTAGATCCAGTTATCCACTTCCTTAGCTCCATGTAGTCGTTCCCTCGCTGTCCATCTCGAATCCCGAACTCTCTCATCGGCTTCATCGGAGAAATGAGCGGACTAGTCGTCGGCTTCGATGCCGAAGATGATCTACGTCGAGGCTACACTGGATCAAGCTCCGACTTTACCTAGTTGTGAAACTTGTGAAGAAAACACCCAAAACCACTTGGCAAGAGGTAGAGGATGAAGAAATAGGAGGTGGGTTCACTTTAGAATTGGATTTCTCACTTTAGAACTCAAGATGCCATTAATGGAGTCTAGTTTTCTTTCTTGAAGAAGAAGGAGAAGATGAAGATAGAATATGATAAGTGTTTTTAAAATGCAAAAGAAATGAATACTTATCATAATAGGAACCATGGTTAGGTGTAGAGAATTGACTAAGGTTAGATGAATGGTTAGGGTTAAGCATGAAGACAAAATGGTCACTTTGGTCAAAGCTTCATGAAGCTTCAACAAGCTTCAAGAATGAAAGCAACCACTTTGTTTTCATTTGCAATTTCTTTTTAATCCATATTAAAAAGATAAATGAATGAATAAATAAAAACCCTAACCATTTGCTTAACCAAGGTTTAATTCTTTACACTTAACCAAATGAGCAAGTATCATCAAACATGATACAAACATGTGCACAAAAGTATATCACATATACAACTTGCACATCAAGTGAGAAAATCCATTTAAAGTGAACCAATACTAGTTAATGCAAAGTAATATATCAAATATATAATTATACATTAAATCATTAAATCAACACTTGATTTAACGATCCGGTCATATCGCATATAACCGACCAGTATCCTATGTATCGGCTTATCGAATCAATCCTTGATTCGATATCTAGGTTATATCGCATATAACCAATCGATACATTCATCGCGAGAATGGAATACGGTATCACATACACGCATTATTCTCGGTCCTGCACATATCTCATATGCGCTCCTATTTCGTTTCGCTTGAGCCAGGAAACCTCTGTGTAGGACTCTAAAGACTCGTCAATACGCCGGTAACAGATGATGATCATATCAAGCACCCACAAGCCGCAAGCGGTCTGCTAAACGTAACGGCCACCCGGGTACTGAGCGATCAGAAGATCGACGAGCTAGCCCGCTCACACTCCTGTGAATCCAACCAGTAACACTTACCGTACAGTCCGGTCTGTTCGTCTGATATGTCGCATATCAAGTCTAGGGGTGGTAAACGTCAGACCCCAGTAACCGATAAGTCGTGCCGATGTGAGGCTCATAACGGGTCGAGAAACTACTGGTAACACTTACCAGCAAATCTTTGATCAGCCCTGTCCAGGGACTTCCCTGTTACGGCCAATCGAACACAGCGCAACATCAACCCCCAATACCGGGAGAGACGAAACCCCTCCTATCGCTCATTGCCTCCATGTGACTCGGGACTGTACCCAAAGACCACCGTTTTGCATGCCCTCATGGACGTGGTAAGGTGGAGATCAAAGCACAGTGGGAATCACACAAGACTCTATGACGATCTTGGGTCTACAGACTAACCTGTACAAGTGTCACCTGAGAACTGCCATCTGACGTGAGGTATAATACCATCTGGGAGTTCTCGGCGAGTGCGTCCAGTGTACCCAGTCTCCACTGAGCACCCGTACACCATCTCTGATGTCAAACACCAATGGATATGGGATCATCCATCACCCATCTCATGGGTCGAGAAGCGTATACGCTAGTCTACACTGGTATATCGATGCCCCGTCTCGATACACCTACGACTAGGGACTTTGAAGGATGTACCTATAGACTACCATGTCCCCACTAGTATGATCTGCATCATAGTCCAGACAGTCAAGTACACATCCTAAGGGCTTTACCAACATGTAGCTATTAGACAGTTTAAAGAGACAAGTGTACATGTTAAGATAAAGAGTAACCAGATAGCATACTATCATATCGAGCAAGAAAGTGATCTCTATATATGTCCAAGCATCCAATATAATATACATCATCTGTACAATACTGGCCTCTAGGGCATACATACAACTAACAATCTCCCACTTGCACTAGGGCCAGCTGCTGTAGTATCGCATACCGAGCATCCCGAAGAGTCTCTCAAACTGTATCTGGGGAATGGCCTTCGTGAGTGGATCCACCGTGTTGTTCTTCGTGTCAACCCTCCTGACCTCGATCTCCCGGCGATCTACTATCTCCCGGATCAGGTGATACCGCCTCAGAATATGCCTGGATCGCTGATAGGACCTGGGTTCCTTGGCCAAAGCCACCGCTCCATTGTTATCGCAATACAAAGGTATTGCATGCTCAATGGATGGAACCACTCCAAGTTCAACAATGAACTTCTTGATCCAGACAGCTTCTTTAGCAGCATCGTTGGCAGCGATGTATTCAGCCTCCATCGTCGAGTCTGCCAAGGTTTCCTGCTTGGAACTCTTCCAGCTAACCGCCCCTCCGTAAAGGGTAAAGACAAATCCCGACTGCGACTTAGAGTCGTCCTTATCACTCTGGAAGCTCGAATCGGTAAAGGACTCCACTTGGAGTTCTCCGTTACCATACACCAAGAGCATCTCTTTAGTCCTTCGCAAGTACTTGAGAATGCTCTTCACAGCTGTCCAGTGACACTCTCCAGGATCAGCTTGATACCTGCACACTACACTTAGTGAGTATGCAACATCGGGTCTGGTACATAGCATCGCGTACATGATAGAGCCTACAGCCGAAGCATAGGGTATCCCTTGCATGCGAGCTCTCTCCAAATCAGTCTTGGGAGACATCTCTTTAGAGAGAGTGACTCCAGAGATCGTGGGCAAGTTCCCACGCTTGGATTCTTCCATACTAAACCTCTTTAGTATGGTGTCAATGTACCTGGATTGGGACAATCCCAAAATCCGTTTGGATCTATCTCTATAGATCCTAATTCCCAATATGCAGGAGGCATCACCAAGATCTTTCATTGAGAATCTTTGTGATAAGAAGAGCTTGACCGATTGCAGCATAGGAATATCATTTCCTATCAAGAGTATGTCGTCCACATACAATACGAGGAAGACAACCTTACTCTCTGCTACCTTCTTGTAGATACAAGGTTCATCTGGGTTTTTGACGAAATCAAACTCTTTGATAACGACGTCAAAGCAGATGTTCCAACTCCGCGATGCTTGCTTTAATCCATAAATGGATTTAAGCAGCTTGCACACCTTCCTGCTGCTCCCACTGTCTACGAAGCCTTCTGGCTGAGTCATGTATACGCACTCTTCTAAATCACCATTTAGAAAGGCGGTCTTAACATCCATTTGCCAGATTTTGTAGTCATGATATGCAGCGATGGCAAGCATGATCCGGATGGATTTAAGCATAGCCACTGGAGAAAAGGTTTCGTCATAGTCCACACCTGGTCTTTGACGAAAACCCTTTGCAACAAGTCTAGCTTTGAAAGTCTCCACTTTCCCATCTACACCAAGTTTCTTCTTGAAGATCCACATGCTCCCAATGGGTTTTACCCCTTCAGGAGCAACGTCCAAAGTCCATACTTTGTTGGTGTACATGGATTCCATCTCGGACCGCATAGCATCTAGCCATTTCACTGAGTCCCTACTTGTGATGGCCTGCTCGAAGCTAGTTGGGTCATCATCATCCATGATGCAATCCTCGCTCCCACCATCCATGAGAAAACCGTAGTATCTCTCAGGTGGGCGAGGAACCTTACTAGATCGGCGGAGAGGCTGAGGTTCATCAGGAGTTACTGAATCCTCTGGTTCCACTAAATCTTCAGTTTGAGTTTGTGTAGCCGGAATTTCTTCCAGTTCTACCTTATCACCACTAATTTCTTTTGCAAGAAATTCCTTTTCCAAAAAGGTGGCATGTCGAGAAACAAACACTTTTTGTTCCTCTGTATGGTAGAAAAGATATCCATGTGAATGTTTGGGATATCCCACAAACTTGCATAGAACTGACCGTGCCTCGAGTTTGTCCGGATTTTGCCTTTTGACATAGGCCGGGCAACCCCATATCTTAACTCGTTTAAGACATGGTCTCTTCCCACTCTATATCTCATATGGTGTGGTAGGTACAGATTTAGATGGAACTTGATTCAATAGGTATGCTGCTATTTCCAGCGCATATCCCCAGAAGAAAATAGCCAACTCAGCTGTGCTCATCATAGAGCGCACCATATCTAATAGGGTGCGGTTCCTCCGTTCTGATACACCGTTGTGCTGTGGTGTATATGGAGGAGTCAGCTGAGAGAGAATCCCATTCTCTTTTAGGAAGTCCAGGAATTCATTGCTCAAGTATTCACCTCCTCGATCAGATCGAAGGATTTTAATACTTTTTCCGGTTTGGTTCTCGACTTCTTGTTTATATTCTCTAAATTTCTCAAAAGCTTCTGATTTGTGTTTCATCGGGAACACATATCCGAATCTAGAGAGATCGTCAGTGAATGTAATGAAGTACGAAGAACCATCCCTGGCATGTGTAGACATGAGACCGCATACATCACTATGTATCAGTCCCAAGAGTTCGGTAACTCTTTCTCCGTGTCCCGTAAACGGAGTTTTGGTCATCTTGCCTTTGAGACATGAATGGCAAGTGTCATAAGATGAAAATTCAAACGGATTTAAATATCCATCTTTATGCAACTTAGCTAGTCGTGTCGCATTGATGTGACCCAGTCTACAATGCCATAAGAAGGATTCGTTCAGTTCAGAACTCTTCCTCTTGTGTGTGTTTGTTATGCTCAGAACTGTTGATTGATTTAGAATATAAATGCCATTGCACAACGTGCCTGATCCAACCAACTTTTGGTCACGAAAAATGTTCATAACATTGTCCTGTAATACAAAATTATATCCCTCTTTACTCAATAAAGAAACCGATATAATGTTGCATATCAGGTTCGGCATGTAATAGCATTCGTTCAGAACCAATGTATTACCAGTTGGTAATACAAGGTGATATTCCCCGACAGTCTTAGCTGCAACAATTGCACCATTTCCAACTCTAATGTCTTTATCACCTTCTCCAAGTTCTCTACCTTTCTTAAGCCCATGTATGTAACCCTTCGAAAATCGTTTAGGCAGTTTTTCGGTAATCGGCTAATTTTTCGGCTTTTTCCGTAAAAAGTCAAAATAGGTATTTTTCATTGTAGACCTAATTATACAAAATTTAGATAAGATATTACTATAATTTTGTCACTAAAATGTCACTTATAATTTTCTAGTTAAATAAATTTTTTTCGTAATTAATTATTTTTTTATTATTTTAAGCCTTTTTAAATACATTAAATTAGTGATAAATACAAATTTAATTAGGTAAATTTCATAATTAGGAGTCTTTATAAGCTAAAATATGGTGTTAATAAAATTATATCATGACTTGCAAACTTTTGGTTTTAGGGTGGGAAATTTAATGGGAAAAATGGTGTAAAATGAGGTTTTTTTTGTAAATTGTTGACATGAAAGCATTAAATGATAACATGGGGTGTTTATTGACCTAGAAACTTCTCCAAATTTCCCCACCTCCTCACCCTTACCTGCTGGCCGACCCCAAACCTGCAGAATTCCCTCTCTTCTCACTCCTTTTTGCTTCAATTTTCATGCAAAAATTCATAAAAATCCACAAATTTCATTCACCCATTCAAAGCCAAACTCTAATCCATTCTCTCTTCAACCCAAATTAGTTCAAAAACTTGATGAAAGGAGGCTTTCTTGGTGACTTGATCATGCTAGGTTTCCACTTGTGAGGTAAAATCCTAAACTAGTTGCTAACTTGTAGTTTATATATGCTAGAATTTAATTTTGAAGTATTAATTTAGTTGTAAATTCTTGTTCATGAAAATCAAGAAGGGGTTTTGATGTTGAACTAGGGTTTGAAGCATGGTGGTTAGAGTTAAGTTAGGGCTTTGGTTACCTAATTGATTAGAGTGGTTAATTGTGTAATGATACGCTCGCTAAATCGATAAATTTCGATGTTTGCATCGAATCGGTATTGAATTTGCTTACTAGATTTTTACAAAAATTAGAATGCGATCAAATTGCGTTATGTTAGCGATATAATTAGATTCGTATAGCATTATTAGAGTGCGCGAACGTGGGGTTTCGTCTAGTCGGGTTGTAGTTTTGTCGATTTCCCCGAAATGACGATTCTAGTTAAAGGTTAGCGATTTTCGTGCGTTTTCCCGCGCACCGAGTGTATGCTATGTTTAATTCGAGAGCGTCGATAATTGTATATTGTGACTCGCATCGTTTTAGGTTTTGTAATCTTATGCTTGGTGTTGTGCAAATATATGATCGGTCGGGGAAACATCGGACACGGCGCGTAAAGGCAAGGCGGTGGTCGGATCGGATTAGCGGGGATTTCAGGTGAGTAGATGTATTCATCTATGGGGGAATCGTCTGAATGGCGTGAGGCGCCCCCCTAGTTAGGATTACCCTACTTTTTGCAAGATTCATATTGTTAGCTAGCTTATCCATTCATGTACACTGCATACCCTTATAGCGAACAGTATATTAGATTGCATGGACATTCATCTATACTTATGCGATATCACTTTGTAGGACACGAACACCATTACCATTGGCATCTGTTGCACGCGCACCATTCATGTGACACACACGCCTTTGGTAATTGCCATGCCACGTGCACTATAGAACTTGTTTATCATAATATCGCCACTTGCATTCATACTTGATATATGAAATTGCATAGCATACGTATACCTCGCATCATCATCATATTTATATAGATTTCTAGCAAAATTCACATCGTATGCATTGATATCATAGACATTTATCATATATAACATGTGGACATTATGATTTTCTTGAGGATTTCAGTATTGCTGCGATTTCTGGATTTTTGGGGAAAACCGCAAGAATTTAACAAAACCTTATATTTATCATTTTCAAAACAAAGTTGCGGTTTTCTCGTGATGTATGTGTCGTCCACCATGAGTTTTCATGTTTTCTGTTGGATTTCGAGACCCGATTCGAGGAGTGGATGAACCGTCTCGGGTACATGGTGGGCCCGGTATGGTACCCCGGGGCAAGAAGATCGAGTTGTAGACGATGAGCCTGGCAGGGGAAGACTACCTACCGGTGATATCTGGCACGGCGGATATCCGGAGGATACCGACCGTTGTCGTGAGATTTATGATATGGGCCGATCCGGACTGACGGAGCCCGATATTGAGACAGATATGACTCCTATTTGGTGTCGATGCTTGACACGGGTTTTCAGATGATTTCTTGATGGTATTTAGCTATTATACAGATATTCATGTTCTAAAGTTAAGAATTCAATACCCTTAGCATTTAAAACACTTAAAGCTTTAATAATGACATTGCATACCTGTGCATGCATACTAGAGATATTATATCACATATGGACATGCATGTTGTGGTGCATTGCGTGCATTCTTACGATTGCCTTATTAGATGTTATATTTACTCACGAGCTGGCAACTCACCCCCGTTGTGCCACAGTGTCTTGCAGGTCGGACTCATCAGTCTTGTAGCAGCGGCTATCTTATCATCAACTCCTTTTGCGCAGACTCGTGACATCGCCCGTAGGTGGGTTGCGAGCATATTTTATTTCTTTTGCTCTATCATTGTATCTAGTATTCTCCATCTACCACTTTATATTGTATATGCGACCTAGTGATGAGACTGAGAGACTTGTATATTTGTGGTTCTTTTGGGTCGAGCTCACTTGAGCCGGCGTTGTGTTTTCTGATATTTTGCATCTCTTTATTGCTCTTTTCTTGATACTACTATTATATTGCATGTGGTTGTGATCCGCCTTGGGCGAAGAGCTAGCTCCCGCTTGGGGATGCCATTTTTATGATTACAGGTTTATTATCTTGTTGTACCCATTTTGGGGGATAGAAAATACAGGGGAGACTCTGCCGAAATTTTCGGAAATTTTTGATGTTTTAAAAAGGGATTCTATGCAACTTAATTGATTTCAAAACCATTTTCATTTAAGGTTTTCCTTCACTCTCTTTTGCTTTTGGTTTAGATTTTTCTGGGCTTTGGCTGACTTAGGTTACGGTACGCCTTTAGACGTCTCGTAATCTAAGTGCCAGTCACGTTCCGTACCTTCGGGTCGTGACAAAGTTGGCTTCAGAGCGTAGGTTTTATCTTTCTGAGTGTAGGACGACCTTGGTAGATGGAGTAGGTGACTTAAGTAGAGTGGCGTAGCGTGGGTATGATCCGCGGCATACTTACGATACGGTACTCCGCCTAAGTGACCTTAGGACATAATTGCTTGTATTTCCTTTTTTGATTCCTTGCATTCCTTGATTCAATTGCAATGTCCTTATCAGTCCTGTTTCTTATTCTAGTTTCGATGCCGCCAAAGACTACGAGAGCTCAGCGGGCTGCCGCTAGGGATGAGATTCGGGCGGGCCCGTCTGAGGCGAGGATCGAGCGGGATGATACACCTACCCCTCAGGGTCATACTGATCCGCCTTATCCAGATCGTATTGCCAGACTAGAGGCCGGCATGCAAGAGTTGCGACAGATGATGGGATCTTTAGTTGAGTCCAGCCGGGCACAGAGATCCGAGGACGTTCCTTCTACCGCACAGACCACGATCGTACCTGCTGCACAGATGGTCACTACTGCTACTACTACGGAGACTATCCCTGTTTCACTACAGGAGTTCATGAGATTGAGACCTCCAGCTTTTACCGGTACAGATGCGACAGAGGACCCACAGGCATTTCTTGATAGGATGGCTCGGATTTGCCGTTCGTTGAGGTGTTCTGATGATAGATTGGTGGAGTTTGCGAGTTTTCGTCTGGAGGGTCTTGCCCAGACATGGTACGACTCAGTAGAGAGAGGCCGAGCTGCAGGTCTACCTTCTATGACCTGGGATGAGTTTACATCTGCATTTCTTGCCCGTTTTCTTCCGGAGAGTGTCCGAGATGCTCGAGCCCGTAGTTTTGAGTCTTTGCGCAAGACTCCTGGGATGACGGTGTCGGAGTATGATATACAGTTTACCCAGTTGTCTCGATATGCTCCATACCTAGTCGACACAGAAGAGAAGAGAATAAAGAGGTTTGTACGAGGGCTTGATACACAGCTATTCCTTGCCATCGGCACCCAGCACTTTGATACATACGCAGCCGCGATGGATGCAGCCTTACTTTTGGAGGAGCGTATTTCTGAGACTCCGGTCGTTTCTGGGCCGAAGAGGATCCGTACTGATACGCCAGCTCAGCGGCAGATGGGCAGACACCGTGATAGATTATTTCCGGGAGATGGTGGAGGCAGAGGATTGAGACGAGGTCAGTTATTTGGTTCATATCCACAGACCCAGCAGTCGTCTCCAGGATGTTTTCGGTGCGGGAGTCAGTACCACCATATCAGAGACTGTACCATGGGACGCCAGGGTGCGGCGACAGTCCCGCATATGACTTTACCACCCTCACCACCTTCTCAGAGAGCTTTACTTCCTACTCCTGATGATGCTTCACGCCAGCCAGATGCTTCTAGAGGCCGTGGGCGTGGCGGTCCGGTTCAGAGAGGACGAGGAGACAGAGGCAGAGGCAGAGGCCGAGGTAGAGGCAGAGGACAGCCAGCTATTAGTGGTGGACAGGCCCGAGTGTTCGCATTGACTCCTCAGGATGCACAGGCATCCAATGCCGTCGTGACAGGTACTCTGCCAGTATGTTCTTTTGATGCACGGGTATTATTTGATCCAGGCTCCACACATTCCTATGTATCCACGTACTTTGCACCGAGGTTGGGCCGAGGGTCTTGTCCGTTAGATCAGCCGCTTGTCGTTATTACCCCGGTAGGCGAGTCTTTTGTTGCCCGTTTTGTGTACCGATCGTGTTCCGTTCGTATCGGGGAGAGAGATTCTTCAGTTGATTTGATTCTCCTCGATATGCTAGACTTTGACGTTATTCTTGGTATGGACTGGCTAGCCACCTGTTATGCATCCGTGGACTGCCGTGAAAAAGCAGTCAGATTCAGTTTTCCTGGTGAGCCGGTTCTTGTTATTCAGGGAGATCGTAGCGCTACCCTTCCCAGCTTGATTTCATCTCTTCGCGCTGGTCAGCTCTTAAGGAAAGGGTGTCAGGGATTCTTAGCCTATATTTGTGATACTAGCTCCACAGAGGTTCCGTTGGACCAGGTCCTTGTTGTGAGAGAGTTTCCTGATGTATTCCCTGACGAGCTGCCTGGTCTGCCACCAGAGCGCGAGATTGAGTTCTGTATTGACTTGATCCCCGGCACGGGGCCTATCTCTATACCGCCTTATCGGATGGCCCCGACGGAGCTGAGAGAGCTAAAGGATCAGTTACAGGACTTGCTGGACAAAGGGCTTATCAGACCGAGTGTGTCACCTTGGGGTGCTCCCGTCTTGTTTGTTAAGAAGGACGGAAGTATGCGTTTATGCATTGATTATCGTCAGCAGAACCGGGTTACTGTGCGGAACAGGTATCCTCTACCCCGCATTGATGACTTATTTGATCAGCTCCACGGTGCAGGGTTTTTCTCGAAGGTTGATTTACGGTCAGGTTATCACCAGTTGCGGGTTCGGAAGGAGGATATTCCGAAGACCGCTTTCCGTACTCGTTATGGTCATTATGAGTTCTTGGTGATGTCGTTCGGGCTCACCAATGCCCCGGCAGCATTTATGGATTTGATGAACCGTGTATTCAGGCCGTATCTCGATCGGTTCATTATTGTGTTCATTGACGACATCTTGGTTTATTCTCAGAGCCGGGAGGAACATGAGCAGCACTTACGTATCACATTGCAGACTTTGAGGGAGCATCAGCTGTTCGCCAAATTTTCCAAGTGCGCATTCTGGTTAGACAGTGTTGATTTCTTGGGTCATATGGTGACGAGAGACGGTATTTGTGTGGACCCAAAGAAGATCGAGGCAGTTCAGCGTTGGCCTAGACCAGTATCAGTTACAGAGGTTCGCAGCTTTCTAGGTCTGGCCGGCTATTATCGACGTTTCGTCCAGGATTTCTCCCGCAGTGCTGCACCATTGACCGGGTTGACCCGGAAGGGGGTTCCTTTTGATTGGACCCAGGCATGTGAGGATAGTTTCCAGCAGTTGAAGACTCGTCTGACTACTGCACCAGTGTTAGCATTGCCTTCAGGATCAGGCGGGTTCGCGGTATATTGTGATGCTTCTAGAGTGGGGCTAGGATGTGTATTGATGCAGCACGACAGAGTTATTGTGTATGCTTCTCGGCAGCTGAGGAAACACGAACAGAACTACCCCATCCATGATTTAGAGATGGCTGCAGTGGTATTTGCACTTAAGATCTGGAGACATTACCTATACGGTGAGTCATGCCAGATATTCACTGACCACAAGAGTTTGAAGTATATCTTCCAGCAGCGAGACATGAACCTGAGACAGCGCCATTGGATGGAGTTGGTGAAAGATTATGACTGCGAGATTCTATACCATCCGGGCAAGGCGAATGTGGTGGCAGATGCTTTGAGTAGAAGGCCCGGAGGTAGCTTATCTTGTTTGAGCGCAGTGCAGATGCAGTCGTCGGCGGATTGGCAGGTGTTATGTGACAGCAGAGTGCAGTTCGAGTTTACTCCTACAGGGGGACAGCTGGCCCATTTCAGAGCACGCCCACAGTTACTTGACCGTATCCGTGAGGCACAGTCCGGCGATGCCCGTACATTAGAGATTATTGAGCAGATTCGGCAGGGCAGAGTTTCCGATTTCGTGATGGATGATCAGGGCATACTTCGATTTGGGACTCGACTGTGCATGCCAGATTCAGAGGGACTGAGGCGTGATATTCTCGAGGAGGCACATAGATCAGTATACAGTGTGCATCCAGGTTCCACCAAGATGTACCGTGATTTGAGAGAGGTTTACTGGTGGGACGGGATGAAGAAGGATATTACAGACTTTGTGTCGAGATGCCTGACTTGTCAGCAAGTCAAGGCCGAGCACCAAAGGCCAGCCGGTGAGTTACAGCCTTTGCCCATCCCTGAGTGGAAGTGGGAGCAGGTCTCCATGGACTTTATTGTGGGTCTACCCAGGACCAGTCGAGGGTATGACTCTGTTTGGGTGATTTTTGATCGACTGACGAAAGCGGCTCACTTCCTGCCAGTGAAGACCACTTTTGGATTTTCTCAGTACGCCCAGGTTTATATTGATGAGATAGTGCGACTGCATGGCATTCCGACTTGCATCGTGTCCGACCGTGGCACCCAGTTTACCAGCCGATTGTGGCAGAAACTCCAGGAAGCTTTGGGCACCCAATTGAGTTTTAGCACAGCCTTTCATCCGCAGACTGACGGTCAGTCGGAGCGTACTATTCAGACTCTTGAGGATATGCTCAGAGCTTATGTTTTAGATTTCGGTGGTAGCTGGGATCGTCATTTTCCTTTGATCGAGTTTTCCTACAATAATAGCTTCCAGGAGACGATTCAGATGGCACCTTTTGAGGCTTTATATGGGAGGAGATGTCGATCGCCTGTATGTTGGACAGAGCTCAGGGAGAGCAGTATTTTAGGGCCGCAGATCGTACAGGAGACGACCGAGAAGATACAGCTGATTCGGGACAGGATGAGAACGGCACAGAGCAGGCAGAAATCATATGCTGACAGGCGCCGTCGCCGACTCGAGTTCGCTGTTGGCGATCATGTTTTCCTGAAGGTCTCTCCGATGAAAGGTGTGATGAGATTTGGGCGGAAAGGGAAGCTGAGTCCTAGATATGTTGGTCCTTTCGAGATCCTAGAGCGTGTTGGTCCAGTCGCTTATCGGTTAGCTCTTCCGCCCAGCTTCCCCGATGTTCACCCCGTATTCCATGTCTCGATGCTCCGCAAGTACCTTCATGATCCTTCCCAAGCGATTCAGCACCAGACGATCCAGCTAGAGCGTGATCTTTCTTTCACCGAGCAGCCGGTTGTCATTTTGGATCGGCAGGTGAAGAAATTGAGGTCGAAGGTTATACCGTCCGTCAAGGTCCTTTGGCGTGGCCCGAACAGCGAGGAGGTCACCTGGGAGACCGAGGTCGAGATGAGGAAGAGATATCCCCATCTTTTTGAAGGTACGCGTAGTTAAATTCTAAATTCGGGGACCGAATTTCTTTAAGGGGGGAAGATTGTAACCCTTCGAAAATCGTTTAGGCAGTTTTTCGGTAATCGGCTAATTTTTCGGCTTTTTCCGTAAAAAGTCAAAATAGGTATTTTTCATTGTAGACCTAATTATACAAAATTTAGATAAGATATTACTATAATTTTGTCACTAAAATGTCACTTATAATTTTCTAGTTAAATAAAAAAAATTCGTAATTAATTATTTTTTTATTATTTTAAGCCTTTTTAAATACATTAAATTAGTGATAAATATAAATTTAATTAGGTAAATTTCATAATTAGGAGTCTTTATAAGCTAAAATATGGTGTTAATAAAATTATATCATGACTTGCAAACTTTTGGTTTTAGGGTGGGAAATTTAATGGGAAAAATGGTGTAAAATGAGGTTTTTTTTGTAAATTGTTGACATGAAAGCATTAAATGATAACATGGGGTGTTTATTGACCTAAAAACTTCTCCAAATTTCCCCACCTCCTCACCCTTACCTGCTGGCCGACCCCAAACCTGCAGAATTCCCTCTCTTCTCACTCCTTTTTGCTTCAATTTTCATGCAAAAATTCATAAAAATCCACAAATTTCATTCACCCATTCAAAGCCAAACCCTAATCCATTCTCTCTTCAACCCAAATTAGTTCAAAAACTTGATGAAAGGAGGCTTTCTTGGTGACTTGATCATGCTAGGTTTCCACTTGTGAGGTAAAATCCTAAACTAGTTGCTAACTTGTAGTTTATATATGCTAGAATTTAATTTTGAAGTATTAATTTAGTTGTAAATTCTTGTTCATGAAAATCAAGAAGGGGTTTTGATGTTGAACTAGGGTTTGAAGCATGGTGGTTAGAGTTAAGTTAGGGCTTTGGTTACCTAATTGATTAGAGTGGTTAATTGTGTAATGATACGCTCGCTAAATCGATAAATTTCGATGTTTGCATCGAATCGGTATTGAATTTGCTTACTAGATTTTTACAAAAATTAGAATGCGATCAAATTGCGTTATGTTAGCGATATAATTAGCTTCGTATAGGATTATTAGAGTGCGCGAACGCGGGGTTTCGTCTAGTCGGGTTGTAGTTTTGTCGATTTCCCCGAAATGACGATTCTAGTTAAAGGTTAGCGATTTTCGTGCGTTTTCCCGCGCACCGAGTGTATGCTATGTTTAATTCGAGAGCGTCGATAATTGTATATTGTGACTCGCATCGTTTTAGGTTTTGTAATCTTATGCTTGGTGTTGTGCAAATATAGGATCGGTCGGGAAAACATCGGACACGGCGCGTAAAGGCAAGGCGGTGGTCGGATCGGATTAGCGGGGATTTCAGGTGAGTAGATGTATTCATCTATGGGGGAATCATCTGAATGGCGCGAGGCGCCCCCCCTAGTTAGGATTACCCTACTTTTTGAAAGATTCATATTGTTAGCTAGCTTATCCATTCATGTACACTGCATACCCTTATAGCGAACAGTATATTAGATTGCATGGACATTCATCTATACTTATGCGATATCACTTTGTAGGACACGAACACCATTACCATTGGCATCTGTTGCACGCGCACCATTCATGTGACACACACGCCTTTGGTAATTGCCATGCCACGTGCACTATAGAACCTGTTTATCATAATATCGCCACTTGCATTCATACTTGATATATGAAATTGCATAGCATACGTATACCTCGCATCATCATCATATTTATATAGATTTCTAGCAAAATTCACATCGTATGCATTGATATCATAGACATTTATCATATATAACATGTGGACATTATGATTTTCTTGAGGATTTCAGTATTGCTGCGATTTCTGGATTTTTGGGGAAAACCGCAAGAATTTAACAAAACCTTATATTTATCATTTTCAAAACAAAGTTGCGGTTTTCTCGTGATGTATGTGTCGTCCACCATGAGTTTTCATATTTTCTGTTGGATTTCGAGACCCGATTCGAGGAGTGGATGAACCGTCTCGGGTACATGGTGGGCCCGGTATGGTACCCCGGGGCAAGAAGATCGAGTTGTAGACGATGAGCCTGGCAGGGGAAGACTACCTACCGGTGATGTCTGGCGCGGCGGATATCCGGAGGATACCGACCGTTGTCGTGAGATTTATGATATGGGCCGATCCGGACTGACGGAGCCCGGTATTGAGACAGATATGACTCCTATTTGGTGTCGATGCTTGACACGGGTTTTCAGATGATTTCTTGATGGTATTTAGCTATTATACAGATATTCATGTTCTAAAGTTAAGAATTCAATACCCTTAGCATTTAAAACACTTAAAGCCTTAATAATGACATTGCATACCTATGCATGCATACTAGAGATATTATATCACATATGGACATGCATGTTGTGGTGCTTTGCGTGCATTCTTACGATTACCTTATTAGATGTTATATTTACTCACGAGCTGGCAACTCACCCCCGTTGTGCCACAGTGTCTTGCAGGTCAGACTCATCAGTCTTGTAGCAGCGGCTATCTTATCATCAGCTCCTTTTGCGCAGACTCGCGACATCGCCCGTAGGTGGGTTGCGAGCATATTTTATTTCTTTTGCTCTATCATTGTATCTAGTATTCTCCATCTACCACTTTATATTGTATATGCGACCTAGTGATGAGACTGAGAGACTTGTATATTTGTGGTTCTTTTGGGTCGAGCTCACTTGAGCCGGCGTTGTGTTTTCTGATATTTTGCATCTCTTTATTGCTCTTTTCTTGATACTACTATTATATTGCATGTGGTTGTGATCCGCCTTGGGCGAAGAGCTAGCTCCCGCTTGGGGATGCCATTTTTATGATTACAGGTTTATTATCTTGTTGTACCCATTTTGGGGGATAGAAAATACAGGGGAGACTCTGCCGAAATTTTCGGAAATTTTTGATGTTTTAAAAAGGGATTCTATGCAACTTAATTGATTTCAAAACCGTTTTCATTTAAGGTTTTCCTTCACTCTCTTTTGCTTTTGGTTTAGATTTTTCTGGGCTTTGGCTGACTTAGGTTATGGTACGCCTTTAGACGTCTCGTAATCTAAGTGCCAGTCACGTTCCGTACCTTCGGGTCGTGACAATGTAACTGATTACATATATGGGATCCTGACCCGGTATCTAATACCCAGGACGTAGAGCAAATGGAGAAACAGTTCTCTGTAACGAACACACCCGAAGAAAATGCATCAATATGTACTTTCTTCATTCGGGTGGCATGAGAATCCTGGTATTCCCCTATATCCTGTTCAGTCCTATAACTTTTATAGGAAAGAACGGAACCAACGTTCCCCAGCACAGTATAACATGCGGGTTCGGTCAATACATCTATATTATTATCTTGATTAGGGCATGAAATGGTTGCTACCTGGAGAGAGAGAGAAGAAAACACTTTAGCGTATGCTCGTGCAAGATCAGATTGGTTATTATCTTATCTAATCAGGATGGCTCCCACTGGTTTTTATCAAATCTTCCTTCAAACCCTAAAAGGAAAGACTAGCCGGGATTAATTACACCCTACAACTTCGCCAATCTTTCAGCCAGGCCAGTGTCGGTACTTTGAGGGAGGTCCCCCATGCTTTCGCACGAACCTAATTAATGTAAACCTCGTTTTCCCAGAGGCGTAACCCCGTTGACACCTTTCTAGACACCTACTCGATCAGCTAATTACAATGTGTAAAACTCTCCCAGGAGTAACTCTTACTCGCAGTGGGTATCGGGATCCAACTATCTCATAGAAGGTATGCAATCTCATTGCAAATTTCAACACTTGAAATTCCCGATAATGCTTTTGCCCCTAGCGTCCTATGACCTTGACAAAGGCCAACAAATCATAGGCTGCTAGTCAAGTTCTACCCGTCATTTCTTGATTGAATCAAACCCACCCGCACGGCCCTTGACAAAGGCCAACAAGGTCGTACGACTACCCTGAAACAATCTGCATCACATGCACAAGCAGATAAGCACTATTCAGCTACCGCACACTACGCCTTGACAAAGGCCAACAAACGCAGCACGAATACTAAACAGTTCTTATCTGAAATGACGGAGGGCTACGATAGGTTTTTCTGAAAACCTATTACGTAATGAACTTGATATCGTTGTAGAATCAAAATGAAGTTTTGAAATGGAGTGATTTTGAGGCTTTTCTAGTTTTGCTAAAGGGGTCACTCCCGGTGAAAGGATCGTCGGCCCTTTCCTCGTCGAATGAGGTGCGGGATATATCATATATATCGCTGTGCAAAGCAAAACTCCAAAAGCAATCAAAAGCAAACTGAGTGTGTAGCATCTGCCAGTTATTGCTAAAGGAGTCACTCCCGGTGAAGGGATCTCGGTCCTTTCCTCATCGAATAAGGTGCAGGGCATATCATATATACCGCTATGCAAAGCAAAACTGTAGCTACCCTTTTTATTTAAAATTTGATTCTACAACATCTTAGGTTTCTTTTCTTTCATTAATCACATTAATGAAGTCCCATCATTTATGTCACCTAAACATCACAGATAAATACGACGTATACTTATGCCATCCGCATTCGCCTCGATGTCCCCTCGTGCACCGTTAGGTTAGGTAACTAACGACAGAGCAGGGCAGGGCTAGTGCGGGTGCAAAACATAAGTAACGTCTATATAATATATCATATATACTATATACTGTATCTATCACAGAACATCATATGATCACATCACAGATATCACAGCAGAAGAAACATATGAAACATTGGATATACTAGGACGTCCGTGTTTCCAATACGAGCCAGTATAAAACACGGATTCCACGATCGTGATGAATAGCCAATCCCACACCCCTAGACCCCTACGAGAGCGGCAAGCAACCCTACCAATTCTAGGGTTAGGAGACCCGGACTCGACTCCTTGAGATGGTCTCCCACTGGACCCTAGAACACGGTTACTTGTGCTCCCCTCCTTGGGTCTATCCTAATGCGGAAAAGGAAATAATATACAAAAGGTGACAACTTCCGCAACCTGGAAGTGCCCCTAATAAAAGAATATTACATACAAGTTTTTACATGAAAGAAAATGAAAAACACTCATCTCACATAAAAACCCCCGGCTATTCAAACACGACAATCCAATATAACATATCCAGCAACACATAACATCACATGTCATCAACGTAAGTAAATATGCGCATCCCAATTGTCGTTGACATATAGCAACGAAACCGGCGATATCACATATTACACTTACGGTCACAGAAAAGAAAGTGTAAAACTACAACAGTTGGAATCCGCAACCTCTTTAGACATCGCATGCCTAATCAAATGAAATACTTAGACATCACATGCCTAACAATTATAAACCCCGCATTTTAGTCCCATTATCGAAAACTCTTTTCAATATCAAATGAGACTAAACCGCTAGATTTATAACATTCATTCAGTTATCTCATAACTGTTTGTGAATTCCAATTATTGTATCCCATTCCGGATAAATAGAAAATATTAAACTTTCCGATCGAACATTCGAACACCCAAGTTTTCCCGAAACCGTTCAACACATGAAATAGGTTCAAAGACATTCACTTCATGCCTCAGTACCAACGGTCCAGTCGTAGAAGGGTCAAGCCAACGCCTCACATGTGGCACGCCGTACTGCCCCAAACCCGAAGGTTCAAAGGGCAGTTCAAGACGGTCACATAATCGAGTTAAGGTTTGTTGTCTTCTAGAGGGACCATCGCGTTACTTGCACTACTCAGAACGTCCTTAAACCACAGAAAAATCCAACACTTGGATATTTTCCGGCAGGGGAAAGATTGGGTATTTACATCCGGTCGAACTTTTTAACATATTCCAAAATATCCGGAAAGCCACATAGACAAAATCTGATAATCCGATCGAATCAGCGAACTCCCAAAACACCCCAGAAAATTCAACTCTTGAATAAATATTAAAAATTCCCATAAAACTCAGCACTGTGAATTAGGAATTACTGTGCAAATTTGGAGGGCTGACGTCATCATGTCGCCGCGGAACCGCCGCAGAAGCTAGGCTTCTGCCGCGGTTCCGCCGCAGGTTGGAGGCATCACTTGTCCAATTTTGCACCGTAATTCTTACAACTTCCTGCTGAATTTTTTAAGCATTTTTAATATGGAAAAAACCCAGTTTTTAGAAAAAGTCCAGAGAGCGATTTGGTTTTACGGTTTCGGTTTCGATCGGGTTTCAAACATCATCTAAGCATCGCCTAAGGCTCTAGCTAGGTTCTGATACCACTGTAGGGTTCCTAGGCACGCTAATGAAGTCTCACAAAGCATCAACCATGCCAATTTTAAATTTTATGAGTGCCGAGAAACCCTAATACGGATCGTCGACTAGAATTTTAGGCGAAACAATAAACTAGTTAACATCTTAACTAAAAGAAGAAAGCTACAACCTTTGTAGATCCGGTTATCCACTTCCTTAGCTCCATGTAGTCGTTCCCTCGCTGTCCATCTCGAATCCCGAACTCTTTCATCGGCTTCATCGGAGAAATGAGCGGACTAGTCGTCGGCTTCGATGCCGAAGATGATCTACGTCGAGGCTACACTGGATCAAGCTCCGACTTCACCTAGTTGTGAAACTTGTGAAGAAAACACCCAAAACCACTTGGCAAGAGGTAGAGGATGAAGAAATAGGAGGTGGGTTCACTTTAGAATTGGATTTCTCACTTTAGAACTCAAGATGCCATTAATGGAGTCTAGTTTTCTTTCTTGAAGAAGAAGGAGAAGATGAAGATAGAATATGATAAGTGTTTTTAAAATGCAAAAGAAATGAATACTTATCATAATAGGAACCATGGTTAGGTGTAGAGAATTGACTAAGGTTAGATGAATGGTTAGGGTTAAGCATGAAGACAAAATGGTCACTTTGGTCAAAGCTTCATGAAGCTTCAACAAGCTTCAAGAATGAAAGCAACCACTTTGTTTTCATTTGCAATTTCTTTTTAATCCATATTAAAAAGATAAATGAATGAATAAATAAAAACCCTAACCATTTGCTTAACCAAGGTTTAATTCTTTACACTTAACCAAATGAGCAAGTATCATCAAACATGATACAAACATGTGCACAAAAGTATATCACATATACAACTTGCACATCAAGTGAGAAAATCCATTTAAAGTGAACCAATACTAGTTAATGCAAAGTAATATATCAAATATATAATTATACATTAAATCATTAAATCAACACTTGATTTAACGATCCGGTCATATCGCATATAACCGACCAGTATCCTATGTATCGGCTTATCGAATCAATCCTTGATTCGATATCTAGGTTATATCGCATATAACCAATCGATACATTCATCGCGAGAATGGAATACGGTATCACATACACGCATTATTCTCGGTCCTGCACATATCTCATATGCGCTCCTATTTCGTTTCGCTTGAGCCAGGAAACCTCTGTGTAGGACTCTAAAGACTCGTCAATACGCCGGTAGCAGATGATGATCATATCAAGCACCCACAAGCCGCAAGCGGTCTGCTAAACGTAACGGCCACCCGGGTACTGAGCGATCAGAAGATTGACGAGCTAGCCCGCTCACACTCCTGTGAATCCAACCAGTAACACTTACCGTACAGTCCGGTCTGTTCGTCTGATATGTCGCATATCAAGTCTAGGGGTGGTAAACGTCAGACCCCAGTAACCGATAAGTCGTGCCGATGTGAGGCTCATAACGGGTCGAGAAACTACTGGTAACACTTACCAGCAAATCTCTGATCAGCCCTGTCCAGGGACTTCCCTGTTACGGCCAATCGAACACAGCGCAACATCAACCCCCAATACCGGGAGAGACGAAACCCCTCCTATCACTCATTGCCTCCATGTGACTCGGGACTGTACCCAAAGACCACCGTTTTGCACGCCCTCATGGACGTGGTAAGATGGAGATCAAAGCACATTGGGAATCACACAAGACTCTATGACAATCTCGGGTCTACAGACTAACCTGTACAAGTGTCACCTGAGAACTGCCATCTGACGTGAGGTATAATACCATCTGGGAGTTCTCGGCGAGTCCGTCCAGTGTACCCAGTCTCTACTGAGCACCCGTACACCATCTCTGATGTCAAACACCAATGGATATGGGATCATCCATCGCCCATCTCATGGGTCGAGAAGCGTATACGCTAGTCTACACTGGTATATCGATGCCCCGTCTCGATACACCTACGACTAGGGACTTTGAAGGATGTACCTATAGACTACCATGTCCCCTCTAGTATGATCTGCATCATAGTCCAGGCAGTCAAGTACACATCCTAAGGGCTTTACCAACATGTAGCTATTAGACAGTTTAAAGAGACAAGTGTACATGCTAAGATAAAGAGTAACCAGATAGCATACTATCATATCGAGCAAGAAAGTCATCTCTATATATGTCCAAGCATCCAATATAATATACATCATCTGTACAATACTGGCCTCTAGGGCATACATACAACTAACAAACAAAACAACAGCCCCAGCAACCCTCTTTTTACCAACAGCAGCAGCTGTAGCTTCCAAACAACAGCAACAACAGCCACCAAAACTGCATCAGCAGCCCATTACATCAGCAACAACACATCAGCCCCAAACTTCAGCCATTGACACAACACATCAGCCCCAAACCTCAGCCATTGATACAACACATCAGCCACCTACAAGCAGCTGCTGAAACCACACTTCAACCACAACTTCATAACCCCACACCAACACAACACCAATACAACAGCATCAACTCCTTTGCAAACACCAGAAACAGCACCAAATGCATCAGCTGCTACAACAGCAAGAAACAGCCCCTAGCATCATTGCAACATCACCACACCACCATACCCACACCAAAATCACAACAACTCACCACAAAACAACCACAGTAGCTGCTGAAGCTACAGCAAACCCAAACAAATCCCAAGCAAACACAACTTCAACCCAAAGCAACAGCAGCTGCAACAGAACCAGCAAAACAGCTTCAGCACACAAAAACAACAACACCAACAGCCCCAAAGGAGCAGCTCAGCAGTAGCAGCAGACCCTTCCACCTCATCCTCCTTCCCTTCTCCTTTCTTCTAGGACCCTTGAGGTATAATCTTGCAACCCAACTCCTATCTTGCTAAGTTTGAGTTGTTTAGCTGAAAATTTAGTGTTATATTGAAGATTAGTGCTAGTTTAGGAGAATTTGAGTGAGACTTGACCAAGTGTTGGTTTTGATTGTTAGTATAGCCTTACTAGGTGTTGTTAAGACCAGTTTAACCAAGATTTGTTCCAGATTTCACCAAAATACCAGATTGGTTATACTTGGCGTAATTCAGCATTTTGTCGACTTTGTGGCTTTCTGGAAACTGCTATCAACCCGGACCTCCTAAAATAAAATTGACTTGGCAGTGAGACGTGCAGGTAGATAGGAACCAACACCTAAAACCCTAGCCCTAACCACCATTTTTGGGCCGCCATTTAATTCCTTCTGGCAGCAATTTGCGGCCAGACCTGGGTGAAATCGCCTCGTTTTGCGTGCACAGCCCTATTTCATGTAAACTTGACCCCGTGTATGTCTAGTTTTGACTGATTCCAGTTTGGATAGAATCTGAGTTGATTTTCATGAGTTGGCGTATGATTTATGACATGTTTTCATATGGATTTTGGTATTCGATGATTCGTTTCTGTCGGGTGGCGTTTGGACGTCAACGACAGCGGATATTGGCTGTGTTTGCACGCGAGGCTGTGGGTTTTTACCTATGGGCGTAGCGTGCACCATTTTGGTTTCCGACATGGTTTTCATGTGTTTTAGCGTGTGATATCCTTGTAGGTACCCCATGTGGTGTCAGAGCGTTGGAGTTGCAAATGGCGACATCGGCACCGGCACACATAAGGAAGGTGAGTAGATTTATATCTACAGGGAGAAGTCGGGTGGATGGCGTATAGCACCCCTGCAGTCCGAGATGATGTATACGGATGCGTATACACACCTATAATTATTATATGTTGGTTGGGAATTATTTGATATTTAGGATGGATAATTGGTGGAGTTGGATGATTTAGTGTCGCAAAACCCTAGGTAGTGGGTACACTACACATACATATACACACATACATATACATACATACATGTACACACATACATACTTGCATACATCCTTACTTCATATGTGCATAGATGGGATTCTATATAGATATGTGTTCACATAGGTATGGAACTACGTGTTCACATACAGACTTGAGGATGAGACATGGGATTGTGACGAGTCGATAAGATTGATCTGAGGTTATGATATCGGTGATAGGATAAAATTCATAATTAAGATACGTCTTGATGCTTTAGAGGATTTTGGGAATAATGATGCCATAGGAATGACGACATGAATATATATAATGATCGACACGTGTTTATGTTATGAGATGTGATATGATATGACAAGATATTTATGATAGGCCGCCTTGGGCGTTGTTTACTCCTTGAGATGATATGTGCTGATGACATCGTTTTTGCTAGAGGCTGTCAATCGGAAGCCGGATTATGATTATATTGATGATTTATGAGGATAATATCGATTTATACTAAACTGTCGATCAGTAGTCAGATCTTGATCATAGTAATGATATTAGCATTGTACTAGACATAAGTCAGTACCCAGATAATGATATTTGATAAAGAAAATACCAGATGAATGATATGACGAACGTGATATTGACCCGTACCCAGATTTGGGGATGCCGTACGACGGATTTACGTACGAGCTATAAATTGATGTTTGATCCGCACTCTTGATTTGGGAACAACTGATTATAGAGATATGTTATCGGATGTGATATTATTGAGGCGGATCGCCAACTATATATACATATACATATATCGACTCAGAGGTTAGGCGGTTTACCTTACCTGCAGTTAACCTTTTAGTTGGTGTGGCTATAGGATTCTTATAACATTGATGCAGTTCAGCCATCATTGTGTTAGTATTCAGCTCCCGCACTTTATCATTGTTGCTCTGCATCGCATACTGTTGTGTTTCATATTTCATTATTGATATCCTGCTGTTAGGACACCAGCACCATTACCGATGATGCGTATGTACCACGTACACTTATTTGCCGGCTCACACACATCTTCATCGGTAATTGCCATGTCACGAACACTTAGAAAATATTATTGCTTGATTTAGCTTGTTAGCTAGTAGTGACATGATATTAGTATGCTTGCCTTATATGCCAGCTTGACATTGTAGTTATTACTTGTCATTTCATGCATACTGTTATTCATTATATGCTGCATTCATGGATTCTCATGCTTATATTCATGATTTCACATGCTATTGATGATTTGGATTCGGGTTTCCATGAGATTTTCTGGATTTGGAGGAAAACCGCAAAACATACATATAAACTGCTTTCTCTTTTTAATAAAAATACGGTTTTCCCATGATGTATGAGTCGTCCGCCATGAGTTTTGCTGATGGATTTCGAGACCCGATTCGAGGAGGCGGATGAACCGTTTCGGGTACATGGTGGGCCCGGTGCGGTACCCCGGGGCAAGAAGATCGCAGGAGATGGCATTGAGCCTGGCAGGGGAGCACGACCGACCGGTGATATTACCCGACACGTCGGATATCCGGAGGAAACCGTCGTGGTCATGAGATGGATGTTAGGGGCCGATCTGGACTGACGGCGCCCTGGATTTTATGATTGAGACATTGAGATTTGAGCTATTGAGGTACAGAGATTGTGATACAGTGATATCGAGACATTGAGATTTATGTTTTGTGCCGATACTAGGCACTGTTTTATGCTGATTTCATTATGATACCTCATTTTAAAAAAATACAGAAATCTCACAAATTTATGAAAGCAGTTTTCTTCAGTACATGCATTCTGTTTCATGCATTTATACTTCATTCATATGATACATTGCTACCTGAGCACTGATACGGGCATATGGGATTATACTTGGGTTAGATATTTACCTTAGTCTTGTCATAGATTGCTGGTTATATATTTGAGGATTATATATTATGATCGTATGACCTAGGATTGTGTCATACATGCGATTTTCTGTTCGTAGATCTTTTTCTACTCACGAGTTGGCAACTCACCCCCGTTGTGCCCCAGTTTCTTGCAGGTGTTGCCGTACGGGTTTTGTTACGGCTTTGCGGGCACAGCTTCTTTCAGGTGACTTGCTAGTAGGTGGGTTATTTGCATCATACCCATCATTATACATTGTATATTATATTCAGTTGTATCTAGAAGTTCCATCAACCAAACATTTATTTATTTTTGAGATAGAGACCAGTGATGTTATTCTTTCGATCTTAGAGTCGCGTGTTATATTTCCATGGGTTCTTGCTGGTTGAGTTTCTTTCTGCTGTGATCCTCGCCTTTAGGCGTTGTATATTATGTTGCATACAGGTTGTTTTGATATGGTTCTTCCTACTCTCTACTACTTTTCTTGGTTTGGATTTCTGGGTTTGGCTTACTTAGAGTATGTACGCCTCGAGACGTTCGTAGTCTAAGTGCCGGTCATGTTCCGTACTTTCGGGTCGTGACACCCTGTCTCGAAACTCCCATGATTAGGGATCTTTTAAGGATGTGCTTATAGACCCCAGCTCCCACGTATATGATCGCCCTCATACTGCTGGCAGTCAAGAAAAAATCATAGGGGCTCTATCAACGTGTAATAGTGACCTGTAAGGTCACCTGAAGCTGTACACGATGATAAAGGTAAACTAGATAGCATACTATCATCTTGAGTAAGACTGTCCTATTGGGATAGGTCCTCCATCAATCATTGCAATCACGTGCCTGTGATCCAATAATTGATTCTGAGGGCACTATTTCCAACAATCTCCCACTTGCACTCAAGGCTAATTATTGCGATGTCGCATACTCACAGCCCGTGTGATACCGAACACCCAACTCCTCTACTAATCAGTCTCACAAAACCAGTTTGCGAAACTAATGTGTTCGAGGAATAGTCTCAGTGAGTGGATCCGCCTTGATGTTTCTTTCTATGTCTCTCTATATCTCAAGTTCGCGGAGAAAGCCATCTCCCGAAATGAGCAATACCTGTCTTAGAATGTGTCTAGATGTCTGATGGGATCTAGCTCATAAATGAACTCCAAATCCAAACTTCTTAGACTGTATCGTCAACTGAACTTAATCAGTATCCTGCGTCATGCCTCCCTCAGTATCCCCTTGGACCACCTGTCCAAAATACTGCCCCTCGTCAGAAGGAAAACTATAACTCTGACAACCTCTCTATCATCCATGTCACCTTGGAAGCCTGGAATGATAACTGTCTCCTAAAAGAGGCTGTTGTTATCATATCCCTAGAACATTCACTTATGTTCTAAAACTGCTTCCGTTTGTTTCTCCAGGATTGGATCAATATCAACATATTGCATCTACTGCAAAAACAACATCTGGTGTGGTACTTGACATCTCACGATTGACTCAATTGCCTAAGCAAGTGATCTACCAATCATGCACATCCCTCTCCCCTTTAGTCTATAAGACACCTTTAGAGAGGGTGACTCTATCACCTGCAGGTACAATACCGTGCCAGGAGTCGTCCATTCTAAAGCACCTTTGGAATGCTGTCTAAGTACCCTGATTGGGAAACTACCCAAATATAGATCTAAAATTATAGATCTAGTAACCAGAATGTCTGATATAATATTCAAGTCCTATGTGGAGAAATCACTGTGTGACAACCAAAGTATAACCGATCGTAGTATAGGAATTTCACTTCCTACACTGTGTGTGTTATCCAAATACCAGGACATCACACCCTACTACCTTCTTAACAGATCCATCCCCTATTCTGATGAAGTCAAACCTATGACTGTCACATCAGAAATAGATGATCTATCTCCGCTATATCCGCTTTAGTCTACAAATAGACATAAGCCACTTGTCCACTATGCTTCCGCTGCTCCCATTGACCACGACAACCCTCTGGCAGAGTCATATAAACGTACACTTCTAAAGCTAGTTTAGAACGACGCTATACTCATCCTCCTGCCGGGTCTTACAGTCTGGAACAACAGCAATGGAAAGTCTGGGTAAACAAGAACCTCCCTGCCACCGTCCTTGAGGCTACCGAAATACCTCTCGAGTGCCTGAGGTTACCCACCATATCTGCAGAGTGGCCAATGGAATGTCAAACCAAATTGAATCTTTAGGTTCTCATCAAATTTTCAGTAATCGTCTGCGGTTCTGGAATCACTTCCAGTTCTACCATACTCCCACTACTTTTTTCTGAAAAAATCCATTTTACTTAAAACTGTGGCGAGTCAAGAACAATATCACTATTGATCTTCCAGATGGTAGAAAGTCAACCCTCGTCATAGCCTGGGTCAACCCACAAATAGCCATTACAGAAACGTGCCTTGAGTTATCCAGAGTCTGGTTTTAAGCATAAGCCGGACAACTTCCCGTACCTTAACAACGTCAAGGTATGAACTGCTCTATATCCAATACAGAAACAGAGGCACTAATTTAATTGAACCAGATTCAAATCATGCAACTGTCTCCAGTGCATGTTAACTAAATGGAAAGAGGCCGATCAGCATTACTCAACTTAGGAGTACTTCCAATTATGAGTAATCTGAAAGAGAAGCAAGTTCTCTTAATCATTACTATCAACTGAATACCTTACACAAGTATCTACATCTTCGATCACCTTGAAGAATCCCGATACTTGCAACACCTGGTTCTCTACTTTATTCATATACCTATAACTTCTCAAAACTCAGACCTTGTGTTACTACGAAACACTTATCTAAGAACTAGAGAAGTCATAAATAAACCGAATATAGTACGAGGACCAACCCCTCTTTCCTAATGGACACTGGACAACATACAATACTCTGTATAAGTCCCTTGAGGTTGAAAACTGTACCTATGATTAAGAAGAATTACACCGCTGTTTAATGCTTCTTACCTAACCATCCACTGATATAGGTAAATGTCATGGACATAATTTCAAAAAGGTATATCTCACTCTATAAAAATAGACGTACAGATATATCAATTTGAAATTGGTGCATAACAGCGGATATTCAAAACCAAATATTTGCCGTCCGGCAACAACCCAGGCGATTTCCTCAAATATCACCAATTACAACGAATTCCGATATAATGAGGATGATCACCTAATTCCCAATAACTTACTCCCACTCATCATCTGTAAAACCATACAGATGTGAGAATCATACCTGGTAAATACATACCCTGGAGCAAGTGTCTAATTGGGAAATCAGTTTTCTTTTAACAGTACACAGTGAAACTGAAACATTGAAATGTTTCGATGGGGTATCCGGGTATTCCTAGTAATGCCTCTACCATTATCCAGATTCACAACTGTAACCGTATATTTCTTTGCCACCTCTCCAAATCCCTTTATATGTCTTTAGTCGTTACCTTCTGTACACCCCTTTAGGCCAAATGGTTTTCTTCCTTCCCTACCGTTCGGCACCAGCCTATGGTTTGGAAGAAGACTATCTAATAAGCATAATGGGTGTACTGTCCTAATCCTAGGAGCACTCGCAACCCGAGAGAAGGTAAAAATAAAAGACAACCGAATAAACCTTATTCCTATTTCTCCCGAACCAGAATCCATCCCTGAACTGGAACAAGTTCCTTTCGAGTTCGTATATAACCATACGATGGAGTATCCAATAAACTGTGGATCTTCGTAGTGATACGGAGTGTCTTGGAGAAATACAAAGGTGATTTAGGATTGGCGAAGAAATACTTGGTTTGGTCGTGAATAGCAGTCGCAATTTACTTTGCCCTCTTACTAATCCCTTGATATGTCTTTACTTAATACCTTCTGTACACCATCGTTATACTAATTGGTTTTCTTCATTCCCCACCGTTCGGCACTAGCCTAAGGTTTGGAAGAAGACTATCCAATTTGTGTAATAGGTGTACTATCTCCTAAACCAAGGAGTACTCGCAACCTGAGAGAAGGTAAAAGGAAAAGACAACTGAATAGTCCTATTCGTTTTCTCCAGAACCAGAAACCATCTTCGAATAAATTCCTTCGAGTTCGTATATAACCATACGATGGTTTTGTCCAATGCAAGTGGACGTTCATAGTAATACGGGGCGTCCTGGACAAAAGGGTAAAAGTAGGAGTGGCAATGAGGTTTGCAACTCTGCCAATCCAAAAGCTAGTGTTTAAGAAGGTTCGGTTAATTTTGGTCACTAAGTCATAGTTTAGGTCGGGTCATGGTCGCTGCCAAAGAGAGAGAGAAAAAAAACACTCAGCGTGCACTCTAACCTAGATCAGAATGGTTATCACTTTATCTAATCAGGAAACATCCCACTGTACCGTCAAATTCTCCTCCAAACCTGAAAGAAGAATTAGTCGGGATCACCCGAGGAGTAAACCAACTCATCAGTGGGAATCGGGATCTAACTATCATCGCATGATAACTTGACGGAATCCGCTCACGTTATCACACTCCAGAAGGTATGCGCATATCTGGCAAGTTTCAGTTTCTTTAGAAACTCTCGATGTGATTTTTGCCCCATGCTCTTATGACCTTGACGAAGGCCAACAAATCATAAGTCACATGTCAAGTTCTACCCATCATTATCCAGGTTAATTTGAACCCACCCGTACAAGCCCTTGACTTTGGCCAACAAGGCTATACGACTGTCCCAAACCAACGCATCTATATATGCTGCAGAAAGGCAACAAGCAGCTACCATACACTATGCCTTGACGAAGGCCAACAAACATAGCATGAATACTACGTGCTACCCGTCTTAAACAACGGAGGGCTACGAATGGTTTTTGGCGAAAAACCTTTAACATAATGAACTTGATATCGTTGAAGGAACCGGATAGCTTTATAAAAATATAGTGACGAAAACCTTTGCCAAAGAGGTCACTCCCGGTGAAGGGATCTCGGCTCTTTCCCCGTAGAATGAGGTGCAGGATATTCCAACTGAATACCACGATGCAAAGCAAAAGTAAACAACTATAGTGAAGTTATTTCCCTGACGCAAACTTCTGTCCAAGGGGTCACTCCCGGTGAAGGGATCTCGGCCCTTGCCTCGTCGACTGAGGTGCAGGATATTCCAACTGAATACCACTGTGCAAAACAAAAGAGAACGCCCTTGTAATAACAGCTTTTTGAAAAGTGTTCCAACAACATTAGAATAGGTTTGTTTAGCTTGCATTGATCCGAATCAACGCAGTCCCATCAATTGATCACACCAATAAAGAACGAAAATAATGATGTACATATATGCCATCCGCATTCTCCACTGGGTCCCGTCATTACCCGTTAGGTTACTTAACTAACGACAGAGCGGGGACTGGACTAGCGCAGATGCAAAACATATACAACATCTACTAGTATATATATCAATATATAATATTCGCTCAAGGCGTGATAAAAGGCAACATCACAGAAATGTAATAAGCATCACAGAACAATACAGATATCTGGGATCCCCGGGTTTCATAGAGCCGCTACTGAAACCCGATGTTCCCCTGGTCGTATGGATAGCCTGTGCAATGAAATCCTAGACCCCTACGGGCGCGGCAAGTTACCCGCCAAAACCTGAAGCGAGGCAGCCCCCTTCAGCAACGTGAATGGACCACCCAGCACTTCACGGAATCCGGTAACTTGGGCACCCTCCTTGGGTCAACCTGTACCCCCTACGAGTGCGGCGAGTAGCCCGCCAATTCTAGAGTAAAGCCCCCTCCGTCTCAATGCCATGAGATGCGGGTCCGTTGCCCTCTAGAACCCGGCTATCCGTGCATCCCTCCGCGGGGTAATCCTAGTACAGAAAGTAAAATATACATACAACGGGTACATCGACCTCAGCCCGGTCGTGCCCCAAAAGAATAATATACAAACAGGCAGGGACGACAGTCCACACGTCGGACGCTCGCCCCGCAATATCAAATGTACATAATAATACCAAAACTGTACTAACATTGCATCCATGCTATCCACCACGACAATCCGTAACATCACAGCACAACACAGAACATCAACGTGAATGTCACGTTCGCAAATCCGTCTAAAAAGAGCTATAGCAGTTAGACAGGATTTACCGATCAAATGACATTCACGGTCGCAGATATAATGTAAATACTGTGAACTAACATGTTTAAAATTTTCGATCGATCAAATTTACCGAAGTGGGTCCCAAGCACTACTGTAGCACTCAAAGAAAATCTGGGCCCAAAAATAATATACCAAAAACCTCATTTTCAACTCAGAAGCCCACTGTTAAAATTTGACGCAATGAACAGTCAAGATAGCGGCGGAACCGCGGCCAATGCGGGGGTTTGGCCGCGGTTCCGCGGTGTAAAGGTGACGTCACGCGACCAAATTTTCACAGATTGCTTATAATTCCCTGCACGTGTTTCTGCAATGTACTGAAAAAATTTTCGAGCCAAAAAAATTTCGACAAAGAACTGACGCAAATGAAATCGCGGTTTTGGGATATTTGTTCGATCGAAGTATTAAACACACTAAAGCAAGCTAGACTAGGTTAATGGCGTGGCTCTGATACCAGTGGAAGTGCACGGCGGCGCCCCGGCCGTCTGAACGAGGCCAAAATGCGGAAACGATACTTTTACAAAACTTTTGAATCGGCACCACCGCGCACTAAAAATCCCAGATCGGGCCATTAATCTAATCCTAGCTAACTAGAGAAGGGGTAGAGAGATATACCGAGTGATCCGTGTCCTTCGGTCTTCTCGTCGTCGTCTCGATCTCCCCGCGGAATCTCCGGTCTTCATCTCCTCGTCGGAAGGGCACCACATTGCCGGGTTCTTTTACGGGCTCCCACCTCTGGACCGAGACAACTCGGGCACGAAGTTGGCGAGCCGACGTGCCTAAGAAGTGCTGTAGATGAAGTGTAGAACCCATTTGTCTCTCGGGGTTAAGGAAGTTGCCATTTGGTGGAGGAAATGAACTATATACTTTTGTGGTGGCTTTTGGGAATTTTGTAGTAAGCAAATGAGAACCAAAACCCTCACAAAATAAATCCCTCACCCCCCAAGAAGTGGCCGGCCTCATCCAAGAATGAATGAGAATGGGAGTGATGCAAAAGAATAATGCAAGAGAGACAAAAAGTGATGATGAGAAGAAATGATGACAAACCAAATCCAACACTCCATCAACCATCATAACTCCAAAGGTCAAGCCATCATGAACAAAAGAAAGTCAAGGGATGGTGGAATCATCATGAAACCATCATGATGCAACAATATACAAAGACCACCCTCCACAATGCTAATTTGCACAATTGCAAATAAGCCCTCCTCCACCAATTTTCAGCCAATGAAAGATACAAAGAAAAATGGCCGAAACGGAAAGCAAACTGGCAACTTCAAAAAAACTATCCCGTAATAAATTACAGGAAAACCCCGCCACTGTATATACATACCCGTATTTGTATTCTGACCGAATACAAATGCAAAGAGACAAAATCTACACTGTACAATACTAGGATCCAGCTTAAACCAAAGCCCGCTAGTATTATCCGTCCGATCATGATCCGTTCAATACCGCACGTATCTGATCGAACCCTGCCATATCTCCATACGGCCTCTACAGCGTTTCGCCCGAAACTTGAGAAAACGGTCTGTGGGGGACTCTGAAGACTCGTCAACACTTTAGCTGTGGATTTAACCACTAGCAAGTCAGAGGTATTAGCCATACGTAACCTGCTACCAGGTATTGACCAAAAGGGACGTCGATGAGCGAACTCATCCTGACACCCTACTGAGCCTGTCAGTGACAATATTCGTACAGTCCGGTCCGTTCGTCTATGAGCATCGCATGGCGGGCCTAGGGGATTGGTAAAAGTCAGACCCCCAAAAGCGGTACAAGTCGTGTCGGAGTGTAGCCCAGAGCACCCTAAGATACTGCTGGAATACCTACCAGTAAATCTCCTGCCTTGGCCAAGGACTTTGTGTAATGGCTCTCCTAGACACAGCGCGACCTCACCCCCAATACCGAGAGAGATGAACCCCTGCAGATCCTCTCACTGCCTCCATGTGGCTCGGGACTGTACCCAACTAAAACCTGTTTGCACGTCTCTTTTGAGCGTGGTAGGGTAGTAATCAAAGTACAGTGGGAACTCACACGAGACAAATGACGATCTCAGGTCGATGAACTAACCTGTACACATGTCACCAGGGAACTGCTATCTGACGTTAGGTATAAGACCAACTAGGATGTTCCCGGCGAGTCCTGTCCGGTATACTCATAACCCAATGAGCACCTGTATACATCTTAGGTGTACCAACTGACACCAGTGGCTTGTGAGACCGGCCACCGCCCCTCGTCGGGGTCTCGACTGTATACACTTGTCTACTCTGGAGTATCGATGCCCTGTCTCGAAACTTCCACGACTAGGGACCTTTTAAAGATGTGCTTATAGACCCCTGCTCTCACGTATATGATCGCCCTCATACTGCTGGCAGTCAAGCAAGAATCCTAGGGGCTCTATCAACGTGTAATAGTGACCTGTAAGTTCACCTGAAGCAGTACACGATGATAAAGGTAAACCAGATAGCATACTATCATCATGAGTAAGACTGTCCTATCGGGATAGGTCCTTCATCAATCATTACAATCACGTGCCTGTGATCCAATAATTGACTCTGAGGGCACTATCTCCAACAGTGAGCGCAACGGTGAGCGAGGGGCATTTGTTTCCCCCAATCAGAGCAAAGCTCTATTTGAATTTCAAATTCAAAAGGTGAAGCAACGCTTCAGATCTCTTGCGCTGCGTACAGAGCGCCACGTGTCAAAAGCAGACACGACAGCGTAAGGGGCACTGCGCCCAAGGCAGCGCACCCCCAATCAGAGCAAGGCTCTGTTTTAAAATTCAAATTTTAAATAAAGGAAGCAACGCTTCAGATAACTTGCGCTCTGCGCGCCACGTGTCAAACAGTGGTGCGCTAGCGCAGTTGCGCTGCGCGACACGTGTCAAGCGCAGGTACGCTAGTGCAGTTGCGCAGCGCTCTGCGCTGCGCGACACGTGTCAAGCGCAGGTGCGTTTGCGCCAACTGCGCCAGCACTAAAATTTAAATAATAAATTATTTAATTAATCAGAATTAAAATTCTAGAAAGATCTTTCCAGTCTTATTAAAATAAGAAGATTATCTTCTGTAAAACAGAGGCCTTAGGATCAAAGATCCAACAGTGGGGAAATATCCCCAGATCAATCAGAGAAAGATCTCTTTAACTAACTCAACAAACCAATTGGCCCTATATAAAGGCCCCTAGACTCCAAGTCTCACATAGACAGAGATAGAAAAAGGAGAGAACTCTGAAAAAATTTGAAAGGCAAGCCTTTGAAGAAAGAAGATCATCTTCTTCAAGAAAAAGAATTAAATTCTTGGAAGAACAGAGATGAAAACATCTCACAAAAAAGAAGAATTTCTTCTAAAAAAGATCAAAGATCTAAGAACAAGATCAAGATCTTCACTACAAAAAGAAAAAGATCAAAAAAAGATCCAATCACAAAAATTAAAGAAGTAATTTACTTCATCCCTAGATCTTTTGATCTATATAAAGGCACAGCCTTTTGATGAACCATTGGTTCTTGAATCTTGAGGTAGAACCTTTTTAGAACAAGAAAAAAAACTTGTTTCTTTGATTTTAATTAGATCAAGATGCGCTCTGCGCTATTGAACAGTGCCCTGCACTCTTAATCTGTGCCTTTGCGCTCCTTGGACTGGCGCAAGTCACCAGAGCGCACCACGTGTCAGCAGCGCACTAGCGCAGCGCACTGGCGCAGCGCATTGTGCTAACAGACTTGCGCACAGCAGAGCGTGACACGTGTCACCTCCACATGCGCTGGCACCTTGCGCTCTTTAATTGGCGCAAAGCGCCTGACAGGCCACGTGGTGCACTGTCAGACCATTAAATGCTCTGCATTATTGGGAAAAGGCAGAGCCCAATTAAAAGGTCTAAAAGAACAAAATAAATGCTACGCATTATTAAAAAAGGGCATAGCCCAATTAAGAGGCCTAACAGGCCTAATATAAATGCCATGCATTTAATTAAAAAAGCCCAATGCTATGCATTGTTTAAAAAGGGCAGAACCCAAGCAAAGGCTTAACAGGCCAAGGATAAATAAAATGTTATACATTTTTTTAATGGACTTAGCCCAATTCTGGCCATAAGTCCTCAATTTAAATTGAACTGAGCACAACTGCTCTCCCAATCAATTTACACCAGGTTCGAGGGTACATCTCTTTACTCCTCTGGCATCCATCGTTGTAATCCCTCAACGTCGTCAGAGAGGTGACGGGTCCCGACAACCTTGACCGTGATATCTTAAAACTAACATCGGACTGTGAGGTCCTTAAGCTCATGGACTATGATGTCCTTAACCTTGACCGCGATGTCTTAAAACTAACACCGGACTGTAGAGTCCTTAAATCCACGGACTATGATGTCCTTAACCTTGATCGCAATGTCTTAAAACTAACATTAGACCGCAATGTCCTTAAACTACCTATCGACCGTAACGTCACTAAACTAAACAATAGAGCCCCCCAATTGCTCTCTTGTCGGATATAAACGATCCCGTTGAGTCGATCTTAATCTAAAATTAGACTAACGTGTCCTTAACGATCGTTTAAGTCGATCTTAGTCTCAAATAAGGCTAACGTATCCTTAAACACACACCCCTAAACCTAAATCTAAGAAAGATACGGATTTAGACTAATCCACGTCTTACGGGCGACAACACAAATTAGTCTCCGTATACAATCCACGTGCAACCGAACACAAAAAAAACACCCACGACACGAAGTGACCACATGGAGAAAGAGAAAGTTTTTACCGCGATGCAGTAGCGTAATTAACTGCAGGGGCTTGCGCCTGCAGGGAAGAGCGTCCCCACAATCAAAAACCCCTCAAGCGAGGGGGAATCTGACGAAGTTTGATACATTGGCCGCATCCGTTTAAACCTTCGATATATGGTGCCATAAATCAACTTGGCATTTTCGAAGAGGTGGACGGATAGCACCTATTAGCATCTGCCCCGAATCTCAGGCAAGACGTCTCCATCGCGCCGTCTTTCGGAGGGGAACAGTAGTAGGGTGTGATGTCCTGGTATTTGGATGACATACACAGAGTAAGAATTGAAATTCCTATACTACGATCGGTTATACTTTGGTTGTCACACAGTGGTTTCTCCAAAAAAGATATAGAAATAATATCAAACATTCTGATTACTAGATCTAAGGTTTTAGATCTGGATTTGGGTAGCATCCCAATCTGGGTACTTAGACAGCATTCTAAAGGTATTTAGAATAGACGACTCCTGGCACGGTAGTGTACCTGCAGGTGATGGAGTCACCCTCTCTAAAGGTGTCTTACAGACTAAAGGGGAAAGGGATGCGCATGATTGGCAGATCACTTTGTAGGGTGTTTTTCGTCACCCCATTGAGATGGGAATACGCGTGCGCTTGTCAGGCGTACTATAGATTCCCCCTGCCTAGAGTAGGCAGGGGTTTAATGATTGTGGGGATCCAAATCTCCGGCAGCCATGGACTAAACTGCCGTTAATTACCCCTCGCCTTTGGAGCGAGGGAACCTCCGATTGACGGGTTAAACTGGTCATGCGAACTCGATGTGCATTGTACGTGCGTGTTGTTTTGGAAGGGGGTTTGGATATATCGGGAGCCACGCAGAGTTTTCACGGGTCCCGCTACCCGGATAGCGGGCTGGGGGTCAAGGGGGCTAGCAGCCCCCTTGCGGGGTGTGAGGCAGCGCCCCGTTAGAAATTTTTTTCTGACAGGGACAGTGCCGTGGTGTATGTGTGTGTGCACATATATGTATATATATGTATATATATAAGAAAAAAGGGAAGAAAAGGCATCCAAAGGATGCGTGGGGGCAGCACCTTGGGCGCTGTGCGCTCAGGCACTAGAGTGCCACGTGTCGGCACGTGGGCGCTCTGCACTTGAGCGTCGGGCGCTTCAGCGGAGGCGCGCCACGTGTCGACACGTGGATGCTTTGCGCTTCAGCGCCTGACACTTGAGCGCAAGTGCGCCACGTGTCGGCACGGGGGCGACTTGCGCTTGAGCGCTGGGCGCTTGAGCGCAAGTGCGCCACGTGTCGGCACGGGGGCGACTTATGCCTGAGCGCTTGCGCTTGAGCGCAAGCGTGCCATGTGTCAGCACCGGGGCGACTTGCGCTCGAGCGCTCGCGCTGGAGCGCAAGCGCGCCATGTGTCGGCCTCGGGGCGACTTGCGCTCGAGCGCAAGCGAGTCACGTGTCGGCACCGGGGCGACTTGAGCTCCAGCGCTTGCGCTGGAGCGCAAGCGCGCCACGTGTCGGTACCGGGGTGACTTGCGCTCGAGCGCTTGCGCTGGAGCGAAAGCGCGCCACGTGTCAGCACGCGGGCGCTCTGCGCTTGAGCGCCGGCGAGAAAAAAGGCTTTTAGCCTAAAAAAATTTCTCAGAAGAGAAATCAGAGAGGAGTTGGACTCCTAAGTGTGTTTTTCTTTGGGTTTAGTGAAAGGGGTTCTTCTTCCTCCTCCTCTGTTAGCTGGATCTTGAAGATCAAGAGATGTGAGATCTCAAAATCTCTCCTTTTTGGGATCTAAAGACAGATCCAAGTTCCCCTTTATAGGTTTGGTGGTGAAAAACTATTTTGTTTTTGAAAAGGAAGAGTAAAACTCTTGATTTAATTCAGAAGAAAGAAGAAGGTTTGAGACCTTCAGAAAAGAGAAAGAAATACAAACCCTAGGTTTTTGAGAGAATGGAAAGTATTATATCTTTATTCATCATCATTTTGCCTTATATAGGCTTACATATTTACATATAGCCCCTTGGGCTTTGCAAAAATGGCATTTTGCCCATCCCATGGCTCATGTGCTATTTCTTTTTTGCACATAAGCCATGGGCTTACAAAATATTGGCTTTATGCCCGTTTTGCATACATTCATGTATAAAAAATTACATAAAAATTATTTATTACATGATTTTGTTGTTGGCATGGGGAGGCTGGCCGTGGGCTCGACTTGGGCATGGGCTCGCTTGACCTGGGCTTGGGCCCACCTAGCTTGGGGGTTGACCTTGACTTTGACTCGGTCAACAGGGGTGTAAATTTTTACCCCAACAAATTGCCCCCTATCAATGAATGCACACCGCATGCATGAGTTGTGTGCATGAAATTAATGGATCTTGAAGCTGAACTTCGAGGTGGAACATCATTCCGGGGGCGGAGCATCATCCCGGGGAGCATGATTCCCGGGGATCGGAGTATCATTCCGATTCACGGAGCATAATTCCAACGTCGGAGCATCATTCCGAAGAGTCGAAGCATAATTCCGAAGAGTAGAGGCATGATTCCAAGGATCGGAGCATCATTCCGAAGAGCGGAGCATCATTCCAGGGATCGGAGCATTATTCCGATGAGCGGAGCATAATTCCAAGGATCGGAGCATCATTCCGAACTGCGGAGCATAATTCCAGGGTCGGAGCATCATTCCGATTTGCGGAGCATAATTCCAGGGGATCGGAGCATCATTCCGATGAGCGGAGCATAATTCCAAGGATCGGAGCATCATTCCGAAGCGCGGAGCATAATTCCAGGGGATCGGAGCATCATTCCGAAGAGCGGAGCATAATTCCAAGGATCGGAGCATCATTCCGAAGCGTGGAGCATAATTCCAAGGATCAGAGCATCATTCCGAAGCGCGGAGCATAATTCCAAGGATCGGAGTATCATTCCGAAGAGCGGGACATGATTCCAGGGTACGGAGCATCATTCCGAAGGGTGGAGCATGATTCCAGGGATCGGAGCATCATTCTGATGAGCGGAGCATAATTCCAGGATTCGGAGCATCATTCCGAAGAGTGGAGCATGATTCCAAGGATCGGAGCATCATTCCGATGAGCGGCAGACATCCTAACCGAAGCATAATTTCGATGCGGAGGTTGATTCCCAGGCGAAGCATAATTCCGACAGAGAAGGCAAATACTCCGAGGCGAAGCATGATTTCGACACGGGGTACATTCTGAGACGGAGCATGATTCCGACGCAGAGCTTGTTGGTTGACTTGATTCCGAGGCGGAGCATAATTCCGGCAGGGAAGGTAGATATCCCGAGGTGAAGCATGATTTCGACACGGGGTACGTTCTAAGACGGAGCATGATTCCGGCGCAGAGCTTGTTGGCTGACTTGATTCCGAGATGAAGCATAATTTCGACAGGGAAGGAAGGTACACCGAGGCGAAGCATCATTTCGACACAGGGTGCACATTCTGAGACGAAGCTTGATTCCGACGCAGAGCTGGTTGGTTGATTTGATTCCGAGGCGGAGCATAATTCCGGCAGGGAAGGTAGATATCCCGAGGCGAAGCATGATTTCGACACTGGGTAAATTCTGGGACGGACCATGATTCTGCCGCAGAGGTTGTTGGTTTGATTTGATTTGGGTTGACATCATCATCGCTACACTGGAATATGGTACCAGGAGCGAATCATCATTTGTCATGAGAGGATTTGGGGATTGGTTTTTTTTTTGTTTGGCATCAGCATCGCTACACTGGAATATGGTACCAGGAGCGAATCATCATTTGCGTTTGCTTATTAGGAAATGATTGCTTAGGAGACAGGTTTAGATCCCTATCACCTAAGACTTTTCAATTTTGTGAGCCGTAAGGGTCTCACAAAGCATTTTCTCCTTACGGGTCGTAAGGATCCCGTAAGTGTATTTTCTCCTTGGGAGTCGTGGGGACTCCCAAGTGTGTTGCTCCTTTGTGAGTCATAAGGATCTCACGCGGGAATTTTCTCCTCACAAAGTCGAGAGGACCTTGTGAGTGCATTTCATCTCTTTCTCATGAGTTTGCGCCCTTCCGGGTTTTCACAAACTCGCCGGCAGTCCTGCTGTTTTTACTCACGGAGCCCTTTCGGGTTTTCATCCGTGCCCATTTTGCTTGTGGACATACCTTTTTTTTATTTTTATTTTATTATTTTTTTTGGAGAGATTGGGATTGTTTTACGCCCATGGATTGTATACGGTTTTGCAGGATGTATGATCCAGCCGTAGGGCCATAAAATTTTTTGGGACTTTGTTGGCGTCTGCGTCACTGCACTGGAATATGGTACCAGGAGTGACTCATCATTCGCCGTTGGGGTATGGGATTCAGAATTTGGTTGGCGTCTGCATCGCTGCACTGGAATATGGTACCAGGAGCAACTAATCATTCGCCGTTGGGGTATGGGATTTGGAATTTGGTTGGCGTCTGCATCGCTGCACTGGAATATGGTACCAGGAGCGACTCATCATTCGCCGTTGGGGTATGGGATTTGGAATTTGGTTGGCGTCTGCATCGCTGCACTGGAATATGGTACCAGGAGCGACTCATCATTCGCCGCTTGGGGATTGGGGAGCGATGGCTTAGGAGACAGGTTTAGATCCTTATCACCTAAGACTTTTCAATTTTATGGGCCGTGAGGGTCCCATAAAAGCATTTTCTCCCTACGAGTCGTAAGGATCCCGCAGGTGTATTTTCTCCTTAAGAGTCGTGAGGACTCTAAGTGTGTTTTTCCTTTATGAGTCGTAAGGATCCCACAAAGGTTTGTTCTCCTCGTGTATCGTGAGGACACATGTGTGGGTCTTCTTAATGGAGCATAATTCCAAAGGCGGAGACCAGCTGCGTAACTGGTGGTTGCAGTGGGGCATGGGTATGATGAGAATTATTTGAGCCCGTGGATTGTATACGGTAGTCAATTTGGGGACTGGCCGTAGGGCCGGATGAATTTTGAGAAATTGGATTTTGGTTAGCGTCTGCATCGCAGCACTGGAATATGGTACCAGAGGCGACTCGTCATTCGCCTTTGTTTTGTTGTTTTTTTTTTTTCTGTTTTTGTTTTCGTTTTTGTTTTACCGCGATTGCTCTATTATTTCAGCTTTTCTTATCGCGAAGATCGCGATTGCCCCATCATTTTGGCTTTTATTCGCGGTTACCCCATCATTTCGGCTTTATTTTCATCTTTATTTTACTCGCTGATTTTTATTGCGAGTTGCCCCATCATTTCGGCTTTTCTTTATTTTTCTTTTATTTACACATTTTTTGTTTATTTACATTTTTTTTACATTCCCAGTTTAACGATTTGGAGGTCGATTGTTCCCAGTTTAGTGACATGGTGGTCAATTGTTTTCAGAAAAAGGCAGATGTCTGGGAGAATCAGTTTCACGAAGAACTTCGGTCTCCATTTGTATGAAATTGGCGGTCGCATCTTGACTGTTTACTAACACGCCTTTGGGCAGTTCTATCTCTCCTGCCTTGTATTGCTTTTCGACCCAATTTTTGAAGACGAATCAGTCCTCAATGGCATGACCTATCATTCTGTGATAGGGGCACTATTTGGGGTCGTCGGTCCTATTCGCTTCCGACGGTCTTTTTGACTCTGGCAGTTGTAGACTGTTCTTCAGGGCGTCTTTGAATATTTTATGGATTTTGTCCCTTCTGAAGGAATAGACCTTATCCATCTTCTCTTTCAGTGGAGATTCTCCTCCCTCTCCGAACATTGGCTTCCGAGGCTGGTTGGCGCTAGGCCCGCTCATCCCTTACTTATTTCGGTTAGCCGAAGTGTTGAAAGATTCAAAATCATCAAAGTTTCCGCCTTTGCGATTATCGTCCTTTCGGTTTCTCCAGGACCTATTGTTATTTCGGGAATCCGAGGAGGACTCCTGTTTTGAGCGCTCCAGCATCTGAACTTTCCTGGTCAGCTCTTGGAATGTTTTGAGACCCGCGGTGCATAAAAACGGGGCTATCCAATTGTTGAGATTTCCAACGAGGAGACTGACAGATTGGTCCTGCTCTATCGGCGGTTCGCATTTGACGGAGAGATTGCGCCATCGGGTTATAAAATCCGTGCTGCTTTCGTTGCTCTTGGGCTTGGTCCTTATGAGCTCGGCAATGGTAATCTTATCGCTGACGCTTATGAACCTTTTTCAAAACAAAGATTCCATTTGGACGAAAGTATTAACGGAGCCATCCGGTATGCTCGCGTACCAGTCGTAAGCAACATCGGTCAAGCTATTAACGAACTGGCGGAGGAGAAGCGCATCGTTGCCCCCAGTGTTCCCGCATGAGGCTTTGAAGTGGGCGATATGCTGATTCGCATTTCCCGTCCCATCGAATCTTCCGAATTTGGGGATGACATAGCCGCTAGGAAATTCCACCAGATCATACTGAGCAGGATATGGTCTCCCACTACTGCTGATATCTTTTTGCGCTTCGGCTTCAGCTACCAATGTTTTGACTTTGCTGGCAACTAAATCCATGATTTGATCTTGAGTTAGCAGGCTACTGTCATCGGTAGCCAAGACATTTCCTGAGATAGGATGCGATTGACTTTCATGCGGTCCGCCCACTTTTGGATTTGAGGGAATAGGCACCGGCTGTCTCGGGACAACGTTTCCCGGTTCATGAGCAGAGCCCTGTGCTTGATTGGGCGGCTGAGAGGCAAGTTGGGCCGTAAGCCGTAAGACGACATTTGTCAAGTCGTCGATCTTTGAGTAGAGCTTGGCCATCTCCTTGTCATTGCTTCTGAGCTGCTTTCGGAGCTCTTGAAGCAGCTCTTGCTCCGCGGTCCTGGGGCGGAAAGTCGGCTCTTCTTCGCTTTCCGAACCCGACTCCTCATGGACCGAAGGGTCTTTCTGCTTATCAGCCTCACTGGGAAGGTCTTCATTACCTTCCAGAGGAGGCTGGCCTTAGGATGTGGCAGCCATATTCACCCCAGATTGGATTTGGGATGTGGTGGCCCCGTCCTTGCTCTTGCTGCGCGTGTCCACCATGTAGACAGTGTGGACCTCATATCCAGTCGTTTCTTTCTCATTGGCGGGGAGCTTAAAGAAGACACCCCATCAAGCAGTGGTCAAGAGCACCGCTGGAGCTTGCTCGGGACGCGTTGTAGCTTTGTTGGTGTTGATGGCCTTGCCCCCAGCTGGGGCCAAGGAAAGTCGTTCAGACACCGACTTGCGTTTGGGTTGGGGCGCCCTTGAGATCACCACATTTGGTCTCCTGCCTTTCGAGACCGGTTTGTCCGCCACCGGGGCTTGAGGAGCTGGGATGGCGCCAACTGGCATGAACATAATAGAGCCGAATGGTAGCAGCAGCTCCTCCCATTGTCGCCCGAGACTGGCCAGAAGGACCGTCCTAGAGTCTATCCTCATCGTGTAGGAGACGGGAGCTGAGTTCATCATCGAAGACATCGTCGGAAGGTGATTGCTTGAAAATCTGCATGAAAAAGCATTATTTTTAGTATAAATACAGGTATGTATATTGATTGAGTTCGCATGAACGCTTAACCCGAAATATGGGAGGAGAGATTGGTCCCACCTGGCGTATTAGAATCAGTAGGGTGTTTTTCGTCACCCCATTGAGATAGGAATACGCGCGCGCTTGTCAGGCGTACTATAGATTTCCCCTGCCTAGGGTAGGCCAGGGTTTAATGATTGTGGGGATCCGAATCTCCGGCAGCCGCGGACTAAGCTGCCGTTAATTACCCCTCGCCTTTGGAGCAAGGGAACCTCCGATTGACGGGTTAAACTGGTCATGCGAACTCGATGTGCATTGTACGTGCGTGTTGTTTTGGAAGGGGGGGTTTGGATATATCGGGAGCCACGCAGAGTTTTTACGGGGGTCCCGCTACTCGGATAGCGGGCTGGGGGTCAGGGGGCTAGCAGCCCTCTTGCGGGGTGCGGGGCAGCGCCCCGTTAGAAATTTTTTTCTAACAGGGACAGTGCCGTGGTGTATGTGTGTGTGCACATATATGTATATATATATGTATATATATATAAGAAAAAAAGGGAAGAAAAGGCATCCAAAGGATGCGTGGGGGCAGCACCTTGGGCGCTGTGCGTCCAGGTACTGTGCGCTCAGGCGCTAGAGTGCCACGTGTCGGCACGTGGGCGCTCTGCGCTTGAGCGCTGGGCGCTTGAACGCAAGCGCGCCACGTGTCGGCACGTGGATGCTTTGTGCTTTAGCGCCTGACGCTCGAGCGCAAGTGCGCCACGTGTCGGCACGGGGGCGACTTGTGCTTGAGCACAGGGTGCTTGAGCGCAAGTGCGCTACGTGTCGGCACGGGGGCGACTTGCGCCTGAGCGCAAGCGTGCCACGTGTCGGCACCGGGGCGACTTGCGCTCGAGCGCCCACGCTAAAGCGCAAGCGCGCCACGTGTCGGCACCGGGGCGACTTGCGCTCGAGCGCTTGTGCTTGCCACGTGTCCGCACCGGGACGACTTGCGCTCGAGCGCTTTGGCTGGAGCGCAAGCGCGCTACGTGTCGGCACACGGGCGCTCTGTGCTTGAGCGCCGGCGAGAAAAAGAGGCTTTTAGCCTAAAAAAATTTCTCGGAAGAGAAATCAGAGAGGAGTTGGACTCCTAAGTGTTTTTTTTTTGGGTTTAGTGAAAAGGGTTCTTCTTCTTCCTCCTCTGTTAGCTAGATCTTGAAGATCAAGAGATGTGAGATATCAAAATCTCTCCTTTTTGGGATCTAAAGGCAGATCCAAGTTCCCCTTTGTGGGTTTGGTGGTGAAAACTATTTTGTTTTTGAAAAGGAAGAGTAAAACTCTTGATTTAATTCAGAAGAAAGAAGAAGGTTTGAGACCTTCAGAAAAGGGAAAGAAATACTAACCCTAGGTTTTTGAGAGAATGGAAAGTATTATATCTTTATTCATCATCATTTTGCCTTATATAGGCTTACATATTTACATATAGCCCCTTGGGTTTTGCAAAAATAGCATTTTGTCCATCCCATGGCTCATGTGCTATTTCTTTTTTGCACATAAGCCATGGGCTTACAGAATATTGGCTTTATGCCCGTTTTGCATACATTCATGTATAAAAAATTACATAAAAATTATTTATTACATGATTTTGTTGTTGGCATGGGGAGGCTGGCCGCGGGCTCGACTTGGGCATGGGCTCGCTTGACCTGGGCTTGGGCCCACCTAGCTTGGGGGTTGACCTTGACTTTGACTCGGTCAACAGGGGTGTAAATTTTTACCCCAACACACTTGCTTAGGCAATTGAGTCAATCATGAGATGTCAAGTACCACAACATATGTTGTTTTTGCAGTAGATGCAATAAGTTGATATTGATCCTATCTTGGAGAAACGTTCGGAAGCAGTTTTAGAACATAGGTGGATGTTCTAGGGATATGATAACAACAGCCTCTTTTGGGAGACGGTTATCATTCCAGGCTTCCAAGGTGACCTGGATGACAGAGTGGCTGTCAGAGTTGTAGTTTTCCCTCTAACGAGGGGCAGTATTTTGGACAGGTGGTCCAAGGGATACCGAGGGAGGCATGGCGCAGGATACTGATTAAGTTCAGTTGACGATACAGTCTAAGAAGTTTGGATTTGGAGTTCATTTATGAACTAGGTCCCATCAGATATCCAGACATATTCTAAGACAGGTATTGCTTATTTCGGGAGATGGCTTTCTCCACGAACTTAAGATAAAGAGAGACATAGAAAGAAACATCAGAGCGGATCCACTCACTGAGGCTATTTCTCGAACGCAATAGTTTCGCAAACGGGTTTTGTGAGACTGATTAGTAGAGGAGTTGGGTGTTCGGTATCACACGGGCTGTGAGTATGCGACATCGCAATAATTAGCCTTAAGTACAAGTGGGAGATTGTTGGATATAGTGCCCTCAGAGTCAATTATTGGATCACAGGCAAGTGATTGCAATGATTGAGGGAGGACCTATACCGGTAGGACAGTCTTACTCAATATGATAGTATGCTATCTGGTTTATCTTTATCATCGTGTACAGCTTTAGGTGACCTTACAGGTCACTATTACACATTGATAGAGCCCTTAGGATTCTTGCTCGACTGCCAGCAGTATGATGGCGATCATATATGTGGGAGCTGGGGTTTATAAGCACATCCTTAAAGTGGTCCCTAGTCGTGGGAGTTTCGAGACCGGGCATCGATACTCCATTAGTAGACTAGTGTATACAGTCGAGACCCCGACGAGGGGCGGTGTCCAGTCTCACAAGCCATTGGTGTCAGTTGGATCACCTAAGATGTATACAGGTGCTTATTAGGTTATGAGTACACCGGACAGGACTCGCCGGGAACATACTAGTTGGTATTATACCTAGCGTCAGATAGCAGTTCCTTGGTGACATGTGTACAGGTTAGTTCATCGACCTAAGATCGTCATTTGTCTCGTGTGAGTTCCCACTGTACTTTGATTACTACCCTACCACGGCTCAAAGGAGTCGTGCAAACAGGTTTTAGTTGGGTACAGTTCCGAGCCACATGGAGGCAGTGAGCGGATCGGCAGGGGTTCGTCTCTCCCGGTATTGGGGGTGAGGTCGCGCTGTGTCTTGGAGAGCCATTACATGAAGTCCTTGGCCAAGGCAGGAGATTTACTGGTAGGTATTCCAGTAGTATCTCAGGGTGTTATGGGCTACACTCCGACACGACTTGTACTGCTTTTGGGGGACTGACTTTTACCAACCCCCTAGGCCCAACATTCGATGGTCATAGACGAACGGACCGGACTGTATGGATATTGTCACTGACAGGCTCAGTAGGGTGTTAGGATGAGTTCGCTCATCGACCTCCCTTTTGGTCAATACCTGGTTGCCCGTTACGTACGGTTAATAGCTCTGATGTGCTAGTGGTTAAATCCACAGCCAAAGTATTGACGAGTCTTTAGAGTCCCCCACAGACAGTTTCACAAGTTTCGGGCGAAATGATGTAGAGGCCGTATGATATATGGCAGGGTCCGATCATATACGTGCAGTAGTGTACGGATCATGATCGGGCGGATCATACTAGTGGGCTTTGGTTTAAGCCGGATCCGACTATTAGATTTGTTGGATTACTTTAGTCTCATCGCATTCGCATTCAGTCGGAATGCGGGTGCAGGTATGTATATACAGGTGAGGGGTGTCCTTGTGATCCGTCACGAGTTTACTTTAGATGTTGCCGTATCTTTTTATTGTTGCAAACATTTGGATTAATGTTTGTAAATGGAAATTGTGAGCTAGAATTCATCATGAGATGCTTTTAATGTGACATAGACATATATGTGACTCATGGTCTCTTTTAGTGTGTAAATGTCACATTATGAGCTTTATTTGTATTGATATGATTAGAAGAGAGAGAGAGAGGGGCTGCCTTAGGGGTGAGCTCTCATATTATTGTTTTCACACTCTCTCTCATTTTTCATAGCATCATAAAAGAAAAGAAGGAGGAAACTCCTTCTTCTTCCTCTTTCTTCTCTGGCTCAAATCTCCATTAATCGCAACACCTCTAACCTCCATCCAAATCCATGGATGCAAGAGACAAAGTGATCACAAACATTCTCTACATCACCTTGGACACGTCGGCTAGCACACTTCGTGCCCGAGTTGCTTCGGATGAAGCGGGAGCCCGTAAAAAGACTCGTAGATATAGTGCCCCTTTCCGACGAGGAGATCGAGACCGGAGATGCCGCGAGGAGCTTGGGATGGTGGCGGAAGACCGAAGGACACGGATCACTCGGTATAGCTTTCTATCCCTTCTCTAGATAGCTAGTTGTAGGTTAATGGTTCGATCCGGGTTTTAAGCATACGATAGCGCCGGTTTTCAAGTTAAGAAAAATTTTCGTTTCCGCATTTTGGCCTCAGACAGACGGCCGGGGCGCTACCGTAGACTTACATGGTATCAGAGCTACGCCATTAACCTTTACTAGCTTGCTCTAACGTGTTTAGAATTTCGATCGAACGAAAATTCCGAAACCGCGATTCCAAGTCATGAACTTTCTGTCGAATTTGTTTTGTGCTCGAAAAATTATTTGGTATATTGCAGAAATTCGTGCAGGGTTTTTTAAGAGAACTGAGAAAATTTTGTGGGCTGATTTCACTGTAGCGCGGAGGATCCGCGGCCGTACCCACGTTTTGGCCACGGATCCACGGCCGTACTGTAGCCACAGTGCACGAAATTTCTTCAGTTGGTCTGTTACTTGGAAAAGGGGTTTCTGGTAATTTTATTTTGGGCCCAGATTTATTTGAGTTTTGGGTATTGTGCTTGGGGCCCACTTCGGGAGTTTTTTTCGATCGAAAATTTTAAATATATTAGTTCACAGTATTTACATTATATCTGCGACCGTGAATGTCATTTGATCGGTAAATCCTGTCTAATTGCTATAGTTCTTTTAGACGGATTTACGAACGTGACATTCACGTTGATGTTCTGTGTTGTGCTGTGATGTTACGGATTTGTCGTGGTGGATAGCCTGGATGTAATGGTAGTACAGTTTGGTTGTATATGTACATTTGATATTGCGGGGCGAGCGTCCGATATGTGGATTACCATTACTGCCTGTTTGTATATTATTCTTTTGGGGCACGACCGGGCTGAGGTCGATGTACCCGTTGTATATATTTTACTTTCTGTACTAGGATTACCCCGCGGTGGGGTGCATGAGTAATCGGGTTCTAGAGGGCAACGGGCCCGCATCTCATGGCTTTGAGACGGAAGGGGCTTCACTCTAGAATTGGCGGTCTATTCGCCGCACTCGTACGGGGTATAGATTGACCCAAGAGGGGTGCTCAAGTTACCGGATTCCGTGAAGTGCTGGGTGGTCCATTCACATTGTTGAAGGGGGCTGCCTCGCTTCAGGTTTTGGCGGGTAACTTGCCGCGCCCGTAGGGGTCTAGGATTTCATTGCACAGGCTATCCACACGACCAGGAGAACGTCGGGTTTCAGTAGCGGCTCTATGAAACTCGGGGATCCCAGATATCTGTATTGTTCTGTGATGCTTATTACATTTCTGTGATGTTGCATTTTATCACGCCTTGAGCGAATATTATATATTGATATATATACTAGTAGATGTTGTATATGGTTTACACCCGCGCTAGTCAAGTCCCCGCTCTGTCGTTAGTTAAGTAACCTAACGGGTGATGACGGGACCCAGTGGCGAATGCGGATGGCATATATGTACATCATATTTTCGTTCTTTTGTGGTGTGATTAATTTATGGGATTGCATTGATTCGGATCAATGCAAGCTAAACAAACCTATTCTGATGTTGTTGGAACATTTTTCAAAAAGCTGTTATTGCAAGGACGTTTTCTTTTGTTTTGCACAGTGGTATTCGGTTATGAATATCCATCACTTCAGTCGACGAGGCAAGGGCCGAGATCCCTTCACCGGGAGTGACCCCTTGGACAGAAGTTTGCGTCAGGGTAATAACTTCACTATAGCCGATTACTTTCGCTTTGAATCGTGGTATTCAGTTGGAATATCCTGCACCTCATTGTACAAGGAAAGAGCCGAGATCCCTTCACCAGGAGTGACCTCTTTAGCAAAGGTTTTCGCCACTATATTTTTATAAAAAGCTATCCGGTTCCTTCAACGATATCATGTTCATTACGTTAAAGGTTTTTCGCCAAAAACTATTCGTAGCCCTCCGTCATTTCAGAAAGGTAGCACGTAGTATTCATGATATGTATGTTGGCCTTCGTCAAGGCATAGTGTATGGTAGCTATTTGTTACTTTTCTGCTGCATAGATAGATGCGTTGGTTTGGGATAGTCGTACTACTATTTTGGCCTTCGTCAAGGGTATGTACGGGTGGGTTCAAATTAACCTGGATAATGACGGGTAGAACTTGACATGTGACTTATGATATGTTGGCCTTCGTCAAGGTCATAAGAGCATGGGTGTAATGGATTCGGATGCTGGTGGATGAAGTCCCCATGAATTTGGCACGAGTGACACTGCTTCGCATATTCGAGGCAGTCCTGAATCATTGTGGGCCAATAGTAACCTATTCTTTTGATCTTCAGCTTCATCTTTAGCCCAGCTTGATGAGAACCGTAGAGTCCGTCATGAGTTTCTTAGACGACTCTCCTTGCTTCTTCCAGTCCCAGGCACCTTAGCCACAAACTGTCGAACAATCTCTTATATAGAGTATCATTGAGGAAGGCAAAAGACAGAGCTTGTTTCATGAGCTGATGTCTCGAAGATGCGTTTTCGGGTCTTCGATGGGATTTGAAGTAGTTTATGAAGACTTCTCTCAAATCCTTAGCCTTTTCTTCGTCCTCTACTTGGAAGGCCGCTTGTTTGGTTGCTTTCTCTCCTTCATACAGCTTCAGAGATATTTCTGTTGGTGTAAGAATCCAGCGGCTTTGCACAATGATCCTTACGTCATCAAGATTTTCATCAGCCAGTTCTTTAGCGAGTTTGGCTAATGCATTTGCTTTGCTATTTTCCACACGCGGTATGCTTTTCAGGATGTAGGAAGGGATTTGAGTCAGCAATTGCTGCACTCTTTCACCATATTTTACCAACTCTGGCTTGCACGTCTGATAGTTGCCATTTACTTGGCTAACAACCAGCTGGGAGTCTCCATATATGAGGAGGTTTTCGATCCCCTTGTCGACAACGATCTCAAGACTTGCTATCAAAGCTTCATATTCCGCTTCGTTATTTGTTCTTAGCTCTATCAATGAAAGGGCGAAACGCATTATCCCTCCTTGCGGGATCACAAAGATAAGGACTACCCTAGCTTTGATTATGGGGGTGTTTTGCTTTCGCTTCTTCATGGAAGACGCTCCGTCGAAGTAGAGTTCCCATTGGAAATTATTTTCCTCCGTCTTCCCTTCGATTGTGTCGAACGCGTGTTCATCTGGCAATTCGCAATTTAATGGAGAATCAGCTGGTATCAGATGCTCAGCGAGAAAGTCGGCAATGGCCTGCTTTTTTACTGCCTTGAGGGGTCGATATATTATTGAGAACTCTATCAAGAGGAGGGCCTATTTGGCAAGCCTTCCTGTTAATATAGCTCTTGACATCAAATACTTGAGAGGATCCATCTTGGATATGAGATGGACCTCATGTGCCAAGGTATAATGTTGAAGCTTCATTATCGCGAAGATCAGTGCCAGGCAATGCTTTTCGATGGGGAAGTAGTTGTTTTCTTCCCTTAGGAGAACTCGACTCAAATAATAGAGAGCTCTGTCTTCCCCTGGTCATTCTCCTGTGCCCATAGTGCTCCTAAAGAACCTTCAAGGGGTGTTGTGGACAGGATAAAAGGCTTTCCCTTGACCGGAGCGGTCAGTACTGGCGGGTTCTGCAGGTATTGCTTGATTTCATCCAATGCACTCTGGCATTCACGATCCCAAATGAACGGGGTCGCCTTCTTCATTAGATGGCTGTAGGGGCGGCATTTTCCGGAGAGGTTAGCTATGAACTGTCGGATATACGCGAGCTTTCCTTGGAGAGACCGCAGTTGCTTGAGATTTCTTAGCGAGGGCATTTCCATAATTTCCTTGATCTTTGATGGATCTATTTCGATGCCTCGGTGTCTTACGATGAATCCTAGGAATTTGCCTGAGGAGACTCCAAACGCGCATTTCAGAAGGTTCATCTTCAGATTATATTTCCGAAGACGCTGGAACACTATTTTCAAATGCTCCCAGTGCTCCTCGTACGATTTTCTTTTCACCACGAGTTAGTCGATATTACATTCGACAATCTCGTGTATGAGGTCATCAAAGATCTTCATCAAGGCCCTTTGGTAGGTAGCGCCAGCGTTCTTCAGACCGAAGGGCATCACTTTATAGAAAAATATGCCCAGCGGAGTTCGGAAGGCAGTATGCTTTCGGTCTTCGGGATGCATCTTTATTTGATTATACCCTAAAGATCCGTCCATGAAGGAGAAGACTTCATGAGTGGACGTGTTATCTATCATCAGCTCGGTAATCGGTACGGGGAAGTTATCCTTCGGGCACGCTTTATTGAGGTCTCGAATGTCCACGCAGACCCGCATCGTCCCATTTTCTTCATCACTGGGACAATGTTGGCGATCCAGTCAGGATATTGAAATTCTTGGATGAAGCCGGAGTCGATTAGTTTCTTGACCTCAGTATTGATGCTCATCTCGAGTTCGAAACGCATTCTTCTTGGCGCCTGTTTGACTAGTTTGACATTCGGCGATATAGCCAGTCTATGCACCGCTATTTCTGGATCTAGTCCCGGCATCTTGGAATAGTTCCATGCGAAGAAATCGTTATACTACATAAGCACGTCTTTTAGTGTAGCCACCCGCTCTTTAGACAGCAGCTCACTGACGAACGTTGGTCTCGGATCGTTTGTCGTCCCTAAGTCGATTTTATTCAGATTGTCTACTGTGGTGTGTATCCCATCTTCCAACTCTTTTGGTGCCGGTGGAAATTCTGAGATCACCTCGTCCTCATCTTCATTTGCGAAGCACTGGGAGAGGTCGTCCACATTCTCATGCTCTCCCTCCTTTAAGAATGTTATCATATGGCAGGTACGAGCTCGTTTCCAAGCTCGATGTTGATCTGGACTTTCCCTCATAGTGTAGGATGCTTTTGGATCATGCTTACGTGGTGGGGCTACCCTCCAACTGTCAGATAGAGCAAACCTGCCTTGCTGATACTGGTCTTCGACCCAGTCTTTGAAGGTGAAGCAATCTTCAAGAGGATGTCCTATTGCTCGGTGGTAGGAGCAATAAGCCAGATGATGGACCTCATTTATTTGCTCAGGATGCCGAGACTCCGGGAGCGTCATCATTTGATGCTTTATGACAAGGTTGAATATTTTCCTTGTCTTGTTTTGAGGGAGGAAAGAGTACTCCCGACCCATCTTCTTCATAAAAGACAGGTTCCAGCTGACTTTTTCTCGATCGTGTGGCTTCTTGGATTTGCTTCGCTGTTTTTGAATGTCATTCCTGTCCTTCACCTTATTGTTTCTTCTACGTCGGGCATTTTTCTTGCCGCAAGAGTGCACAGCGGGCTGAGGATGAAGGGTATCGTCGTCTTCTCTTTCCGTAGACTGCTGAATGAGATGTTGCGTCCTGGGTTTCCCGTAAATGGCCATTTCGCGGCTGTGGTCATCCCGAACCTTTTGACCCGCTTCTCTTATTAGCTTGTCAATTTGTTCTTCGAATGACGGGCTTAGTATTCTCATGGCTGGATCTCACTCTAGTTGGATATCAGCGCTATCTGGAAATTCATTCGCTTCTCCACTAGAGTTATTTATGACATGGCAACCATGGAATAACTCCCGTTTCTTAGACTGAACGTATCCAAGCCCGGTCTTCTCCATTCTCCCGTTGGGCATCTTTCGCTGAGTCCCGAGAACGTCCCAAATCTTATTGTAGAACTGGGCTTGTCTAGCGGTTTGTTTAAAAGGTACGCCTTGGCATCTTAATAGCCTCTTCAATCCCTCTGCGTAGTATCTGGGCAGCCGGATTGGTTGAAGCCTGTCAAGAGCAAGATCGACACCATGCCAGACTTCTTTCTCCAGTTTGGTCTCCGTGGATTGATAGAAGAGGATCGTCTTTTCATCTCTCCGCCTAGGAGAAACGTAGGAGGTCTGCATCTCTTGCACGCTGTATGTATCGAGCGCATCAAGTTCCCTGTAATACTGTTGCGGAACCATGGTGATTTGCAAACTCTGAGCAGCTCCAATGAAGGTTTGTATTGATGGACGAACAGAGAATACTGTGTTGACCTCGTCTTCAGAGTCGCTGCCGAAGACCAAAATAGGGGTAGATGGTCCGGGACTATTGCATTGGGGCTGCCTCGAATAAACCATCTCTTCATCCTTCTCGGTATCACTCCCGAAGACCGGGATAGTAGCGACGGCTTTTTGCTTATTCTCCGGCTTATGGCATCTTTCCGTGTCTTCGAAGTCTGGTAGGAAGTACTTTGCGCCTTCATATTTTCAGACTTCATTTACGGAGAATGGATTTAGTTCTCCGGTCACGGTGTACTCGAGGCCGTCATTGAAATACTTCATACACTGATGTTGTGTAGAAGGGATGAAGTTGTACTCGTGTAACTAAGGCCTGCCGAGCAAAGCGTTGTAACAAGTCTTGGTGTCAATGACATGAAATTTGATGTTAGTGACGAGCAGCCCGAAGCATAACGTCAGTATTACAGACCCGAGCGTTCGTGATGACTGGGATTAGAACCCGGAGATGGTAATTTTATCCCGAGCCGGGTGTTGAACGTTCATGCAAATCTCCTTTAACACTCTCACATTGAGAAGGTTGACGGAGGACCCATTATCAACCAGGATCTTCACTATCTTGATGTCGTGGCAGTACCCGGTTACATACAACGGACGGTTGTGCTCGTACGTTCCGAGGAGGAGATCTTCATCGCCGAATGTAATGTCAGCTGTGTGAACTTCTTCCAGTTCGTCCTTCATCTTTTCTTCTATAAGGAAGGCTTGAAACCGATCCGGCTCTTGTAATGCCTTGATCAGAGAATCTTGTACCTCATTAGACAGGAGCAGGGCATCCAAAATGCTCAATTGTGAAGGTATCTTCCTCAGGTGTGCCAGGACATTATAATCCACCTTGTTCTTCTTAGGTGGGTCCTTGGCTGTGAGCTCTTCGACGACTCTATCATCGAGGGCAATCTTCTCAGGGACTTTCTCCTTCCACTTGACTCTCTTACCCGAACCTTTGTTTGAGATTCCGAGATTCTTTTCAGGCAACGTACGGTTACACTGCTGAATGTTCTCACAGTTCTTCACCTCTTCTTCTTTTCTAGAGGTAATCAATCGTCTTGCGTCCTTCTCTTTTCCAGGGATTCCTTGAAGAGAGGGCCGAGGGGTATTTCTTCATCAGAATCGCTCCCGAAGGTATGAACTTAAGATTTCCCTTTTGTCGAAATGGCATCAACCATATGACAGTTACCGGCTGTTCCTTTACGCTCATCTGTCATGCTTCTTCATTCCTGATGGGCTTTGCGCTTCATTCGCTTGAAGTGTTGTCGGTAGGAAACGTATCCTTACCACCACTTTTTGAAGGCATTGCACTCTTCGGTAGGGTGTATGACCCTCTGATGGTATAAGCAGTATTTCGGATGTACATCCGCTTCGTCAAGGCACGTACCCCCGGGAGTATTTCCTTCGAAAGGTGGCAGCTTCATTCCCATTGACAGGGCTTTGGTGAACCGTTTCCCCGTCTTAAACTAGCTTTTGTCTGTTGCGGGTGTGCTTCGAACCAGTTGGAGTACTTCATGACTCTTCCTTGCCCCAGCATCCTCATCCTGACGCTGACGCTTGGCCTTTTTTATATGGCCGTTTCAAGTTCTCGGTCGGCTTTGCTTTTTTGAAGGGCTTCGTTTAGCAGCCTGTCAATCAAGTTGTCTGACGGTTCCAGGGATTTTGACGCCGGTCCTTCCCCCATATTCTCTACGTTATTTTCTAACTTTGAGGGAGTTTCTTTGCCATTCACTAATGAATAAGAGATCATGTGGCAACTCGCCACATAATCCTCGGGTTCTTTTGACGAGTTGCCTCCCCCGTCATTGTCACTGTTTCCGTTCTTAAGTATGTGGTTGAGAAACTCTTCTAGTGTGATTGGGGTCCACGTCTTCTGGTTGTATTCCTCCAGCGAGTCAATGTAGTTCTGCGGGTCCGTGCGCTTGTCGTCTGTAAGTCTACGGTAGCGCCCTGGCCGTCAATCCGAGGCCAAATGCGGAAAAAAAAACTTTTTAGGAAACCGGCGCTATCGTAGTCTTTCACCCGGATCAAACCATTAACGCTAAACTAGCTAACTACTAAGAAGTGAGAGTGGCTATACCGATCGATCCGTGTCCTTCGGTCTTTGGCCAGCATCCCAAGCTCCTCGCGGCATCTCCGATCTTCGGTCTCCTTGTCGGAAGGGCACCACATCAATGAGTCTTTTTACGGGCTCCCGCTTTATCCGAAGAAACTCGAACATGAAGTTTGCTAGCCGACATGTCCAAGGTGAAGTAGAGAATGTGTGTGATAACTTTGTCTCTTGACACTCTAGGATTCTCAATACATGAGATGGTTAGAGTGGAGGTAGAAGATGATGCCATTAATGGAGATAGTGAGCTCAAGAAGAAAGAGGAAGAAGAAGAACTCTTTCTTTTTCTTATGTGTTAAAATGATAATGAGAGTGAGTTAGAAATCATCAACACAAGTGCAAACCTCAAGCCATATGGCTGCCCTTTCTCTCTCCTCTTATCATTTCAACACATAAATCAATCCAAAATGTGACATATGCACAAATAAAGAGACCATGAGTCATCACTTATGCATGTGTCCTAATTAATGCTCCTAATCATGACTTTGAGCTCACAATTTCCATTTGCAAATATTAATCCAAATGTTTTAAACAATAAAAAGAGAATGGCGTCTACTAAAGTAAACTCGTGAAGGATCACAAGGATACCCCTCACCTGTATATACATACCTGCATCCGCATTCCGAATGAATGCGAATGCAATGAGACTAAAGTAATCCAATAAATCTAATACTAGGATCCGGCTTAAACCAAAGCCCACTAGTATGATCTGTCTGATCATGATCCGTGCACTACTGCACGTATATGATTGAACCCTGCCATACTATCATACAGCCTCTACAACGTTTCACCCGAAACTTGAGAAACTGTCTGTGGGGGACTCTAAAGACTCGTCAATAGTTTGGAAGTGGATTTAACCATTAGCACGTCGGTGGTACTAGCCGTACGTAACGGCCTACCAGGTATTGACCAAAAGGGAGGTCGATGAGCGAACTCATCCTGACACCCTACTGAGCCTGTCAGTGACAATATCCGTACAGTCCGGTCCGTTCGTCTATGAGTATCGCATGTCGGGCTTAGGGGGTTGGTAAAAGTCAAACCCCCAAAAGCGGTTGTAACAACTCCATTTTTAGTGTACATAAATTTGATTTAAATTTGAAGTATACTTGGGGTATTTCATGTGCTGTTACCACTTTAAGTACTTGTTTCACACAATAATTACAAGAAGGAGCTTATGGCTCATTGGTAATACCTTGCACTGCTGAACCAAGCCACCAGAGTTCAAATCCCATACCCCACATTATTTTAAATATTGATTTTTTTAAAAACCTTTAGAATACCAAGAGTTTACACGTGCATATCTCACAAAAACCCCACTACACCCAAAGATGTAACATTTCCAGGAGTTAGATGAACCGTCGGGGGGATCCCGGCCGCCTGACTCGGCCGGGAATCGGCCAAATCGGCCTTGACTCAGTCTGACTCCGTCCTCAGACCGAGTCACGGCCGAGTCATGGCCGAGTCGGCCGATTCCGGCGACGGCCCCAACATGAAAGTTGTGTCTTTTCATATTCCCTATGCACCTGCAAAATTTCAGCGTCAGACCACATCCAGAGCTCTTTTAAAACCCCAATTACTCCATTTTTAATACATTTTTTAATACATTTTATCACATTTTTCATTTTAACCTTTCATCTACCCTAACCCTAGCCTACCCTATAAATACACCCCCCTACCCTCTACCCTCTCACCCTAAAATCCTGAGCCCACACTCTCAAAAATTTTCCAAGAGTCGTGTACTTTGAAAACAAGCTAGAGACGAAGCTCCGATGAATTCCCGGCGGAACTTCCGGCGACCGTTTTAAGGAACTACCGGCAACGACGCAATATATCGGCGATCCTACTAGTTCCCTCTCACTCTGTTGTTTAATCTAAAACCCGTAAGTCCTTTTCTATCTCTCTTTTCCATTCTCAAAATACGAAATTACAAAACCCGAAGGAATCGGAACAAATCTGGTTTCCGATTCGGTTTTCTATAAAATTCCACTTCTCACTAATACAATCATACTTAAACTTCCTCATGCTGACTATTAAACACTAATCAAATAATTTGAACAAGTTTCATCACATGAAATGATAGCTGTTTCAATTTATCGTATTTTTCACTTAAATACCACATTGTTTCAATCCTTCATTTAACCCCCTCAAACTTGCTATACATTTAAAGTAGATCACGAGGTAACGACCTATCTCCTCACACACTTACAAACAACCTAACACGATACCATCAAAAACTTAGAATACGAGAAACAAACATTTTCATTAAAATACCCTATACTAAATAAAACCATTTATAAAAGATTTAGTTTTGATACACTTTTTAAAGAAGTATCACTTATTATGAAAATACGATAAGTTGTGGACATCGGTCGTTTAACTAAACCTGACTTTGTGGTGTCTAGGCTAGGCAAGTGAGAAAGGTAACTTCAAAAGGCCCGTCTCACGATGATTCGTGAGCGGATCCCTCCTTTCTTCACTTGTACTTACCTGGCCACAATTGGCGGTGAAGAGGCGATTTGAGCTATCTCACAACTCGTCGTCTGGACCAGTTAGGAATAGACTAGTTGACTTAGGAGAATCTAGAACATACAATATGGAAAATATACACCTTTATTAATAAATACCATTTACTTCATAAAACCGTTTCCTAAAGGATTTAATATTTTACAATCTTTGCAAAGCGTCGCTATAACCCACTTTGGGAAACCCGTTCGGGATGGTGCGGTTTATCGCACACCCTCGAGCTTAGTAGTGCGAGATTCAGACCTCCGCAAGGAGCATTCGGTCTCGAAAGATTTAAAATACGACATCTTAAGAAAAGGAGATTTTTAGAATATAAAATATTTACTAAAATTATTTTTGTATAAATATATGTATATTTATCATTAAAATATCTATTTTGTTATGATATAAATATTCCACCTTTTTCTAAAAATCACAAGAATAAATTTTACACTAAAATACTGTGAATTCCAAATAAATCAATTTTACAAATAAATACCTTTATTTATGAAACTAGGATATTTTCACTAGAAATATCGCAATACAAAATCCACCTTCATTACAACTCTAAAGACGAATAACGAATACTTGAGGTGTATTTTGAAAAGTATATAAAAGTATTTTTACATAAAACCCCTTCAAGTTTTATAAATTACCCTAAAGACCCTAGCAATTATAGGTTTAAGAAATAATCAAGACTTCGATTTACATTTCTAATTGTCTGACTCGGGTTTGAGTCTGATTAATCTGACTTGAATATGATTCAAGTCAATTTACAATCTACAATCTTCAATATGAATCCATGAATCCAATTATCAATCTATACGACTTGACTGAACCGAACCATGGATATATATTCCATTTACATGGTTCTCCAGTTATTCCACTTACATGATTCTACGGTTACATCCATTTACTGATATCATGGTTTCGGTCAGTCTTTCAATTATACACTCAATTCAATTTACAGTACAAAACAATACAAATAAAACACTACGGGGTTTAAGGGGTAGATTGGTACGGAAGGTGTTAAAAGTGGCACGAGGCGGTAAGATTAAGACACCTAACCTATATTCCGTTGCTGTTGTACCGTGGCTTAACAGTTCCTTGTACATTCTGTTTGCCCTGGTCTCTAGCATATAGAGACCCCTCTCGTATACACTGGCATCCTTCTGTACCAAGCTACAAATAACAGCGGTAGTACAACATTACAACATGATAATACAACTTTAAAAGATACCTTCTTATTCTGTCTACTATACTTTCCTCTTATCTTTAGGACTTACCGAGCGACCTGTTCGCTGACGACATTTTATTCTTTCTTCTTTGAATGTCGTCAGGTGGTTTGGACCCGGCAGAAATCGAGCCATCTGCAGAAGACTTAGAGCAGTTTGCTGAAGAACCAGAGCTCTAGTTTCATTATACATTTTCCATTCAGTACTTTTTATTTCTTGTTATGCCATTATTTAGGCATCGTTTTATTTCAGTTGTATTTCCTTTTCATGCATTGTACAAAAGAATGTTAATAAATAAAAGTTGCTGTTTTTATTATATCTCGTCTCTTGTGTATTTATTTTTATATTTCTTAGATACGCTTAGCGTATGTACTTCTGAGTATATACGTAGCGGACCAGTCGCGTTCCCTTCACCGTATACTGGGAAGCAGGGCGTGACAGGTTTTGTTGGTGGCCCATGCAGGTCAGAGCTATATAGAACCATACTATGCAGTTCTGTTCTGCGTGAACAACCTAAGCAATATAACACAAAAACCAGCAACTAAAACATTCTTTACAATCATGTTCCTTGAATCCCATCATTTCTTATTCTTTGAATCATATACTTGAATCTGTCCTAACCCAAATTTTTCTTCAAGGTTATGGATTCTCCGAACAACACCAGCACCAACGTCAACAACACACCTCCACCTCCACTACCAATCGTTCCTGCTGTTCCTGCGCCACCCACCGAGCAAACAGTACTACTTGAAGCGATCCGCAGCCTTCTTGAGGGACAGCAACAACTCCTGAACCGTCCCGAGATTGACGCTCCTGGGGTAAAGAAGTTCAGGGATTTACATCCTAAGCAGTTCTCCGGAAAGGGAAGCCCACTTGAAGCCGAGGAATGGGCATAAAGTATCGAGGATGATCTGGCGGCAGCACAAGTGCCAGACATAGCTTGGGTCCGTGTAGCGAAACAGCAGCTCACGGACAATGCTCGCAACTGGTGGAAGGCGGAAGAAAGCCGTCTTGTACAGCCTATTGAATGGAAGACTTTTCGCGAGAAGTTCGACGCGAAGTACTTCCCTGTGACTGCCAGGTTTGCCATGGAGCAGCAGTTCATTCATCTGCAACAAGGTTTGATGTGGGACAAGTCAGTGGATGAATATGACGCTGAATTCACCATGCTAAGTCGGTAAGATATGTCACAGTATTTCAAATTTCTAAAATATCATATACTACAGAGCTAACACAATCCTTTAAATAGATTCGCGGCACACTTGATACCAACGGACGAGATCAGAGCCCGTCGCTTTCAACAAGGTTTGGACACGGAAATTCAGGCTGCACTAGCCACAGGGAAATTTCCGACTCATGAGGAAGCTCTGGAAGCTGCCCGCAGTTATGAGACAGTGATAAAAGCAAGGGGCAGACCTCAGTCTGCAGGAGTTAAGCGCCCTGCCAACCAGATGGCAGGAGGAGCCTCGTCCAGGCCACTTTTTGTGCCATGGAGACCCGGAGTACCGAACCATCGTCCCAGCCCAGCCTTTTGTACTTACTGCAAGAGAGCCGGACATATGATGAAAGACTGCCGGCGAGCCAACCGTTTTTGCTTAGTCTGCGGCTCAGCTACTCATGATATTGAGTCTTGCCCCCAAAAGCAAAACCCAGTTGCTGCACCCAGGCCAGCAAATAATTACCCACAGCGCCCAGCCATCCAAGCCCCTGCTCCAAGACCCGCACTACCTGCACCATCCAGAGGACCACAAGCTGCACCACCTCCTCGTCAGTTCCATCAAGCTTAAAGGAACGTTCCGAGGAATGTTCCTCAGGCCAGGAGGAATGTACCAAGGCGCCAAGCTTTCACTATGTCAGTGGAGAAGCTGAGGCCACTGGCCAAGTCATCACTGGTAAACTCTTCTTCTCAAACTTTTCTTTTAGCCTTGTTTATCTACACACTTTCCCTATACCTAAAACATATCCCACATACCTTAAATACAATCTTAGTAGCCTCACTACCTGCACTAGCATTGTTTGATACTGGAGCATCGCATTGCTTTATGTCGCAACGGTTCGTCCGAACCCATGCGATTCCAGTCTCACCGCTTGTATCTAGCTGGAATGTCAGTTCAGGAAATGGCGTTCTAAAGGCAACCATGGGATACAGCCTGTGTCCAGTCGTCATCTGCAGCAGAGAGTTTTATGCTGACTTCAAAGTACTGAACATACCGAACTTCGATGTGGTTCTAGGAATGGATTGGCATGGAACTTTTTATGCTACCATCGACTGTCGTCAAAGGAGGGTAGTATTCGAGATTCCAGACCATCCGGTCTTCTATTTCAAAAGCGGAAACCGTACCCTGGAGCCAAGTACCTACAAAGCGAAGCCAAGGGAAGTAGTAGTTGCAGCAGTTCAAGCGGAAGAAGAATCAAGATCGGAGGTAGTTCGAGAGTTCGACGATATATTTCCTGACGATATATCAGGTTTGCCTCCCGATCGAGCTCTTGAATTCAGTATTGATTTAGTACCAGGAGTACAACCGGTGATCAAAGCACCTTATAGATACCGGTGATCAAAGCACCTTATAAATTAAGTCCGGAAGGTTTGAAGGAAGTCCGAACACAGTTGGACGAATTATTGGCGAAAGGATGGATTCGTCCCAGCACTTCAAGTTGGAGAGCACCTGTACTACTTGTAAAGAAGAAGGAAGGTTCATACAGAATGTGCATCGATTATAGAGCCTTGAACGAAGTCACTATAAAGAACAAGTATCCACTCCCGCGCATCGATGATTTATTCGATCAGCTAAGTGGATCTTGTGTGTTCTCTAATTGGATCTTCGTTCAGGATATCATCAGGTGAAGGCCAAGGAAGCTGATATTCACAAAACAGCTTTCAGAACTCGCTATGGACATTACGAATTTCTAGTGATGCCATTTGGAGTGACCAATGCACCAGCAATATTTATGAACCTAATGAATCAAGTTTTCCGGGAGTACTTAGACAGGTTTGTTGTCATCTTCATCGACGACATCCCGGTGTATTCTAAGAGTCGGAAAGAGCATGCAGAGCACCTATGAATTGTTCTGGAAACTCTTCGACAACATAAGCTCTATGCCAAGTACAGAAAGTGCGAGTTTTGGCTAAAGCAAGTTGGTTTTCTTGGACATATCGTATCAGGAGAAGGAATTTCTGTGGATCCAGCAAAAGTTTCAGCAGTTAGCGAATGACCTATACCAAAGTCAGTGAAGGACATTCGAAGTTTTTTGGGTTTAGCTGGATATTACAGAAGGTTCATTGAAGGCTTTTCAAAGATACAACACCCCTGACCAAGCTTACACGTAAATATGAGGAATTTGTGTGGTCAGAAGCATGCGAACAAGCTTTCGTAGAACTCAAGTCAAGGTTGACATCAGCACCTATTCTCGTAATACCGGATCAATCTGGAGGATTCGAAGTGCATTGTGATGCATCCGGTAAGGGATTAGGATGTGTTCTACATCAGCACGGTAAGCTTGTGGCTTATGATTCAAAACAACTGAAGACTCACGAGCGCAATTATCCGACGCATGATCTGGAGTTGGTAGCCGTCATCTTTGCTCTCAAGATTTGGCGCCATTATCTACTTGGTGAACGAGTGAACATCTACACAGATCATAAAAGTCTGAAGTATGTGTTTACTCAGAATGAGTTGAATATGCGACAGAGAAGATGGTTAGAACTCATGGCGGACTTTGCATCAACTTGTAATATCACTCAGGGAAGGTAAACGTAGTACCTGATGCTCTTAGTCGCCAACCATTAGCAATGAATCTCACCGCTCAGTGGAAGCTTCAACAAGACTTGTATCAGATGGAGATTGAAGTAGTCATGCCAGGTAACGCTTCAAGTTTGATGAATTTACAAGTTCAATCAACCATTGTCAATCAGATCAAAGCAGCTCAAGCAAGTGATGCTAAGTTGCAAAGGATCAGAGAACAAGTGGAGAATGGACTCAGAACATACTTCATCATCCATGAAGACGGATCTTTGAGATACGGCAGCAGATTGTGTGTACCAAAAGGTCCTGTTCGGGAAGAGTTAATGAAAGAAGCTCACAACTCTCCCTACTCTGTACATCTTGGAGGTACCAAAATGTACAAAGATCTACGTCAGAATTATTGGTGGCACGGAATGAAGCGTGAAGTAGCCAGAAGCGTTGCAAAATGTTTGGTGTGTCAGCAAGTAAAGCCTGAACATCACAGGACAGCTGGACTACTTCAACCGTTACCAATCCCAGAATGGAAGTAGCAACACATCACGATAGATTTTGTGACTGCTCTCCCTCATAGCACAAAGGGTAACGATGCTATATGGGTCATTGTGGATCGACTCACGAAGTCGGCTCACTTCATTCCATTTTGGGTTGGCCAATCAACTGAGGCACTAGCAAAGAAGTACATGGAGGTAATAATCTATTTAGGATTTAAACTCTTCATAATGTACTATCTCTGATACCCATGAATTCATACAGGAAATTGTGAGACTTCATGGAGTACCGGTCTGCATTGTCTCCGATCGTGACATCAGGTTCCGATCGCAATTTTGGCAGAGTCTGCAAGCAAGCTTGGGAACAAGTCTGAACTTCAGCACGGCTTATCATCCACAAACAGATGGTCAGTCGGAATGAACTATTCAGATCTTTGAGGATATGCTCAGAGCGTGTATGATTGACTTCAAAGGATCGTGGGAAGATCACCTGCATCTTGTGGAGTTCGCGTACAATAACAGCTACCAAGCAAGCATAGGAATGGCACCTTTTGCAGCATTGTATGGAAGGAAGTGTCGATCACCATTAAGTTGGGACGATATCGGGGATAGGGAACTCCTTGGACCAGAGATGATAGTAGCGACCGTTGATGTGGTTCGTACTATCAGGGAAAGAATGCGCATAGCCCAAGATCGACAGAAACACTAGGCTGATGCGAAGAGACGACACTTGGAGTTCTAGCCAGGAGATCACGTATTCTTGAAGATATCTCCGAACCACGGAGTGATCCGATTTGGAAGACGGGGTAAATTAAGTCCGAGATACATTGGACCGTTCGACATACTCGAACGAGTCGGTGAAGTGACATACCGCTTAGCGCTTCCACCCTCATTGGAAGGAGTGCATAATGTGTTCCACATATCCCAACTCAGAAAGTATGTGAGTGACTCCAGCCATGTTCTTAATCATTCTGAGCTCACTATACAGCCCAACTTGTCTTGTGAGTAACAGCTTGTGGAGATCCTGGACAGGAAAGTGAAGACACTTCGGAACAAGGAAGTTAACCTGGTCCGAGTAATGTGGAGGAAAGACACTCCAGGAGAATCCACTTGGGAAAGGGAAGATGAGATGCGTGCAAGATATACTCACCTCTTTGTAAACTAGTCCTCAAATAAAAGTTGTAAATTTCGAGGACGAAATTTTTGCAAGGAGGGTAGACTGTAACAACTCCATTTTTAGTGTACATAAATTTGATTTAAATTTGAAGTATACTTGGGGTATTTAATGTTCCTGTTACCACTTTAAGTATTTGTTTCACACAATAATTACAAGAAGGAGCTTGTGGCTCATTGGTAATACCTTGCACCGCTGAACCAAGCCACCAGAGTTTAAATCCCATACCCCACATTATTTTTAATATTGATTTTTTTAAAAACCTTTAGAATACCAAGAGTTTACACGTGCATATCTCACAAAACCCCCACTACACCCAAAAATGTAACATTTCCAGGAGTTGGATGAACCATCGGGGGGATCCCGGCCGCCTGACTCGGCCGGGAATCGGCCAAATCGGCCTTGACTTGGTCTGACTCCGTCCTCAGACCGAGTCACGGCCGAGTCGGCCGATTCCGGCGACGGCCCCAACATGAAAGTTATGTCTTTTCATATTCCCTATGCACCTACAAAATTTCAGCCTCAGACCACTTCCAGAGCTCTTTTAAAACCCCAATTACTCCACTTTTAATACATTTTTTAAATATATTTTATCACATTTTTCATTTTAACCTTTCATCTACCCTAACCCTAGTCTACCCTATAAATACACCCCTACCCTCTACCTTCTCACCCTAAAATCCTGAGCCCACTCTCTCAAAAATTTTCCAAGAGTCGTGTACTTTGAAAACAAGCTCGAGGCAAAGCTCCGACGAATTCCCGGCGGAACTTCCAGCGACCGTTTTAAGGAACTACCGGTGACGACGCAATACATCGGTGATCCCTCTAGTTCCCTCTCACTCTCTTGTTTAATCTAAAACCCGTAAGTCCTTTTCTATCTCTCTTTTCCATTCTCAAAATACGAAATTACAAAACCCGACGGAATCGGAACAAATCCGATTTCCGATTCGGTTTTCTATAAAATTCCACTTCTCACTAATACAATCATACTTAAACTTGCTCATGTTGACTATTAAACACTAATCAAACAATTTGAACAAGTTTCATCACATGAAATGATAGCTGTTTCAACTTATCGTATTTTTCACTTAAATACCACATTTTTTCAATCTTTCATTTAACCCCCTCAAACTTGCTATACATTTAAAGTAGATCACGAGATAACGACCTACCTCCTCACACACTTACATACAACCTAACACGATACCATCGAAAACTTAGAATACGAGAAACAAACATTTTCATTAAAATACATTATACTAAATAAAACCATTTATAAAAGATTTAGTTTTGATACACTTTTTAAAGAAGTATCACTTATTATGAAAATACGATAAGTTGTGGACATCGGTCGTTTATCTAAACCTGACTTTGTAGTGTCTAGGATAGGCAAGTGAGAAAGGTAACTTTAAAAGACCCGTCTCACGATGATTCGTTAGCGGATCCCTCCTTTCTTCACTTGTACTTACCTGGCCACAATTGGCGGTGAAGAGGCGATTTGAGGCATCTCACAACTCGTCGTCTGGACCAGTTAGGAATAGACTAGTTGACTTAGGAGAATCTAGAACATACAATACGGAAAATATACACCTTTACAAATAAATGCCATTTACTTCATAAAACCGTTTCCTAAAAGATTTAGTATTTTACAATTTTTGCAAAGCGCCGCTACAACCCACTTTGGGGAACCCGTTCGGGATGGTGCGGTTTATCACACACCCTCGAGCTTAGTAGTGCGAGATTCAGACCTCCGCAAGGAGCATTCGGTCTCGAAAGATTTAAAATACGACATCTTAAGAAAAGAAGATTTTTAGAATATAAAATATTTACTAAAATTATTTTTGTATAAATATACGTATATTTATGATTAAAATATCTATTTTGTTATGATATAAATATTCCACCTTTTTCTAAAAATCACAAGAATAAATTTTATACTAAAATACTATGAATTCCAAATAAATCAATTTTACAAATAAATACCTTTATTTCTGAAACTAGGATATTTTCACTAGAAATATCACAATACAAAATCCACCTTCATTACAACTCTAAAGACGAATAACGAATACTTGAGGCGTATTTTGAAAAGTATATAAAAGTATTTTTACATAAAACCCCCTCAAGTTTTATAAGTTACCCTAAAGACCCTAGCAATTATAGGTTTAAGAAATAATCAAGACTTCGATTTACATTTCTAATTGTCTGACTCGGCTTTGAGTCTGATTAATCTGAATTGATTATGATTCAAGTCAATCTACAATCTACAATTTTCAACATGAATCCATGAATCCAATTATCAATCTATACGACTTGACTGAACCAAACCATTGATATATATTCCATTTACATGGTTCTCCAGTTATTCCACTTACATGATTCTACGGTTACATCTGTTTACTGATATCATGGTTTCGGTCAGTCTTTCAATTATACACTCAATTCAATTTATAGTACAAAACAATACAAATAAAACACTACGGGGTTTAAGGGGTAGATTGGTACGGAAGGTATTAAAAGTGGCACGAGGCGATAAGATTAAGACACCTAACCTATATTCCGTTGCTGTTGTACCGTGGCTTAACGGTTCCTTGTATATTCCGTTTGCCCTGATCTCTAGCATATAGAGACCCCTCTCGTATACACTAGTATCTTTCTGTACCAAGCTACAAACAACAGCGGTAATACAACATTACAACAAGATAATACAACTTTAAAAGACACCTTCTTATTCTGTCTACTATACTTTCCTCTTATCTTTGGGACTTACCGAGCGACCTGATCGCTGGCGACATTCTATTCTTTTTTCTTTGAATGTCGTCAGGTGGTTTGGACCCGGCAGAGATCGAGCCATCTGCAGAAGACTTGGAGCAGTTTGCTGAAGAACCGGAGCTCTAGTTTCATTGTACATTTTCCATTCAGTACTTTTTATTTCCTGTTATGCCATTGTTTAGGCATCGTTTTATTTCAGTTGTATTTCCTTTTCATGCATTGTACAAAAGAATGTTAATAAATAAAAGTTGTTGTTTTTATTATATCTTGTCTCTTGTGTATTTATTTTTATATTGCTTAGATACGCTTAGCGTATGTACTTCTGAGTATATACGTAGCGGAGCAGTCGCGTCCCCTTCGCCGTATACTGGGAAGCGGGGCGTGACAGCGGTACAACTCGTGTCGGAGTGTAGCCCAGAACACCCTGAGATACTACTGGAATACCTACCAGTCAATCTCCTGCCTTGGCCAAGGACTTCGTGTAATGGCTCTCCTAGACACAACACGATCTCACCCCCAATACCGAGAGAGACGAAACCCCTGCCGATCCGCTCACTGCCTCCATGTGGCTCGGGATTGTACCCAACTAAAACCTGTTTCACGACTCCTTTGAGCCGTGGTAGGGTAGTAATCAAAGCACAGTGGGAACTCATACGAGACAAATGACGATCTCAGGTCGATGAACTAACCTGTACACATATCACCAGGGAACTGCTATCTGACGCTAGGTAAAAAACCAACTAGCATGTTCCCGGCGAGTCCTGTCCGGTGTACTCATAACCCAATGAGCACCTGTATACGTCTTAGGTGAACCAACTGACACCAATGGCTTATGAGACCAGCCACCGCCCCTCGTCGGGGTCTCGATCCGTATACACTAGTCTACTCTGGAGTATCGATGCCCTGTCTCGAAACTCCCTCGACTAGAGACCTTTTAAGGATGTACTTATAGACCCCAGCTCCCACGTATATGATCGCCATCATACTGCTGGCCGTCAAGCAAGAATCCTAAGGTCTCTATCAACGTGTAATAGTAATCTGTAATATTACCTAAAGCATGTACACGATGATAAAGATAAACCAGATAGTATACTATCATCTTGAGTAAGACTGTCCTTCCGGCATAGGTCCTCCCTCAATCATTGCAATCACATGCCTGCGATCCAATAATCGACTTTGAGGGCACTATATCCAACAATCTCCCACTTGCAGTCAAGGCTAATTATTGCGATGTCGCATACTCACAGCCCGTGTGATACCGAACACCCAACTCCTCTACTGATCAGTCTCACAAAGCCCGTTTGTGAAACTATTGCGTTCGAGGAATAGCCTCAGTGAGTGGAACCACTCTGATGTTTCTTTCTATGTCTCTCTTTATCTCAAGTTCGCAGAGAAAGCCATCTCCCGAAATGAGCAATACCTGTCTTAGAATATGTCTGGATATCTGATGGGACCTAGTTCATAAATGAACTCTAAATCCAAACTTCTTAGACTGTATCGTCAACTGAACTTAATCAGTATCTTGCGCCATGCCTCCCTCAGTATCCGTTTGGACCTCCTGTCCAAACTACTGCCCCTTGTCAGAGGGAAAGCTATAACTCTGACAGTCACTCTGTCATCCAGGTCAGCTTGGAAGTCTGGAATGATAACCGTCTCCCGAAGGAGGTTGTCGTTATCATATCCCTAGAACATCCACTTATGTTCTAAAACTGCTTCCGAATGTTTCTCCAGGATTGGATTAATATCAACTTATTGTATCTAGTGCAAAAACAATATCTGGTGTTGTACTTGACATCTCATGATTGACTCAATTGCCTAATCATGCACATCCCTCTCCCTTTAGTCTATAAGACACCTTTAGAGAGGGTGACTCCATCAACTGCAGGTATACTACCGTGCCTGGAGTCGTCCATTCTAAAACACCTTTAGAATGCTGTCTAAGTACCCAGATTGGGAAACTACCCAAATCTAGATCTAAAACCATAGATTTACTAACCAGAATGTCTGATATTATATCTATTTCCTATGTGGAGAAACCACTGTGTGACAACCAAAGTATAACCGATCGTAGTATAGGAGTTTCACTTCCTACTCTGTGTATGTCATCCAAATACCAAGACATCACACACTACTACTTTCTTAACAGATCCATCTCCTATTCTGATGAAGTCAAAGTCCATGACTGTCACATCAAAAATAGATGATCTATCTTCGCTATATCTGGTTTAGTCTATAAATAGACATAAGCTACTTGTCCACTATGCTTCCGCTGCTCTCACTGATTAAGACAACCCTCTGGCAGAGTTATACACACGTGCACTTCTAAAGCTAGTTTAGAACGACGCTATACTCATCCTCCTGCCGGGTCTCACAGTCTGGAACAACAACAATGGAAAGTCTAGGTAAATAAGAACCTCCCTGTCACCGTCCTTGAGCATACCGAAGTACCTCTCGAGTGCCTGAGGTTACCCACCATATCTGCGGAGTAGATAATGGAATGACAATCCAGATTGAATCTTTAGGTCCTATTAAATTTTCAGTAATCGTTTGCGGTTCTGGAATCACTTCCAGTTCTACCATACTCCCACTACTGTTTTATGAAAAAATCCATTTTACTAAAACTGTGGCGAGTCAAGAACAATATCACTATTGATCTTCCAGATGGTAGAAAGTCAGCCCTCATCATAGCCCGGGTCAACCCACAAACAACCATTACAGAAACGTGCCTTGAATTATCCAGAGTCTGGTTTTAAGCATAAGCCGGACAACTCCCCGTACCTTAACATTGTTAAGATATGAACTATTCTATATCCAATATATAAATAGAGGCACCGATTTAATTGAAACCAGATTCAAATCATGCAGCTGTCTCCAGTGCATGTCAACAAAATGGAGAGAGGCCGATCAACATTACTCAACTTAGGAATACATCCAGATATGAGTAACCTGAAAGAGAAGCAAGTTCTCATAATTATTACTATCAAGTATCTACATCTTCGATCACCTTGAAGAATCCTGATACTTGCAATACCTGGTTCTCTACTTTATTCATATACCTATAACTTCTCAAAACTTGGATCTTGTATTTCTATGAAACACATGTCTAAGAACTAGAGAAGTCACAAGTAAACAGAATATAGTACGAGTACCAATCCCTCTGTCCTAATGGACACTGGACAACATACAATACTCTGTATAAGTTTCCTGAGTCTAATAACTCATTCCCTGTGTGTCGTAGGTTGAAAACTGTACATATGGTTAAGAAGAATTACACCGCTGTTGAATACTCCTTACCTAACCATCAACTAATATAGGTAAATATCATGGACATAATTTCAAAAGGTTATATCTCACTTTATAAAAATAAACGTACAGATATATCAGTTTGAAATTGGTACATAACAATGGATATTCAAAACCAAATATTTACCGTCCGGCAAAAACCCAGGCGATTTCCTCAAATATCACCAATTACAACGAATCCCGATATAATGAGGATGATCACCTAATTCTCAATAACTTACTCCCACTCATCATCTGTAAAACTATACAGATGTGAGAATCAAACCTGGTAAATACATACCCTGGAGCAAGGGCTAATTGGGAAATCAGTTTTCTTTTAATAATACACAGTGAAACTGAAACATGTAAATGTTTCGAAGGGGTATCCGAGTATTCTTAGTAATACCTCTTCCATTATCAGATTCACAACTGTAACCGTATATTTCTTTGCTATCTCTCCAAATCTCTTTATATGTCTTTAGTCATTACCTTCTGTACACCACCTTTAGGCCAAATGGTTTTCTTCCTTCCCTACCGTTCGGCAGCAGCCTATGGTTTAGAAGAAGACTATCTAATAAGCATAATGGGTGTACTCTCCTAATCCTATGAGCACTCGCAACGTGAAAGAAGATAAAGATAAAAGACAACTGAATAAACCTTATTCCTCTTTCTCCTGAACCAGAATCCATCCCCAAACTGAAACAAGTTCCTTCGAGTTCGTATATAACCATACGATGGATTATCAAAATAACTATGGATCTTCGTAGTGATACGGGGTGTTCTGGAGAAATACAAAGGGAGTGGCGATGAAATACTTGGTTGGTCGTGAATAGCAGTTGCAATTTACTTTGCCCACTTTCTAATCCCTTTACTTGTCTTTACTTATTACCTTATGTACACCTTACTTAGGCTAATCGGTTTTCTTCATTCCCTACCTTTCGGCACCTGCATATGGTTTGGATGAAGACTATCCAATTAGCGTAATAGGTGTACCGTCCTAATCCAAGGAGCACTCGCAACCTAAGAGAAGGTAAAAGAAAAAGACAACTGAATAGTCCTATTCATTTTCTCCAGAACAAGAAACCATCCTCGAACCTGGAACAAGTTCCTTCGAGTTCGTATATAACCATACGATGGTTTTATCCAATGGAAGTGGACGTTCATAGTGATACGAAATGTTCCGGAGAAAAAAGGGTAAAAGTAGGAGTGGCAATGAGGTATGTAACTCAGACAATCCAAAAGCCAGTGTTTTAAGAAGGTTCGGTTAATCTTGGTCACTGAGTCATAGTCTAGGGTCGGGCCATGGTCGCTACCAAAGAGAGAGAGAGAGAAAAGAAACACTCTGCGTGCACTCTAACCTAGATTAAAATGGTTATCAATTTATTTAATCAAGAAACCTCCCACTGTAATCTCAAATTCTTCTCCAAATCTGAAAGAAGAATTAGTCGGGATCACCCGAGGAGTAAACCAACTCATCAGTGGGAATCGGGATCCAACTATCATCGCATGATAACGTGATGGAATCCACTCACGTTATCACATTCCAGAAGGTATGCGCATGCCTGGCAAGTTTCAGTTTCTTTAGAAACTCTTGATGTGATTTTTACCCCATGCTCTTATGACCTTGACGAAGGTCAACAAATCATTAGTCACATGCCAAGTTCTACCCGTCATTGTCCAGGTTAATTTGAACCCACCCGTACAATCCCTTGACGAAGGTCAACAAGGCTGTACGACTGTCCCAAACCAACGCATCTATCTATACAACAGAAAGGTAACAAGCAGATACCATACACCATGCTTTGATGAAGGTCAACAAACATAGCATGAATACTAAGTGCTACCCGTGTGAAATGACAGAGGGCTACGAATGGTTTTTGGCGAAAAACCTTTAACGTAATGAACTTGATATCGTTGAAGGAACCGGATAGCTTTTTATAAAAATATAGTGGCGAAAACCTTTGCTAAAGAGGTCGCTCTCGGTGAAGGAATCTTGGTTCTTTTCCCGTAGAATGAGGTGCAGGATATTCCAACTGAATACCACGATGCAAAGCAAAAAGTAATCGACTATAGTGAAGTTATTACCCTGACGCAAACTTCTGCCCAAGGGGTCACTCCCGGTGAAGGGATCTCGACCCTTGCCTCGTCGACTGAGGTGCTGGATATTCATAACCGAATACCACTTTGCAAAACAAAAGAGAACGTCCTTGTAATAACAGTTTTTTGAAAAATTGTTCCAACAACATCAATCAGGTTTGTTTAGCTTGCATTGATCTGAATCAACGCAGTCCCATCAATTAATCACACCACAAAAGAATGAAAATATGATGTACGTATATGCCATCCGCATTTGCCACTGGGTCCCGTCATCACCCGTTAGGTTACTTAACTAACGACAGAGCGGGGACTGGACTAGCGCGGGTGTAAAACATATACAACATCTACTAGTATATATATAGCAATATTTAATAATCGCTCCAGGCGTGATAAATGCAACATCACAGAAAAGTAATAAGCATCACAGAACAATACAGATAATCTGGGATCCCCGGGTTTCATTGAGCCACAACTAAAACCCGACATTCCCCTGGTCGTGTGGATAGCCTGTGCAATGAAATCCTAGACCCCTACGGGCGCGGCAAGTTACCCGCCAAAACCTGAAGCGAGGCAGCCTCCTTCAACAAAGTGAATGGACCACCCAGCACTTCATGGAATTCGGTAACTTGAGCACCCCTCCTTGGGTCAACCGATACCCCCTATGAGTGCGGCGAATAGCCTGCCAATTCTAGAGTGAAGCCCCCTCCGTCTCAAAGCCATGATATGCGGGCTCGTTGCCCTCTAGAACCCGGTTATCCGTGCACTCCACCGTGGGGTAATCCTAATACAGAAAAGAAAATATGTACAACGGTGACATCGACCTCAATCCGGTCGTGCCCCAAAAGAATAATATACAAACAGGTAGTGACGGCAGTCCACATGTCAGACGTGTTAGTGTATATGCCCTAGAGGCCATTACTGTATCATACTAGTTTGTATATTACTTGATGGAAGCTTGGGATATTCACAGTTGTATATACAATCTTGCTCGAAATGGTAGTATGCTACTTGGTTTGTCTCTGCTTTAATATGTGCATGTGTTTCTTTTAGCATATCGCTGATATACAATTGTAACGTTTTGAAAATCGTTTCGGTGAAATTTCGAAAAAACGGTAAAATAAGGGGGTTTTCTGTAAAAAGTCAAAATACAAATATCTTATTATAAAAATTAAATATACATATTCTAGCTATATAATTGCTATTATTTGGTGTTTATTGAGCCGCTGGTGAAATTTCAAATTTTCTGAAAAAAATATTATTTTATTATTATTTTAAGCCGTCACTAATACATTTAATTAGGGAAAATTACAAATTGGAATGAGTTGAAACAAATTTTTTGCATCATAAAACATTAAATAAAATTTTATCATGTAGTTTTTGGAACGAAATCATTTGCCAAAACGGTTTAGAAATTATTGAAGAAAAATGGCTTTTTTTAGCGTAAATGGATGCTTGGGGTATTGTATTTATCATTTTTCATCACCCCACACCCGTACCCACACCCACACACCCCCACTTACTCCTCCACATGGCTGAATTCAGCAGCCACCATATTTTTCCCCACTTAATTTTCAAAGGAAAAGATATGAAAGAAAAGAAAATGGGTGAATTAGGTGGACTTTTGACCTTACCTTGACCTTGACTTTCCCCCACTTTCTCTACCTCCCTCTCTCTCCTCCCCCCCTCAATTTCTGGCCGACCCCTCCCTCTCCTACAGCAGCAACAGCCCCCCCTTTTCCCCTTCTCTTTTCTCTTCAAAACTTCTTCAAAAATTGCCCCAAAATCCATCAAAAAAATCCCAAAACCCAAATCCGACTCCTACCCATTTTTGCTTAGCCCTTATCGCATGGATTTTGGTGACAAGGGAGCATTTTGGAGGGCTATGTGTGCTTGTGGGATCTTCAATTTGTTTGGGTAAATTCTAACCCTTTTGCTTAAATCGTTATTAATTGCTTGTAGTTAGCTTAATTAAGTGTTAATTTGGTTTTATGTGGGTTCAATTGTATGATTAAGAAATTCTAGATTAGGGTTGTGAATTTAAGTTGGGGTTCTTATAATTGATCATGGGAAAATTGTGTAGTTTAACATGTTGTTATTATGCTAAAACTAATCTAGTTGGTAGTTTATATCTTTGTTAAATTTAAATTTGTATTAATTATGTAATTTGCAAACTAGGTTTTAGTGAAATACATATAAAATTGAGATTTAAAATGTAATTAAGGTTTTGATGACTTTATTAGCATTTTAATTTGTTGTTTAGCGACTTTGATCATGCAAAACCATGCTTAATTGATAAATTATGAATTTTACTTTGAAAAGTGTTAAAATCGATATTTGTTGCAAACTTGAATTTTGAGTTAATGCTAATTCATGAGATTAAAAATATGGAGGTGATTTGTATGACCTAATTATGATATTAAGTGAGCATTTTGGCCATTAGAATCGTCAAAATATTTAGTTTGGGTAAAACATCAAGTTTTGAACCGAAATGGGAATTTGTGCTAACTAGGTTTTTGGAAAATAAAACGAATTGTTTAATTTTATGGTTTTGATGAACTAAACCCTATTTCTTATATAATTAGTTTTGAAATCACGATTGGTGTGTTTGGGTTTTCTCGATGGTTTGACGTTTGTACATCGACATCGGGGGTTGGTTTGACTATTCTTGCATGCGTAGGCGATAGGTTTGGATCTATGCGTGATACGCGTGCCGATTTGATTTTCGTATGCCGTTTCGATTTCGAATTTAGTTTTAATGCGATATGGTGCGTTATGATACGTAGGTACCCCATGTGAACTTCGGGACGACAAGCAAGCGCCTGGCGACGTCGGCACCGGCGACCGAGGACCAGGTGAGTAGATTTATATCTACGGGGAGAAGTCGGGTGGATGGCGTATAGCACCCCCGCAGTCCGTGGTGGTGTATACGGATGCGTATACACACCAACAATTATTATATGTTATTTGGGATTAATAACGATGCTTAGGATGGATATTGGTGTGTTGGATTATTTTAGTGTTGCGAACCCTAGGGAAGTGTTGCACTACACATACACACATACATACCTGCATACATTCCTATTGATATGTGCTCATGGGATTCTTTATAGTATGTGTTCACATGGGTATGGGACTATGTGTTCACATACGGATTTGAGGATGATACTTGGGATTGAGCTGAGTCAATGAGATTCGATTTGAGGCCGTGAGATCGGTGATATAGCAGGGGTCGTATCTTAGATACGACATGACGTTGTAGCGGGTCCTTGACGTAGTGTTTCACACACGTCCATGCATAAGTAGGCGGTATCAGTATGGTACTAGACGTAGATCAGTACCCCGATCATGATAATTGATAAAGAGGATACCAGGTGAATAGTATGATGAATGTGATATTGACCCGTACCCAGATTGGGATGCCGTACGACGGATTTACGTACGAGCTATATTGCTGATTGATCCGCACTCTTGACTTGGGATGCCTGATTATAGATATGGTATCGGATATGATATTATTGAGGCGGGATCACCGACTATACATATACAGGTATGTATATGTATCGACTCAGATGATAGGCGGTTCCCTTACCTGTAGTTCAGCCGTATAGTTTAGTGTAGTTGTTAGATTAGATTAGACTTCTTACCTATTTCAAAGACTAACGAATCGTGGGTATTTTAAAAGAAAGCCCAAGGGATCCTACGGATATTTCAAAAGACGTATCTTTTCATAAAAACACCGTAGCCCCTATTTTCAAAACCCCATGATTCGTGTTATTTCAAAAGGCACCATTTGTAGGACTTATATTAGTTTAATACTGATTAGTTATCGTTGTGTCTAGTATTCTGCTTCCGCACATTATTGCTGTTCGCTCTGCCCCGCATACTTATTTTGCTGCATACTCCATTATTGATATCATGTTGTTAGGACACCAGCACCATTACCGATGATGCGTATGTACCACATACACTTACTTGCCGGCTCACACACATCTTCATCGGTAATTGCCATGTCACGTACACTTAGAAAATACTATTGCTTGGCTTAGCTTGTTAGTTAGTAGTTGATACGATATTAGTGTACCTGGGTTATATTGCCAGTTTAGACATTGTAGTTATTACTTGTCACTTCATGCATACTGTTATTCCATTGTTCATGCCTAGTTATTAATCATACATTGCAACTTGGTTATTGATACCATATACATTCATTAGCATTGACATATGCACTTGTGATGACTTCTTGAGATTTATGATATTTCTGGATTTCGGGGGAAAGCCGCAAAATTTCTAAACTTATTAACCTTTTAAAATATGTAAATTGCGGTTTTCTAGTGATGTAAGTGTCGTCCACCATGAGTTTGCTGTGGTTTTCGAGATCCGTGTCGAGGAGTGGAGGAACCGTCACGGGTACATGGTGGGCCCGGTATGGTACCCCGGGGCAAGATGAATGTGGTGTTGACGTTGAGCCTGGCAGGGGACAGATTACCTACAGGTGATATTACCCGACGTGTCGGATATCCGGAGGATACCGTCGTGGTCTTGAGAAGGATGGTAGGGGTCGGTCTGGACTGACGGCGCCCTAGATATTGAGATTGAGACATTGATATTTCGAGACAGTGAGATTTATGTTTCATGTCGATGCTAGACACTGTTGATACTGATTTCATTATGATACCTCAGTTTAAAAATACGAAGGAAATCTCACTAATTTATGAAAACAGTTTCTTCATTTACATGTATTCTGTTTTCATACATTCATACCTCATTCATATGATATATTGCTACCTGAGGCACTGACACGGGCACATGAGATTTCACTCGGTTAGATATTACCCTAGCCATTGTTATAGGCTGCTTGTTATGTATATTTTTGAGGATATATTATGATCATTGACCTAGGTTGCGTTATTTATGCGATTTCTGTGTGTAGATGTTTTTCTATTCACGAGTTGGCAACTCACCCCCGTTGTGCCCCAGTTTCTTGCAGGTTTGCCGTACAGGTTTCATTACGGCGTTGCGGGCTCAGTTTCATTCGGGTGACTTGCTAGTAGGTGGGTTTTTCTTGTATCGTACCCATCATATTACCTTGTATAATATATTTCAGTTGTATCTAGTAAATTCCATCAACCAAACATCTATTTATTTTGAGATAGAGACCAGTGCTGTTTATTCTTTCGACCTTAGAGTCGCTCGTTATATTTCTGGTGGTTTTGAGTTCCTTTTGAGTTTTGATCCTCGCCGTTGGCGTTGTATATTATATTGCTTGTGTGGTTGTGACCGTCGAATGACGAAGAGCTAGCTCCCGCTTGGGGATGCCTTTTTATTGATTTCGTATACTATTCATGTTGTATCCCGTTTGGGAGCCAGTTTTTACAAAGGAGACTCTGCCGAAATTTTCAGTAAATTTTGATGTTCTTAAAAACCGCATAATTCGGCTTATGCTATTAAAACTACTTGTTTAAATTGGTTTTCCTGCACTCTACTACTTTTCTTGGTTTGGATTTCTGGGTTTTCGGTTTACTTAGATTACTTACGTCTCGAGACGTTCGTAGTTTAAGTGTCGGTCATGTTCCGTACTTTCGGGTCGTGACAAAGTTGGTATCAGAGCGTTAGGTTTTACCTTCGGAGCGTAGGATGACCCTTGGTTGATGGAATAGGTGACTAAAGTTGAGTGACGTACCGTGGGTATGTTCCGCGGCATATTTACGATACGCTACTCCACTTAAGAAGCCTTAGGATGTACATTTCTTTGCTCAGTATTATATTCATTCCGATCTAGCCTCATCAGTACCAGTTATTGTTTTGCTGCTACGGTTATGGGCAGAGAGAGCTACGGCTAGAGTTGCGGTCAGCACAAGCTCGTCACGAACGAGGACTGACCAGGGCGAAATTCCGGCGACACACGATTGCAGAGATGTGTCTTTTTACTGTGTTTCCGCGCCACGAGCGTTTGGCGGATCGCCTTTATGAGGTTACTCGGAGGTGCTGATCGACACTAGAGAATTGAGCCAATGATGGAGGCCAGCCAGATTTTGATGACCGTTGGTGTGTTGCTTATTCATGACGATCGAGGCACTGTTCAGCGTGCAGACGAGCGAGCCAGTTATTGCTGCGAACAACGAGATATTGCCCCAGATGCTGGAAATCGTGCAGGACGAGTTGTACTAAGAGATGATAGGAGGTCGCTAGTCATCTAGGATGAATGACTAGGACATGTGGATCGTTCGCTTACCCCGATGCGAGGTCATCAGATAGATTGATTCCAGCTAGAGACGACTTCACGCAGAGACGTGAGGGTCGACAGAAACGATCGAATGTCAGAAACCTATTATTCCAAGTTTAAAGTAGTCGGAAAGACATGCAGGAAATTCTATGGTCCCTCTAGAAGAATGAAACCCTAACTCGACTTAATGACCGTGTGAAAGCCTTTGAACCTTAGGGTTTGCGGTAGTTCTGCGGCGCCATTAGTGAGGCTTGGGTTTGCCCTTCTACGGCTGGACCACCGATGCTGTGGTATGTATTCGATACTATTAAACTGTGCCCAAGATGTTGAGCTCTTGGGGGATTATGAGGTTTTGACGAATCGATCGGATGGATTGACTTAATTCGGATGCTAGGTGGTGAGATGCATTTCTTGGGAGACTCCCGATACGAGGATAGCCGTTGGAGCTCAGTCCATGTAGCCACGATGAGACAAGTCCGAATCAGTCGACATTAGAGAAAGTGGAGTAAAGAGGTCCGTACAAGATCTGGATAAGACGACGTTCCACTCCGCCGACATCAGAGATGCGATACGCATGCCGAGGCAGAGTACTGGATATACCTTCCAGAAGAGGTCGCGATGGGTATGCAGCCATTCCGGAGCAAGATGCAGATATAGGAAAGGACGATGACTTCCGGACAGTTGGCAGAGACGAGACATGGAAGAGTCCGTGAGCAGGATTTCTTCCAGGACACTATTGCAATGATACTTGCACCCAGGGTCAGATGTGTCACGTACATTCAGAGAGCCAGAGGCCGACGCCAGTGATATGCTGTCTTACGAGTGGTCGTGATGATTGACCAAGAGATGACCGGAGAAGTGCCAGAACGGATTCGTCCCCGTTAGCACACCTGACAGGGCCGATGAGCCGATGGACCGAAAGATTGGTAATTCACAGTGAAGACCTTGACCCAGGAGTGGTCATGGTTACGCACACCAGCAGGCCAGAGTTCATGATCATCGACGAGACGTCCCATTAGTGACCGCGACAGTTGGCCCGAGATTCTTAGAGGATGCACTTGAGCGATACTATTCCGCCATTATTGGTTTCGATGTTTTGGGTGATTTATTCGTATGATTTGATTTTGATGATTGAGGATTTACGATCTTTGCACAGTGTTGCACTTGATATCGTTTTCGTGCTTTAGTTTCACATGTTTGTGATTTTACGGTTTTAAACAGTTGAGTTGATTTTGTGCGTATGCACGCACGCGATTTGGTTCCTACACTCTGTATAGTTTATATATGCTGGCAGTGCAGTGACATATATTTTGTACACTTGGATACACTGGATTTCGATTTCGAGGGTGATGCTCGACATTTGTTTTGTGCATTTTATGCACCGGATTGGATTTTTAGCGCCTGTTGGGCGCCTGTTACGAGATGCGATTTGGTGCACACCAGATGCACTAAATCGAGATTTTATTTTGTGCATGTCAGATGCACCTGATTTTGCTGTCTGGCACACCTGTTGCCTACGACAGATGTTTCGTGCACACCCGATGCACTTAGATGTTGTTTCTGTGCGCATGTATGGTACATTCATGGATTTTGATTTCCGTGCGTACCAGACGCACGTAGTATTCATGTGCATATTTTGGGATTGATTTCTTATAGAGTAGTACGTTTTTATGATATTGCTATGTGTTTTCGTACTGAGCAGGACTAGTCAGAGGACAGTACCTGAATATATTTTGCATGCATTGATAGTTACTGAAGGGATTTCCAAAAAGCGAGCTATAGCCTCAGTATTTACCTACGTGTCTGATATGACACGAAATGTTTAAAACAAGGAGACCCTTCTAAATTGTTTCCAAAACGGCGGAACGTACATTTCAAACAAAGGTATATATGTATATAGTTATTTTCTTATGATAGACGTCCGCCACTGTGCAGTGTTATACGCGTTGCACAGCGACTTAAGGAGATTTGGCATGCATTTCCTTCGGATACTTACAGATATAGATTCGATATTTACATGTATAGTTTCGAGTTATATCATATTGGTTTTGATTTGGATTTGGCATTGATGTCTTCTCCATGACTCCGATGATTGCGGGATGCTTGACGAAGTTTTGATTTGAGTTATATACTCATTTTTCAAGCGCATGCGCTGCGCTACGATTTGTTTTATGTATTTACAATTTCGGAGCCCTGACGACTTGATGGTTTTGGTTTAGATGTTTTAGTATTTGGGGAGAGTTTTAATTTAAATTCGGGGACCGAATTTCTTTAAGGGGGGAAGATTGTAACGTTTTGAAAATCGTTTCGGTGAAATTTCGAAAAAACGGTAAAATAAGGGGGTTTTCTGTAAAAAGTCAAAATACGAATATCTTATTATAAAAATTAAATATACATATTCTAGCTATGTAATTGCTATTATTTGGTGTTTATTGAGCCGCTGGTGAAATTTCAAATTTTCTGAAAAAAATATTATTTTATTATTATTTTAAGCCGTCTCTAATACATTTAATTAGGGAAAATTACAAATTGGAATGAGTTGAAACAAATTTTGTGCATCATAAAACATTAAATAAAATTTTATCATGTAGTTTTTGGAACGAAATCATTTGCCAAAACGGTTTAGAAATTATTGAAGAAAAAAGGCTTTTTTTTAGCGTAAATGGATGCTTGGGGTATTGTATTTATCATTTTTCATCACCCCACACCCGTACCCACACCCACACACCCCCACTTACTCCTCCCCATGGCTGAATTCAGCAGCCACCATATTTTTCCCCACTTGATTTTCAAAGGAAAAGATATGAAAGAAAAGAAAATGGGTGAATTAGGTGGACTTTTGACCTTACCTTGACCTTGACTTTCCCCCACTTTCTCTACCTCCCTCTCTCTCCTCCCCCCCTCAATTTCTGGCCGACCCCTCCCTCTCCTACAGCAGCAACAGCCCCCCCTTTTCCCCTTCTCTTTTCTCTTCAAAACTTCTTCAAAAATTGCCCCAAAATCCATCAAAAAAATCCCAAAACCCAAATCCGACTCCTACCCATTTTTGCTTAGCCCTTATCGCATGGATTTTGGTGACAAGGGAGCATTTTGGAGGGCTATGTGTGCTTGTGGGATCTTCAATTTGTTTGGGTAAATTCTAACCCTTTTGCTTAAATCGTTGTTAATTGCTTGTAGTTAGCTTAATTAAGTGTTAATTTGGTTTTATGTGGGTTCAATTGTATGATTAAGAAATTCTAGATTAGGGTTGTGAATTTAAGTTGGGGTTCTTATAATTGATCATGGGAAAATTGTGTAGTTTAACATGTTGTTATTATGCTAAAACTAATCTAGTTGGTAGTTTATATCTTTGTTAAATTTAAATTTGTATTAATTATGTAATTTGCAAACTAGGTTTTAGTGAAATACATATAAAATTGAGATTTAAAATGTAATTAAGGTTTTGATGACTTTATTAGCATTTTAATTTGTTGTTTAGCGACTTTGATCATGCAAAACCATGCTTAATTGATAAATTATGAATTTTACTTTGAAAAGTGTTAAAATCGATATTTGTTGCAAACTTGAATTTTGAGTTAATGCTAATTCATGAGATTAAAAATATGGAGGTGATTTGTATGACCTAATTATGATATTAAGTGAGCATTTTGGCCATTAGAATCGTCAAAATATTTAGTTTGGGTAAAACATCAAGTTTTGAACCGAAATGGGAATTTGTGCTAACTAGGTTTTTGGAAAATAAAACGAATTGTTTAATTTTATGGTTTTGATGAACTAAACCCTATTTCTTATATAATTAGTGAGTTTTGAAATCACGATTGGTGTGTTTGGGTTTTCTCGATGGTTTGACGTTTGTACATCGACATCGGGGGTTGGTTTGACTATTCTTGCATGCGTAGGCGATAGGTTTGGATCTATGCATGATACGCGTGCCGATTTGATTTTCGTATGCCGTTTCGATTTCGAATTTAGTTTTAATGCGATATGGTGCGTTATGATACGTAGGTACCCCATGTGAACTTCGGGACGACAAGAAAGCGCCTGGCGACGTCGGCACCGGCGACCGAGGACCAGGTGAGTAGATTTATATCTACGGGGAGAAGTCGGGTGGATGGCGTATAGCACCCCCGCAGTCCGTGGTGGTGTATACGGATGCGTATACACACCAACAATTATTATATGTTATTTGGGATTAATAACGATGCTTAGGATGGATATTGGTGTGTTGGATTATTTTAGTGTTGCGAACCCAAGGGAAGTGTTGCACTACACATACACACATACATACCTGCATACATTCCTATTGATATGTGCTCATGGGATTCTTTATAGTATGTGTTCACATGGGTATGGGACTATGTGTTCACATACGGATTTGAGGATGATACTTGGGATTTAGCTGAGTCGATGAGATTCGATTTGAGGCCGTGAGATCGGTGATATAGCAGGGGTCGTATCTTAGATACGACATGACGTTGTAGCGGGTCCTTGACGTAGTGTTTCACACACGTCCATGCATAAGTAGGCGGTATCAGTATGGTACTAGACGTAGATCAGTACCCCGATCATGATAATTGATAAAGAGGATACCAGATGAATAGTATGATGAATGTGATATTGACCCGTACCCAGATTGGGATGCCGTACGACGGATTTACGTACGAGCTATATTGCTGATTGATCCGCACTCTTGACTTGGGATGCCTGATTATAGATATGGTATCGGATATGATATTATTGAGGCGGGATCACCGACTATACATATACAGGTATGTATATGTATCGACTCAGATGATAGGCGGTTCCCTTACCTGTAGTTCAGCCGTATAGTTTAGTGTAGTTGTTAGATTAGATTAGACTTCTTACCTATTTCAAAGACTAACGAATCGTGGGTATTTTAAAAGACAGCCCAAGGGATCCTACGGATATTTCAAAAGACGTATCTTTTCATAAAAACACCGTAGCCCCTATTTTCAAAACCCCATGATTCGTGTTATTTCAAAAGGCACCATTTGTAGGACTTATATTAGTTTAATACTGATTAGTTATCGTTGTGTCTAGTATTCTGCTTCCGCACATTATTGCTGTTCGCTCTGCCCCGCATACTTATTTTGCTGCATACTCCATTATTGATATCATGCTGTTAGGACACCAGCACCATTACCGATGATGCGTATGTACCACATACACTTACTTGCCGGCTCACACACATCTTCATCGGTAATTGCCATGTCACGTACACTTAGAAAATACTATTGCTTGGCTTAGCTTGTTGTTAGTAGTTGATACGATATTAGTGTACCTGGGTTATATGCCAGTTTAGACATTGTAGTTATTACTTGTCACTTCATGCATACTGTTATTCCATTGTTCATGCCTAGTTATTAATCATACATTGCAACTTGGTTATTGATACCATATACATTCATTAGCATTGACATATGCACTTGTGATGACTTCTTGAGATTTATGATATTTCTGGATTTCGGGGGAAAGCCGCAAAATTTCTAAACTTATTAACCTTTTAAAATATGTAAATTGCGGTTTTCTAGTGATGTAAGTGTCGTCCACCATGAGTTTGCTGTGGTTTTCGAGATCCGTGTCGAGGAGTGGAGGAACCGTCACGGGTACATGGTGGGCCCGGTATGGTACCCCGGGGCAAGATGAATGTGGTGTTGACGTTGAGCCTGGCAGGGGACAGATTACCTACCGGTGATATTACCCGACGCGTCGGATATCCGGAGGATACCGTCGTGGTCTTGAGATGGATGGTAGGGGCCGGTCTGGACTGACGGCGCCCTAGATATTGAGATTGAGACATTGATATTTCGAGACAGTGAGATTTATGTTTCGTGTCGATGCTAGACACTGTTGATACTGATTTCATTATGATACCTCAATTTAAAAATACGAAGGAAATCTCACTAATTTATGAAAACAGTTTCTTCATTTACATGTATTCTGTTTTCATGCATTCACACCTCATTCATATGATATATTGCTACCTGAGGCACTGACACGGGCACATGAGATTTCACTCGGTTAGATATTACCCTAGCCATTGTTATAGGCTGCTTGTTATGTATATTTTTGAGGATATATTATGATCATTGACCTAGGTTGCGTTATTTATGCGATTTCTGTGTGTAGATGTTTTTCTATTCACGAGTTGGCAACTCACCCCCGTTGTGCCCCAGTTTCTTGCAGGTTTGCCGTACAGGTTTCATTACGGCGTTGCGGGCTCAGTTTCATTCGGGTGACTTGCTAGTAGGTGGGTTTTTCTTGTATCGTACCCATCATATTACCTTGTATAATATATTTCAGTTGTATCTAGTAAATTCCATCAACCAAACATCTATTTATTTTGAGATAGAGACCAGTGCTGTTTATTCTTTCGACCTTAGAGTCGCTCGTTATATTTCTGGTGGTTTTGAGTTCCTTTTGAGTTTTGATCCTCGCCGTTGGCGTTGTATATTATATTGCTTGTGTGGTTGTGACCGTCGATTGACGAAGAGCTAGCTCCCGCTTGGGGATGCCTTTTTATTGATTTCGTATACTATTCATGTTGTATCCCGTTTGGGAGCCAGTTTTTACAAAGGAGACTCTGCCGAAATTTTCAGTAAATTTTGATGTTCTTAAAAACCGCATAATTCGGCTTATGCTATTAAAACTACTTGTTTAAATTGGTTTTCCTGCACTCTACTACTTTTCTTGGTTTGGATTTCTGGGTTTTCGGTTTACTTAGATTACTTACGTCTCGAGACGTTCGTAGTTTAAGTGTCGGTCATGTTCCGTACTTTCGGGTCGTGACAAAGTTGGTATCAGAGCGTTAGGTTTTACCTTCGGAGCGTAGGATGACCCTTGGTTGATGGAATAGGTGACTAAAGTTGAGTGACGTACCGTGGGTATGTTCCGCGGCATATTTACGATACGCTACTCCACTTAAGAAGCCTTAGGATGTACATTTCTTTGCTCAGTATTATATTCATTCCGATCTAGCCTCATCAGTACCAGTTATTGTTTTGCTGCTACGGTTATGGGCAGAGAGAGCTACGGCTAGAGTTGCGGTCAGCACAAGCTCGTCACGAACGAGGACTGACCAGGGCGAAATTCCGGCGACACACGATTGCAGAGATGTGTCTTTTTACTGTGTTTCCGCGCCACGAGCGTTTGGCGGATCGCCTTTATGAGGTTACTCGGAGGTGCTGATCGACACTAGAGAATTGAGCCAATGATGGAGGCCAGCCAGATTTTGATGACCGTTGGTGTGTTGCTTATTCATGACGATCGAGGCACTGTTCAGCGTGCAGACGAGCGAGCCAGTTATTGCTGCGAACAACGAGATATTGCCCCAGATGCTGGAAATCGTGCAGGACGAGTTGTACTAAGAGATGATAGGAGGTCGCTAGTCATCTAGGATGAATGACTAGGACATGTGGATCGTTCGCTTACCCCGATGCGAGGTCATCAGATAGATTGATTCCAGCTAGAGACGACTTCACGCAGAGACGTGAGGGTCGACAGAAACGATCGAATGTCGGAAACCTATTATTCCAAGTTTAAAGTAGTCGGAAAGACATGCAGGAAATTCTATGGTCCCTCTAGAAGAATGAAACCCTAACTCGACTTAATGACCGTGTGAAAGCCTTTGAACCTTAGGGTTTGCGGTAGTTCTGCGGCGCCATTAGTGAGGCTTGGGTTTGCCCTTCTACGGCTGGACCACCGATGCTGTGGTATGTATTCGATACTATTAAACTGTGCCCAAGATGTTGAGCTCTTGGGGGATTATGAGGTTTTGACGAATCGATCGGATGGATTGACTTAATTCGGATGCTAGGTGGTGAGATGCATTTCTTGGGAGACTCCCGATACGAGGATAGCCGTTGGAGCTCAGTCCATGTAGCCACGATGAGACAAGTCCGAATCAGTCGACATTAGAGAAAGTGGAGTAAAGAGGTCCGTACAAGATCTGGATAAGACGACGTTCCACTCCGCCGACATCAGAGATGCGATACGCATGCCGAGGCAGAGTACTGGATATACCTTCCAGAAGAGGTCGCGATGGGTATGCAGCCATTCCGGAGCAAGATGCAGATATAGGAAAGGACGATGACTTCCGGACAGTTGGCAGAGACGAGACATGGAAGAGTCCGTGAGCAGGATTTCTTCCAGGACACTATTGCAATGATACTTGCACCCAGGGTCAGATGTGTCACGTACATTCAGAGAGCCAGAGGCCGACGCCAGTGATATGCTGTCTTACGAGTGGTCGTGATGATTGACCAAGAGATGACCGGAGAAGTGCCAGAACGGATTCGTCCCCGTTAGCACACCTGACAGGGCCGATGAGCCGATGGACCGAAAGATTGGTAATTCACAGTGAAGACCTTGACCCAGGAGTGGTCATGGTTACGCACACCAGCAGGCCAGAGTTCATGATCATCGACGAGACGTCCCATTAGTGACCGCGACAGTTGGCCCGAGATTCTTAGAGGATGCACTTGAGCGATACTATTCCGCCATTATTGGTTTCGATGTTTTGGGTGATTTATTCGTATGATTTGATTTTGATGATTGAGGATTTACGATCTTTGCACAGTGTTGCACTTGATATCGTTTTCGTGCTTTAGTTTCACATGTTTGTGATTTTACGGTTTTAAACAGTTGAGTTGATTTTGTGCGTATGCACGCACGCGATTTGGTTCCTACACTCTGTATAGTTTATATATGCTGGCAGTGCAGTGACATATATTTTGTACACTTGGATACACTGGATTTCGATTTCGAGGGTGATGCTCGACATTTGTTTTGTGCATTTTATGCACCGGATTGGATTTTTAGCGCCTGTTGGGCGCCTGTTACGAGATGCGATTTGGTGCACACCAGATGCACTAAATCGAGATTTTATTTTGTGCATGTCAGATGCACCTGATTTTGCTGTCTGGCACACCTGTTGCCTACGACAGATGTTTCGTGCACACCCGATGCACTTAGATGTTGTTTCTGTGCGCATGTATGGTACATTCATGGATTTTGATTTCCGTGCGTACCAGACGCACGTAGTATTCATGTGCATATTTTGGGATTGATTTCTTATAGAGTAGTACGTTTTTATGATATTGCTATGTGTTTTCGTACTGAGCAGGACTAGTCAGAGGACAGTACCTGAATATATTTTGCATGCATTGATAGTTACTGAAGGGATTTCCAAAAAGCGAGCTATAGCCTCAGTATTTACCTACGTGTCTGATATGACACGAAATGTTTAAAACAAGGAGACCCTTCTAAATTGTTTCCAAAACGGCGGAACGTACATTTCAAACAAAGGTATATATGTATATAGTTATTTTCTTATGATAGACGTCCGCCACTGTGCAGTGTTATACGCGTTGCACAGCGACTTAAGGAGATTTGGCATGCATTTCCTTCGGATACTTACAGATATAGATTCGATATTTACATGTATAGTTTCGAGTTATATCATATTGGTTTTGATTTGGATTTGGCATTGATGTCTTCTCCATGACTCCGATGATTGCGGGATGCTTGACGAAGTTTTGATTTGAGTTATATACTCATTTTTCAAGCGCATGCGCTGCGCTACGATTTGTTTTATGTATTTACAATTTCGGAGCCCTGACGACTTGATGGTTTTGGTTTAGATGTTTTAGTATTTGGGGAGAGTTTTAATTTAAATTCGGGGACCGAATTTCTTTAAGGGGGGAAGATTGTAACGTTTTGAAAATCGTTTCGGTGAAATTTCGAAAAAACGGTAAAATAAGGGGGTTTTCTGTAAAAAGTCAAAATACGAATATCTTATTATAAAAATTAAATATACATATTCTAGCTATGTAATTGCTATTATTTGGTGTTTATTGAGCCGCTGGTGAAATTTCAAATTTTCTGAAAAAAATATTATTTTATTATTATTTTAAGCCGTCTCTAATACATTTAATTAGGGAAAATTACAAATTGGAATGAGTTGAAACAAATTTTGTGCATCATAAAACATTAAATAAAATTTTATCATGTAGTTTTTGGAACGAAATCATTTGCCAAAACGGTTTAGAAATTATTGAAGAAAAAAGGCTTTTTTTTAGCGTAAATGGATGCTTGGGGTATTGTATTTATCATTTTTCATCACCCCACACCCGTACCCACACCCACACAGCCCCACTTACTCCTCCCCATGGCTGAATTCAGCAGCCACCATATTTTTCCCCACTTGATTTTCAAAGGAAAAGATATGAAAGAAAAGAAAATGGGTGAATTAGGTGGACTTTTGACCTTACCTTGACCTTGACTTTCCCCCACTTTCTCTACCTCCCTCTCTCTCCTCCCCCCCTCAATTTCTGGCCGACCCCTCCCTCTCCTACAGCAGCAACAGCCCCCCCTTTTCCCCTTCTCTTTTCTCTTCAAAACTTCTTCAAAAATTGCCCCAAAATCCATCAAAAAAATCCCAAAACCCAAATCCGACTCCTACCCATTTTTGCTTAGCCCTTATCGCATGGATTTTGGTGACAAGGGAGCATTTTGGAGGGCTATGTGTGCTTGTGGGATCTTCAATTTGTTTGGGTAAATTCTAACCCTTTTGCTTAAATCGTTGTTAATTGCTTGTAGTTAGCTTAATTAAGTGTTAATTTGGTTTTATGTGGGTTCAATTGTATGATTAAGAAATTCTAGATTAGGGTTGTGAATTTAAGTTGGGGTTCTTATAATTGATCATGGGAAAATTGTGTAGTTTAACATGTTGTTATTATGCTAAAACTAATCTAGTTGGTAGTTTATATCTTTGTTAAATTTAAATTTGTATTAATTATGTAATTTGCAAACTAGGTTTTAGTGAAATACATATAAAATTGAGATTTAAAATGTAATTAAGGTTTTGATGACTTTATTAGCATTTTAATTTGTTGTTTAGCGACTTTGATCATGCAAAACCATGCTTAATTGATAAATTATGAATTTTACTTTGAAAAGTGTTAAAATCGATATTTGTTGCAAACTTGAATTTTGAGTTAATGCTAATTCATGAGATTAAAAATATGGAGGTGATTTGTATGACCTAATTATGATATTAAGTGAGCATTTTGGCCATTAGAATCGTCAAAATATTTAGTTTGGGTAAAACATCAAGTTTTGAACCGAAATGGGAATTTGTGCTAACTAGGTTTTTGGAAAATAAAACGAATTGTTTAATTTTATGGTTTTGATGAACTAAACCCTATTTCTTATATAATTAGTGAGTTTTGAAATCACGATTGGTGTGTTTGGGTTTTCTCGATGGTTTGACGTTTGTACATCGACATCGGGGGTTGGTTTGACTATTCTTGCATGCGTAGGCGATAGGTTTGGATCTATGCATGATACGCGTGCCGATTTGATTTTCGTATGCCGTTTCGATTTCGAATTTAGTTTTAATGCGATATGGTGCGTTATGATACGTAGGTACCCCATGTGAACTTCGGGACGACAAGAAAGCGCCTGGCGACGTCGGCACCGGCGACCGAGGACCAGGTGAGTAGATTTATATCTACGGGGAGAAGTCGGGTGGATGGCGTATAGCACCCCCGCAGTCCGTGGTGGTGTATACGGATGCGTATACACACCAACAATTATTATATGTTATTTGGGATTAATAACGATGCTTAGGATGGATATTGGTGTGTTGGATTATTTTAGTGTTGCGAACCCTAGGGAAGTGTTGCACTACACATACACACATACATACCTGCATACATTCCTATTGATATGTGCTCATGGGATTCTTTATAGTATGTGTTCACATGGGTATGGGACTATGTGTTCACATACGGATTTGAGGATGATACTTGGGATTGAGCCGAGTTGATGAGATTCGATTTGAGGCCGTGAGATCGGTGAAGCAGGGGTCGTATCTTAGATACGACATGACGTTGTAGCGGGTCCTTGACGTAGTGTTTCACACACGTCCATGCATACGTAGGCGGTATCAGTATGGTACTAGACGTAGATAAGTACCCCGATCATGATAATTGATAAAGAGGATACCAGGTGAATAGTATGATGAATGTGATATTGACCCGTACCCAGATTGGGATGCCGTACGACGGATTTACGTACGAGCTATATTGCTGATTGATCCGCACTCTTGACTTGGGATGACTGATTATAGATATGGTATCGGATATGATATTATTGAGGCGGGATCACCGACTATACATATACAGGTATGTATATGTATCGACTCAGATGTTAGGCGGTTCCCTTACCTGTAGTTCAGCCGTATAGTTTAGTGTAGTTGTTAAATTAGATTAGACTTCTTACCTATTTCAAAGACTAACGAATCGTGGGTATTTTAAAAGACATCCCAAGGGATCCTACGGATATTTCAAAAGACGTATCTTTTCATAAAAACACCGTAGCCCCTATTTTCAAAACCCCATGATTCGTGTTATTTCAAAAGGCACCATTTGTAGGACTTATATTAGTTTAATACTGATTAGTTATCGTTGTGTCTAGTATTCTGCTTCCACACATTATTGCTGTTCGCTCTGCCCCGCATACTTATTTTGCTGCATACTCCATTATTGATATCATGCTGTTAGGACACCAGCACCATTACCGATGATGCGTATGTACCACATACACTTACTTGCCGGCTCACACATATCTTCATCGGTAATTGCCATGTCACGTACACTTAGAAAATACTATTGCTTGGCTTAGCTTGTTAGTTAGTAGTTGATACGATATTAGTGTACCTGGGTTATATGCCAGTTTAGACATTGTAGTTATTACTTGTCACTTCATGCATACTGTTATTCCATTGTTCATGCCTAGTTATTAATCATACATTGCAACTTGGTTATTGATACCATATACATTCATTAGAATTGACATATGCACTTGTGATGACTTCTTGAGATTTATGATATTTCTGGATTTCGGGGGAAAGCCGCAAAATTTCTAAACTTATTAACCTTTTAAAATATGTAAATTGCGGTTTTCTAGTGATGTAAGTGTCGTCCACCATGAGTTTGCTGTGGTTTTCGAGATCCTTGTCGAGGAGTGGAGGAACCGTCACGGGTACATGGTGGGCCCGGTATGGTACCCCGGGGCAAGATGAATGTGGTGTTGACGTTGAGCCTGGCAGGGGACAGATTACCTACCGGTGATATTACCCGACGCGTCGGATATCCGGAGGATACCGTCGTGGTCTTGAGATGGATGGTAGGGGCCGGTCTGGACTGACGGCGCCCTAGATATTGAGATTGAGACATTGATATTTCGAGACAGTGAGATTTATGTTTCGTGTCGATGCTAGACACTGTTGATACTGATTTCATTATGATACCTCAGTTTAAAAATACGAAGGAAATCTCACTAATTTATGAAAACAGTTTCTTCATTTACATGTATTCTGTTTTCATGCATTCATACCTCATTCATATGATATATTGCTACCTGAGGCACTGACACGGGCACATGAGATTTCACTCGGTTAGATATTACCCTAGCCATTGTTATAGGCTGCTTGTTATGTATATTTTTGAGGATATATTATGATCATTGACCTAGGTTGCGTTATTTATGCGATTTCTGTGCGTAGATGTTTTTCTATTCACGAGTTGGCAACTCACCCCCGTTGTGCCCCAGTTTCTTGCAGGTTTGCCGTACAGGTTTCATTACGGCGTTGCGGGCTCAGTTTCATTCGGGTGACTTGCTAGTAGGTGGGTTTTTCTTGTATCGTACCCATCATATTACCTTGTATAATATATTTCAGTTGTATCTAGTAAATTCCATCAACCAAACATCTATTTATTTTGAGATAGAGACCAGTGCTGTTTATTCTTTCGACCTTAGAGTCGCTCGTTATATTTCTGGTGGTTTTGAGTTCCTTTTGAGTTTTGATCCTCGCCATTGGCGTTGTATATTATATTGCTTGTGTGGTTGTGACCGTTGATTGACGAAGAGCTAGCTCCCGCTTGGGGATGCCTTTTTATTGATTTCGTATACTATTCATGTTGTATCCCGTTTGGGAGCCAGTTTTTACAAAGGAGACTCTGCCGAAATTTTCAGTAAATTTTGATGTTCTTAAAAACCGCATAATTCGGCTTATGCTATTAAAACTACTTGTTTAAATTGGTTTTCCTGCACTCTACTACTTTTCTTGGTTTGGATTTCTGGGTTTTCGGTTTACTTAGATTACTTACGTCTCGAGACATTCGTAGTTTAAGTGCCGGTCATGTTCCGTACTTTCGGGTCGTGACAACATATTAGTAGAGCCCTTGGGATCTTTGCTTGATTACCAGCATTGTGATGGCGCTCGCACTCGTGGGGGCTGGGTAATCCATAAGCACATCCTTATACAGGTCCCTAGTCGTTGGACTATCGAGACAGGGCATCGATACTCCGGAGTAGACTAGCGTATGCGCTTCTCATCCCAGCGTGGGAGACGGTCTGTCCCACAGCCGTCAGTACGTCGTACTTGAGATAGTATGCGGATGCTCGTTAGGTTACGAGTACACTGGACAGGATTCGTCGGGAACTGTTGGTTGGTATTATACCTATCGTCAGTTATCAGTTCCCAGGTGACATGAGTACAGCTTAGTCCGCTGACTTGACACTGTCACTTCGCCTCGAGTGTGTTCCCACTGTACTTTGATTACTACCCTACCACGGCTCAAAGGAGTCGTGCAAACAGGTAGTAGTTGGGTGCAGTCCCGAAGCACTTGGAGGCAGTGACGGTTAGACTGGATTCGTCTCTCCCGGTATTAGGGGTTGACATCGCGCTGTGTCTAGGAGAGCCATTACACAAGTAGTCCCTAGCCAGGGCAAGCGAGATATACTGGTAGGTTTCCAGTGTTATCTCAGGGTGTTCTGGGCTACACTCCGACACGACTTGTACCGCTATTAGGGGACTGACGTTCACCGCCCCCTAGGCCCGCCATGCGATGTATCAGACGAACAGACCGGACTGTACGGAGACTGTCACATACAGGCTCGGTAGGAGTTCAGATGGGGTCACCTCGTCAGTCTTCTTATCGGCATCTAGCTAGGGACCGTTATATACAGCTAGTGCCGCTTGCGGTCTGTGGTTAAACCCACTGCCAGCGTAGTGTTGAGTCTTTAGAGTCCCACACAGAGAGCTATTCGCCTTTAGGCAAAATGAGTAGAGGTCGCATGGTTTTGCGACAGGGTTCGTTCACATCCGCGCACTTGTGCACGTTTGCTGTCCGGACAGCTTATACTAGCGGGCTTTGGTTTAAGCCGGATCCTAGTATATGATTTGGGATTGGTTTTATCTCATTGTATTCGTGTTCCTCGGATCACGAATACGGGTGCGTATGCACAGTTGCTTGAGACAGAGGGAGAGAACTTTGATTAGGGTTAATGACCATTGTCATTTTATTAACCCTAATGCTTATGTGTGTATTATGGTTAATTGATATTAGTTTAATATAATTGTGCATGGTTATGGTTGTTGACCATTTGACCTTCTTGACTTGTTGACCTAGGTTGACACTTTGACCATCATCATTTCATTTGGAAGATGCTCTTTGATCCTTGCAATTTGCATTAAAAATGAAATGATAATGGTCATGTCTTGATTAAGCCATGACAATTATCTTACTAATTATCAATTTATAATAATTCACACATATATGTGAGAATGCTTCATATTTTCTCTCATTCTATCATATACTTTCTCTCTCTTGCTCTTCCTCTTCCTCAAGCTCTCCCCTCTCATGTGTTGAGAAACACTTGAGCTTGAGAAAAACCACTTCTTGATAATCTCTACTCTCATCTAGGGTTCTAGGATTAGCACTTCTAGCACCCTAGTTACTTCTAGCTTGGAGTTGAAGCCAAAGGTTGAGGCTTTCGGGTGGATCCTTCTTCGACATGAGAAGACGACAAAGGTGATCCCTTTCTACTACTCCAAGGAGCAAGGAGAGAAGGACATAAAGCCCTAGGTATAACCATTCTACCCTTCAACTAGTTTCTAGTTAGCTTTAGCTAGTTTTTGTTTAGCAAAGATCCGACTTTGTCTAGTCCATGTTGCCTAGAGTAGTAAAAATCCGATTTTTATTCCGTCTTCTGCCTCCCCGCAAGCACCGGGGTGGGCAACGTGGACCTACAGTGGTATCAGAGACTAACTAAACATAAACTAGCTAGGTAGTAAAGTGTATGGAAGTTTAATCGGAAAAATCGCAAAACCGAGTTTACAAAAACCCAAGTTTCTGTTAAAATTTTTTCTGTTCAAAATAAGATAAATCGTACGTAAAAAATCATCTCAGGGTTTTTTGAAGAAAGCCACCAAAAACGATCCAGTGAATCGCTCAAAGCGCCGCGGTTCCGCGGCAATAGCAAGCTATTGCCGCGCAACCGCGGCCGTTTTGACTCGGTTCTGGGTCGAGTTTGGTGCAGTGTTCTTCTGGGATGGTTTTGGGATTTTTAAGATGGTTTATTTGTGCCCAGGTTTTCCAGAAAAGAAATTTGTTTTTGGGGGCCTATAAATCCGTATTTTTGATCGAACTTCACTACACTTTGACTAAAGAGTTATATCTGTGATGTTTATATGTATTGAACGTCGGCTAATCGCTATATGTCGATTAGTGGGGGTTATACATATCTGTGATCTGTGTTTGATGATGGTATGTGTATATGAATGCGTTGGATTGTCGCGGGTGAATAGCCGGGGTGGATGTGAGATGAGTGTTTCTTTTTCTTTCATTCATTGTAATATGTAAATTGATGTTTTATTATTTGTATGGCCGCACAACCGGGTCGGGGTTGTAGCCGTCATTGTATAATTCTTTTTACTGTTTTTGCTCCTAGGATAGACCCATGGAGGGGGTGCACAAACTACCGGGTATCTCGAAGTGCCGAGTGGCCTACTCACGGTGTTGAGGGAGGTTGCTTCGCTTCGGGTACTTGGCGGGTAGTTTGCCGCACCCGTAGGGGTCTTGGGTGGGGTATTTGGCTATTCACCGCGACCGTGTAATCCGCTTTTCGTTGCAGGCTCGAACGGATCGCGGATTCCTAGTATATCCAATGTATTTATCTGTGATCTGTAATGTCTATCATTGCTATATATTTATATATTATAACTATTTAAGCGTTGCTTATGTTTTACAGCCGCGCTAGCCCAGCCCCCGCTCTGTCGTTAGTTAAGTAACCTAACGGGTGATGACGGGGCCCCGTGGCGAATGCGAATGGTATAAGCGTACGTCATATTTTGGTTGTTTTCTGCAATGGTAGGATTAAATGATGGGACGCATTAAAAGAACTAATGCAAGAAAATAAACCAAGTAAAAGTCGATTGGAACACTTTGAAAACCACTCGGTTCTTTTCAAAACTAAACTTTTAAACGCGGAGCTTGAACCACTCCTTTTAAATGCTATCTCGTTCCATCGATTATATCAAGTTCACTACGTTCACGGTTTCGTCAAAACCATTCGTAGCCCTCCGTCATTCCACATGAATGGTCAAAAAGTATTCAAGCTATGTATTTTGGCCAAAGTCAAGGCATGGTGATTGGTAGCTATTGGGTATTCATGTGCAGCATAGATAGATGCGTTGGTTTGGGACAGTCGTGCTGCCATTTTGGCCAAAGTCAAGGGTAGGTACGGGTGGGTCCAAATTAACCAGGAGAATGACGGGTAGAACTTGACATGTGACTTATGATATTTTGGCCAAAGTCAAGGTCATAAGAGCATGGGGCAAAAATCCACATCGGGGGTTTCATAAGTACTGAAACTTGCTAGCGCTGCATACCATTTGGAGTGGGATAATTCTGGTAGGATTCCTTCGGTTTTATCACGCGATGATATTTGGATCCCGATTCTACTGTGAGTATATGCTACTCCTCGGGAAAACTCTCACTTAACGATCAATGCTATAAACCTAGTAGGTGTCTAGAAAGGTGTTAGCGGGGCTACGCCCACAGGGAAAAGAGGTTACTTAATTAAGGAACTTCGCGAAAGTGTTGGAAAACCTCCCTCGAAGTACCGACACTGGCCTGGCTGAACGGTTAAGCAAGTATTGTACGGTGAGATTGATCCCGACTAATCCTTTCTTTACGGTTTGAGAAGGGATTCGAGAGACAGTGGGAGCCATCCTGTTTAGACAAATTAAAAACCACTCTAAACTTGCAAGAGCATCATGCTAAAGTGTTTCTTTTCTCTCTCCTAATTGCAGCGACCATTCAACATGACCAGACTTAAGTTATTACTAGATAAAAACATACTGACAGGGCCAAACTACAAAGATTGGCTCAGGAATGTCAAGATGGCAATCACTTACGACAAGCTGGGGTATCTCCTTACCACCAAAGCTCCCCCTGTCCCAGGTCCCAAAACCAGTGTCGCGGATAGGGAAATCCGTAAGACCTGGGAAATAGATTGCGCGAAGGCCAAATGCCTCGTACTTGCCTCGATGGACAACGAACATCAGAGGAGGCACGAGAATATGGACCTAGAGTCCATATTTCTTCATACAAAAAAACTGTATGGAGAGCAGTCTCGTATCGCAAGATATGAAGTGTCGAAGAAGTTGTTTTCGGCAAGGTTGGCCGTCGGATCATCGGTAGCGGAACACGTGCTTAAGATGATTGGCTACATAGAGGAGCTCGCGGAACTTGGGACCACGTTGGAGAATGAGCTCTATACAGACTTGATTCTCCAGTCCCTTCCTTCCACTTACGCCCAGTTCATCCTGAACTTCAACTTACAGGAAAAGGAAGTTGAACTTTCAGAGCTCCTCAACATGCTAAGGAGTGCAGAGGGCACCCTACAGAAAGGTAGGGAGACATCCACTTTGTTTGTAGGAGAATCTTCCTCTTCTAGATCCAGGGCGAAAGCCAAGGGTAAGAAGAAGAAAGCCCCCGCCAAACCAAGAGGCGGTGTCAGTAAAGTGGATACGAAGGGAAAAGGAAAAGCAACAAAGGTAGCGGGAAAGCTGGTGGGGAAGGAAGAATGCTTCTACTGTCACAAAAGTGGTCACTGGAAACAGGATTGCAAGGCTTGGAAGGCCAGAACACAGGATTTGAAGCGAGTTGCAGCTTCAGCTTCAGGTGTGTATGTTATTGAAAACTGTCTATCAATAAACTCTACATCCTGGGTATTGGATACCGGATCAGGATCTCATATCTGTAATTCTTTGCAGGCGTTAAGAAAGCGTAGAGTTTTGAAGGCGGTGACATGACCCTCAGAGTTGCAAACGGTGCTAGCATGGATGCTGAGGCCGTGGGGGACTATCACCTGGGATTGTCGGATGGACACTTTTTGGTTTTGCGTAGTTGTTATTATGTACCAAATGCAACCTGTAATATCATTTCTGTATCTTTATTATCTAAAGAAGGTTATGAATTTGCATTTGTAAGTAATATAGTGAACATTCACCTTAATCAAGTTTTGATTGGGTCAGGTACATTAAACAACGGTATATACGTATTAAACCAACCACAGATTTTCAATGTCCAGAATACACACAAAAGAAAGTCTCTAGAAATCAATAAAACTTTCTTATGGCATTGTAGACTGGGTCACATCAATGAGAGAAGGTTGACTAAGTTACATGCAGAAGGATATTTGGATCCGTTCGAATATCAATCGTATGCAACTTGTCAATCCTGTCTCAAAGGAAAGATGACAAAGACTCCGTTCACTGGACACGGAGTAAGAGCGAGCGAGCTCTTGGGACTCGTACACAGTGACGTGTACGGTCCAATGTCTACACATGCACGAAGCGGTTATTCTTACTTCATTACTTTTACGGATGACTTTTCAAGGTACGGTTATGTCTTCTTAATGAAACATAAATCCAAGGCTTTTGAAAAATTCCAGGAATATAAGAATGAAGTAGAAAAACAAACAGGCAAAAGTATCAAGGCACTGAGATCTGATCGAGGTGGTGAATACTTGAGTGCCGAGTTCCTGGGTTACTTAAAAGAGAATGGAATTCTCTCTCAGCTTACTCCTGTATACACTCCTCAACATAACGGTGTATCGGAGAGACGGAACCGAACCCTATTGGATATGGTACGGTCCATGATGAGTAACGCTGAGTTGCCGCGATCGTTCTGGGGATATGCGCTAGAATCAGCTGCATACCTTTTGAACCGAGTTCTAACTAAGACTGTGCCTACTACACCATATCAGATGTGGTGTGGGAAGAGACCCTATCTTAATCACATTAAGACATGGGGATGTCCAGCTTTTGTAAAAAAGCAGCATGCAGACAAGCTCGAGGCACGCTCAGTACAGTGCAAGTTTGTGGGATATCCAAAGAACTCCAAGGGATATTTCTTCTATTGCGAAGAGGAACAAAAGGTTTTTGTTTCTCGCCATGCCCACTTTCTAGAACACCAGTTCATAGAAAAAGAAATAAGTGGGAGCGCAATAGAACTGGAAGAAATTCTAGAACCACGAGCTATTACTGAAAGCTTAGTAGAGCCAGAGGGTTCGAAAGATCAGGATATTCCCACGCCACTCCGCAGGAGTAGTAGGCAGTCTCATCCGTCCGAGAGATACTACGGTTTTCTCATTGACGGGGATAGAGAGGATTGCATCATAGATTGTGATGAGCCTACTAGCTTCCAGCAAGCCATTCAGAGCGTCGACTCGGTAAAATGGCTGGATGCAATGCGGACCGAAATGGAGTCCATGTACACCAACAAAGTATGGACGTTGGACATTGCTCCAGATGGGGTAAAACCCGTAAGATGCAAGTGGATCTTCAAAAGGAAGATTGGTGTAGATGGACAGGTTGAGACCTATAAAGCTAGACTGGTTGCAAAGGGTTTTCGTCAGCGACCTGGTTTGGACTATGACGAAACCTTTTCTCCAGTAGCTATGCTGAAATCCATTCGGATCCTTCTTGCCATTGCTGCCTTCCACGATTATGAAATTTGGCAGATGGACGTAAAGAGCGCTTTTCTAAATGGACATTTAGAGGAGTGTGTCTATATGGAAAAGCCAGAGGGTTTCATTCAGAGTGGGAGCAGCGGAAAGCTGTGCAAGTTGCTTAAGTCCATTTATGGACTGAAGCAGGCATCGCGGAGTTGGAACATCTGTTTTGATGAGACGGTTAAGGAATTTGGCTTTATCAAAAATCCAGATTAACCATGCATCTATTGTAGATTTGTAGCGAGAACTGTAGTATTCCTCGTTTTATACGTGGATGACATTCTCTTAATAGGAAATGACATTCCTATGCTACAATCTGTCAAGGGGTTCTTGTCACACAGGTTCTCCATGAAAGACCTGGGTGATGCCTCATACATTCTGGGTATCCGGATCTACCGTGACAGATCCAAGAGGATATTAGGACTTTCACAGTCCAGGTACATCGACACCATACTGAAAAGATTCAGTATGGAAGATTCCAAGCGCGGTAATCTACCGGCTTGTCACGGGATCACCCTCTCCAAAGAGATGCTCCCAAGACTGATTTGGAGAGGGATCGCATGTCTATTATACCCTACGCTTCTGCGGTAGGCTCTATAATGTATGCGATGTTGTGTACCAGACCAGATGTAGCTTATGCACTAAGTGTGGTAAGCAGGTATCAGTCAAACCCTGGGGAGAAATATTGGATAGCAGTAAAGAACATTCTCAAGTACCTGAGAAGGACTAAGGAGATGTTCTTGGTGTATGGCGGAAAAGACCTCCAGATTGAGGCCTTTGCTGACTCTAGCTTCCAGAGTGACAAGGATGATTCCAAGTCCATGTCGGGTTTTGTCTTTACCCTCAATGGAGGGGCGGTGTGTTGGAAGAGCTCCAAACAGGAAACCGTTGCTGACTCGACTATGGAAGTGGAATACATCGCTGCATCTGATGCCGCAAAAGAAGCTGTCTGGATGAGGAAGTTCTTGAAAGAACTTCAGGTGGTTCCGTCCATTGTTGACCCAATACCTCTGTATTGCGACAACAAAGGGGATATAGCTTTAGCGAAGGAACCTAGGTCCCATAAGAAATCCAGACACATTTTGAGGCGGTATCACCTGATCAGGGAGATCGTGGATCGCCAGGAGATCGAGGTTCGGAGGGTTGCTTCAGAAGATAACACTGCAGATCCATTCACCAAGGCCTTGCCCTAGACTCAGTTCGAGCGGCTGATCGAGATGATAGGTCTTCGATACGCCGGTACATGGCCTTAGTGCAAGTGGGAGATTGTTAGTGTATATGCCCTAGAGGCCATTACTGTATCATACTAGTTTCTATATTACTTGATGGAAGCTTGGGATATTCACAGTTGTATATACAATCTTGCTCGAAATGGTAGTATGCTACTTGGTTTGTCTCTGCTTTAATATGTGCATGTGTTTCTTTTAGCATATCGCTGATATACATATTAGTAGAGCCCTTGGGATCTTTGCTTGATTACCAGCGTTGTGATGGCGCTCGCACTCATGGGGGCTGGGTAATCCATAAGCACATCCTTATACAGGTCCCTAGTCGTTGGACTATCGAGACAGGGCATCGATACTCCGGAGTAGACTAGCGTATGCGCTTCTCATCCCAGCGTGGGAGACGGTCTGTCCCACAGCCGTCAGTACGTCGTACTTGAGATAGTATGCGGGTGCTCGTTAGGTTACGAGTACACTGGACAGGACTCGTCGGGAACTGTTGGTTGGTATTATACCTATCGTCAGTTATCAGTTCCCAGGTGACATGAGTACAGCTTAGTCCGCTGACTTGACACTGTCACTTCGCCTCGAGTGTGTTCCCATTGTACTTTGATTACTACCCTACCACGGCTCAAAGGAGTCATGCAAACAGGTAGTAGTTGGGTGCAGTCCCGAAGCACTTGGAGGCAGTGACGGTTAGACAGGATTCGTCTCTCCTGGTATTGGGGGTTGACATCGCGCTGTATCTAGGAGAGCCATTACACGAGTAGTCCCTGGCCAGGGCAAGCGAGATATACAGGTAGGTTTCCAGTGTTATCTCAGGGGGTCCTGGGCTACACTCCGACACGACTTGTACCGCTATTAGGGGACTGACGTTCACCGCCCCCCTAGGCCCGCCATGCGATGTATCAGACGAACAGACCGGACTGTACGGAGACTGTCACATACAGGCTCGGTAGGAGTTCAGATGGGGTCACCTCGTCAGTCTTCTTATCGGCATCTACCTGGGGACCGTTACGTACAGCTAGTGCCGCTTGCGGTCTGTGGTTAAACCCACTGCCAGCGTAGTGTCGAGTCTTTAGAGTCCCACACAGAGAGCTATTCGCCTTTAGGCAAAATGAGTAGAGGTCGCATGGTTTTACGACAGAGTTCGTTCACATCCACGCACTTGTGCACGTTTGCTGTCCGGACAGCTTATACTAGCGGGCTTTGGTTTAAGCCGGATCCTAGTATATGATTTGGGATTGGTTTTATCTCATTGTATTCGTGTTCCTCGGATCACGAATACGGGTGCGTATGCACAGTTGCTTGAGACAGAGGGAGAGAACTTTGATTAGGGTTAATGACCATTGTCATTTTATTAACCCTAATGCTTATGTGTGTATTATGGTTAATTGATATTAGTTTAATATAATTGTGCATGGTTATGGTTGTTGACCATTTGACCTTCTTGACTTGTTGACCTAGGTTGACACTTTGACCATCATCATTTCATTTGGAAGATGCTCTTTGATCCTTGCAATTTGCATTAAAAATGAAATGATAATGGTCATGTCTTGATTAAGCCATGACAATTATCTTACTAATTATCAATTTATAATAATTCACACATATATGTGAGAATGCTTCATATTTTCTCTCATTCTATCATATACTTTCTCTCTCTTGCTCTTCCTCTTCCTCAAGCTCTCCCCTCTCATGTGTTGAGAAACACTTGAGCTTGAGAAAAACCACTTCTTGATAATCTCTACTCTCATCTAGGGTTCTAGGATTAGCACTTCTAGCACCCTAGTTACTTCTAGCTTGGAGTTGAAGCCAAAGGTTGAGGCTTTCGGGTGGATCCTTCTTCGACGTGAGAAGACGACAAAGGTGATCCCTTTCTACTACTCCAAGGAGCAAGGAGAGAAGGACATAAAGCCCTAGGTATAACCATTCTACCCTTCAACTAGTTTCTAGTTAGCTTTAGCTAGTTTTTGTTTAGCAAAGATCCGACTTTGTCTAGTCCATGTTGCCTAGAGTAGTAAAAATCCGATTTTTATTCCGTTTTCCGCCTCCCCGCAAGCACCGGGGTGGGCAACATGGACCTACAGGACGCTCGCCCCGCAATATCAAATGTACAAATATAACAAAACTGCACTACCATTGCACGCAAGCTATCTACCACGACAAATCCGCAACATCACAACACAACACAGAACATCAACGTGAATGTCACATTCGCAAACCCGTCTAAAAGAACTATAGCAATTAGAAAAGATTTACCGTTCGAATGACATTCAAGGTCGCAGATATAATGTAAGTACTGCGAACTAATTTATTTAAATTTCGATCGACAAAATTTCCCGAAGTGGGACCCAAGCACAAATCCAGTACTGTAACAAATCTTGGCCCAAATAAAATAATCCAGAAACCGCAATTCCACACAAAAGACTAGCACAAGAAAAATGGTGCACTAAAGCCATATAACTACGGCGGAACCGCGGCCAAAACATGGGTATTGCCGCGGTTCCGCGGCGTTACTGTGGACTCACGCTACCAAATTTCTACAGAGGTTTTAAAAAAGCCTGCCTGATTTTCTGACATACCCAAAATAATTTTTCGACCACAAAAAAATTTCGACAGAAACTCAGAAAATTGAAATGCGGTTTCGGAAATTTTGATCGATCGATGTTTTAAACATGTTAGAACAAGCTAGTAAAGGTTAATGGAGTGGCTCTGATACCATGTAAGTCTACGGTAGAGGCCCCATCCGTCAATCCAAGGCCAAATGCGGAAACAAAAACTTTTTAGGAAACCGGCGCTATCGTAGTCTTTCACCCGGATCGAACTATTATCACTAAACTAGCTAACTGCTAAGAAGTGAGAGTGGCTATACCGATCGATCTGTGTCTTTCGGTCTTTGGCCACCATCCCAAGCTCCTCACGGCATCTCCGATCGCCGGTCTCCTCGTCGGAAGGGCACCACATTAATGAGTCTTTTTACGGGCTCCCGCTTCATCCGAAGCAACTCGAACATGAAGTTTGCTAGCCGACATGTCCAAGGTGAAGTAGAGAATGTGTGTGATAATTTTGTCTCTTGACACTCTAGAATTCTCAACACATGAGATGGTTAGAGTGGAGGTAGAAGATGATGCCATTAATGGAGATAGTGAGCTCAAGAAGAAAGAGGAAGAAGAAGAACTCTTTCTTTTTCTTATGTGTTAAAATGATAATGAGAGTGAGCTAGAAATCATCAACACAAGAGCAAATCTCAAGCCATATGGCTGCCCTCTCTCTCTCCTCTTATCATTTCAACACATAAATCAATCCAAAATGTGACATATGCACAAATATAGAGACCATGAGTCATCACTTGTGCATGTGTCACAATTAATGCTCCTAATCATGACTTTGAGCTCACAATTTCCATTTGCAAATATTAATCCAAATGTTTGCAACAATAAAAAGAGAATGGCATCTACTAAAGTAAACTCGTGAAGGATCACAAGGATACCCCTCACCTGTATATACATACCTGCATCCGCATTCCGACTGAATGCGAATGCAATGAGACTAAAGTAATCCAACAAATCTAATACTAGGATCCGGCTTAAACCAAAGCCCAGTAGTATGATCTGTCCGATCATGATCCGTGCACTACTGCACGTATATGATCGAACCCTGCCATAATATCATACGGCCTCTACAACGTTTCGTCCGAAACTTGAGAAACTGTCTGTGGGGGACTCTAAAGACTCTTCAATACTTTGGCTGTGGATTTAACCACTAGCACGTCAGTGGTACTAGCCGTACGTAACGGGCTACCAGGTATTGACCAAAAGGGAGGTCGATGAGCGAACTCATCCTGACACCCTACTGAGCCTATCAGTGACAATATCCGTACAGTCCAGTCCGTTCGTCTATGAGTATCGTATGTTGGGCCTAGGGGGTTGGTAAAAGTCAGACCCCCAAAAGCGGTACAAGTCGTGTCGGAGTGTAGCCCAGAACACCCTGAGATACTACTGGAATACCTACCAGTCAATCTCCTGCCTTGGCCAAGGACTTCATATAATGGGTCTCCTAGACACAGCGCGATCTCACCCCCAATACCGGGAGAGACGAAACCCCTGCCGATCCGCTCACTGCCTCCATGTGGCTCGGGATTGTACCCAACTAAAACCTGTTTCACGACTCCTTTGAGCCGTGGTAGGGTAGTAATCAAAGTACAGTGGGAACTCACACGAGACAAATGACGATCTCAGGTCGATGAACTAACCTGTACACATATCACCAGGGAGCTGCTATCTGACGCTAGGTATAAAACCAACTAGCATGTTCCCGGCAAGTCCTGTCCGGTGTACTCATAACCCAATAGCACCTGTATACGTCTTAGGTGAACCAACTGATACCAATGGCTTGTGAGACCAGCCACCGCCCCTCGTCAGGGTCTCGATCCGTATACACTAGTCTACTCTGGAGTATCGATGCCCTGTCTCGAAACACCCTCGACTAGAGACCTTTTAAGGATGTGCTTATAGACCCCAGCTCCCACGTATATGATCGCCATCATACTGCTGGCCGTCAAGCAAGAATCCTAAGGTCTCTATCAACGTGTAATAGTAATCTGTAATATCACCTAAAACATGTACACGATGATAAAGATAAACCAGATAGTATACTATCATCTTGAGTAAGACTGTTCTTCCGGCATAGGTCCTCCCTCAATCATTGCAATCATGTGCCTGTGATCTAATAATTGACTTTGAGGGCACTATATCCAACATCGTCAAGCTGCACGGGCTTCTTGGTCTTCTTATTTTTCTTCGAAGACTTTGAAGGCTTGACCTGGGTGTTTTTCCCATCGCTACCAACTTTCGGTGTTGGGCGCGGTTTCAGCATCCCGTCAATGATCTCGGGCTCCAGTAGGCTTTTCCGCCTGATTGCCGGGCATTCTTTAAAATCCTTAAGCATTCTTTAGTTTTAGCCAAAAGGACAACTTCCCATGGAGCTTCTTCTACAAATGAGAATGATGCCCCTGGCGTATCCACCTTTTTAGGAGCGTGCTGCTGTAGCGGGTTTACCTTCCAGTTTTCGGATAGCGCGAATTTTCGTTGTTGGTACTGGTCCTCAACCCAGTTTTTGAAGACGTAGAAATCTTCGATTGGGTGGCCTATTACTCTGTAGTAGGGGCAGTAGTTGGGACTGTTGACGTCACCAGGCTGCAGTGGGCGTCTCGGATCCGACAGAGTGATGAGCCTGTTGTGCACCGCCAGTTCGAACAGTCTCCTCGTTTTATCCCGGGGAAACGAGTAAAGATGTCTCAACTTCTCTTCGAGGGATCATGGTTTTTTGCTTTGGCGAGCAACCAGTTTCGGGTCACTCGGTTGTTGTTGAGCATTGGCAACAAAGGTCGCTTTCCCTTTGCCCCTTTCATTCCGGGGATCCATTTTTGAAGAGGACGGCCTATGGCCCATCTGGTCCATTTGGGCCAGCTTGTCGATTAAGGCCTGGAAGGTGGTCGGCTTGAAAAACATCATAAATTGGGATACAGTTGCCTGAGGATCAAGGGTCCCTACGAACACACCCACGGCAGGAGCTTCTTCTATGCGTTGTTTGCATTTTGACCATAGGTTCCTCCACCGAATTGCGTATTGAACCCAAGTTTCTCTCGGCTTCACCCTGGCATTGATTAATGCCGTAATCGAGGTGCATTCGGTTGCGCTTGAGAAATGCTGCGTGAACAGTAGCTCCATTTCTGTAAATATTTTGATAGAGTCATTCGGAAGCTCCGAGTACCATTCAAATGCTGTCTCCGCTAAGCTGCTGACGAACTAGCAAAGCAGCAGTTTGTCTTCGCCTCCAGTATTGCTGCATAGAGCTCTGAACTGAGCGACGTGCTGATGAGGATTGCCTGTCCTCTTATACACGTGGAATTTAGGGATCGTATATCCCGGCGGGTACTTGATTTGATCATACCAGCCTGGATAAGGTTGCCCAGTTCTGACGACTTGGCCAACCGCATCGCTTGCCTGATGAGCTCGTATTTATTGAGCTATGTAGTCGTCAAGGGAAGATTTGGAGATCGTCTCCTCCCTTACTGCTGATAGAGCCGGAAGAGGGTTTGATGTCTCCCCTCTATCGTCTTCAATGATTATTGGTGGATCTTCGTCTGGAGGGTCCGGCTGGATCATCATCCCAACCATATCTTGGAACAGGAGCGCCATCTGCTTTATATTAGCAGCTTGTTCTGCGGCCTCCTTATCCTTCCTTTCCAGCACCCTTCGTAAGAACTCCGTATAAGTCTCCTGCTCCCGGCGCTGTTCAGACGATGCTTCTGGGCTTTCTTTTTGCCTATTGAGTGCTGACGTCTTCATTAGCATTTCTTGGAGCTTCTGCTGCTGCTCTTAAGCTTTTGTTAACGATCAAGTGAGTGGTCGATACCTTATGGAAGCACGAGTATCTCTTTTCCGGAAGCCATATAGAAGGTATGTACAACCATGCCCCCAGACTTGGGGCGTTTGGGTCCATCACCTTTGGGATTTGCCGCCGGTGGTGGTTGATTCTCTGGCCTTCTCTTTTTGTGGGAGGTCGAAGTTGAGGGGGCTGTTGCAGCAGGCACCCATGCAGACGATACCTTCCGTAGTATGACGGCGGGGTAGTCCTCCTCCTGCCGAACCTTCTTTTTCTCTAGTCGGCGAGAGTAATTTTTGTCAATTACAGAGTCTTGGACTTTCCGCCAGACACTGTGGATTTTGGAGGATGTGTCATGTTTTCAGCAGGCGGAGGAGACTTCTTTAGTACAGCGGTTGGAGAGTTCTTGCGCACCCTCCTGATCATCTTGAAGCTATTCCCAGTTGGAACAGCAGCATCAATTTCCACCATTGGAGCTGGTGGGGTAAGTCCAGAGGGGGAACTGCCTCCAGCTTTCCTCACTCGGCGCCAGTGGCGACGTCGAGCATGTCGTGCAGATGGGACTATCTCTGTCATTAGAGAGGCTTCATCATGCCCCCTGCTCTGATGAGAGGCTGCTGTTGGTGTCAGCCTATCAAAGACTGACGTCCGCTGAGAGGGAACGACCAATCTATCAAAGGCCGACTTTTTGGCAGGGGAAGCATCTTTAACAACCTCACCCGCAGCAGGAGTTGGGAGGACTATCCATTTTGGGATAACCTTTTCAGGTATCACGAGCCTCTTTACGGGCCCACGTGAGCTTAGGCTCAGCCTGTGGAAGACTGAGGCTGTAGAGTTGGATGACCCGTTGAGAGGGGCTACGGTGGTTGCAAGTCGGTCGAAGACCGACTTCTTGGGAGCTTCTTATAGTGGCACTGGGGCACTGAAGCTTGCTGGCGGGATCATGGTCCCAAAGAACAATACAGTGGTGGCCTGAGTCACCTGCTCTACTGGCATTGCAAAGATGGAGGCCGCTTAGGGCCATAAGTCACTCCTCCAGCAGGGACGGAGTGGAAGTTGCTGTTGCAGTTGGTGCGGCTGGAAGCCATTGTGTTATCTTTCTGCACAAGAGCAATACACTAAATCTTAGTACCTCGAACCCAGAGGCAACCATATTAAACCGCAATTTGTTCGCGAACACGACACATAAAGTGTGGAGTGGAAAGAGGAAAAGGTCCCACCGGGCGTGCCAGAATCTGTTTACCGCCGAAAACGGAGACGAACCGGGATGGTGTTGTCTTGCCAGAATTCGGGGGCAGATGCTATTTGGTTTTATCCGTCCACCTCTCTGAAGTTGCCAAGTTGATTTATGGCACCGTGTATCGGAGGTTTGGACGGATGCGGCTATTGTAGCAGACTTCGTCAGATTCCCCCTCATTTCTGAGGGGTTTTTAATTATGGGGACGCTCTTCCCTGCAGGCGCAAGCCCCTGCAGTTAATTATATTACCGCATCGCGATAACTACTTTTTCCTGCTCCAGATGTTCACTTCGTGTCGTGTGTTTTTTTTGGTTGCCCGTGGATTGTATATGGAGACTAATTTATGTTGCCGCCCATAAGGCGTGGATTAGTCCAAATCCATATATTCTTAGATTTGGGTTTGGTTTGATTTAAGAATCGTTAATCTCGTTTGAGATTAAGATCAACTTAAATGTTTGTTGAGGATACGTTAGTCTAATTTTAGACTAAGATCTACTCAACAGGATTTTGGGATCATTCAGACCCAACAAAAGAGCATTTGGGCTCTATTGCTTTAGTTTAAGGACTTTTCGGTCCATTTCCAGTTTAAGGACGTTTCGGTCCATAGCTAATTTAAGGACGTTGCGGTCCGTTGGGATGTGCTCATCGGTTTGGAAGTGCACCAAAGAGTTGTTGGTTGTCGGGGCCCTCCACTTCCCTGAAGACGTTGAAGAATTACAACAACATGTATCAGAGGTGTGGAGAGATATACGCTTGAACTAAATTCCAGATTGAGGGGAGAGATCATGGTGGACCATCTAAGAATCATTAGTCATTCTTGAGAGACAAAGATTACCTTAGGAGATGTGTGATGGACATCGTTCTGGTCAATTAATTTGGGAGGTCATGAGTATAGAGGCTCAGTCTATTTGGAAATCCAAGACGTTTTAATCTCAAGAAGACTTAGCTAATTTGGAGCTGAAGTTAGCTTCTTATAGTGTCAATGTAACACCCGAGCCCAATGCTACTATTTTCAGTTACTGTTTGAGCATAATGTGGTACTCATTTCATTTAACTTGCTTGTTTGTTGCTTACTGTAAAATTTACCCGGCATAGTCATTTCTACATATAACAAATTTTGGCATCTAAAATAAAATTGAAAATATTCATCTTGGCCTACTTGACACCCCTAGCCTCGTGATAGCGCCCGTGCATTGTGTTCTCGTCCCGTTCAGTGAAACGGGTGAGTTTGGACGGCTACGCGTGCGTACATGTGTCCGTTTTGGGGGTATGCTTTTTAATCATAAAACACTTAATTTTAAAATTTGGATCCCGCTTAAAATCCTATTATTTCAATTTCAAATTTTTGGACTCGACCCGGGCGCGATTTGGAAATGTTTTATTTGGCGCCAAAATCCCAAATTTTAATATTATTAAAACCATCGCATATATTTTTCTAACTAACCTGATATCTTACTGTTCATTACCTATCTTTTAAATCTTTAAATTTACCTATATATATATCCTACTGTTCCTTAAAATGTTTTGAATCTTTAATTAATATTTATCCCTAACTAACGATTCCCCTTTAGCCAATCGCGTTCCTTTTAATTCCGTGGGCCCCCACTTGCAGCTTTCTCTCTCTCTCCACTTTTTCTCTCTCTCTCTCTCATATATTCTCTCGTACTTCTCTTTATTATTCTTTCTCTTCTTGCTTCATGTCTCGTTTCTCATTTTTTTTAACTGTTCTTTTGTTGCCGGAATTCCTTCATGCCGGTGACGCTTCTCGACGTTCCAGCGAGGTACCCCGACCCGTGTGGTTCCTTTGTTCGTCGTTTGGGTTCATTCCGTGAACCGTGCGCCCGTCGCGAGTTTTCCCCGCCGACGGTTAACGTTCCGTTTTCCCAATTCGCGACCCATCGAGGCAAGTTAATCTTGCTACATGCTATATAATTCATTTTATACCTATTTAAATGAATACCATACCTATAGTTTAAATCTAGTGCCCCATGTTTAATTTTATAACGTTTCGATGTTCCGTTTGCATCCGTTTATATCATATTAAATCTAGATCATGAAAACTTATCTTGTGACATACTAGATTACATTATACTGCAACCATATCAATTAAAATATACATCGTCGTAATATTTCTTATTATTATCTTTAATTAGTTTATAATCTTCATTTTATAATGTTATACATTTGAAAATCTTATAGTTTACACATGAAACGTCGTTGAAAAATCGGATATGACAAATCTGAAATTTACTGTACACCTTACCGTATAAAATTCATTATAAATCATAGAAAAATCATTAGTATACGTTCTTTAGTTCGTTACGAAGATAACTCAGAATACTATAACTCTATGAAATATTTAATTGCAAAATAAATTGTTTAAATAACGTAAAATGCAAATGAAAATGTCTCCAAACTGCTGTCCAGGGAAATTACAGCAGCAAACCTTCAACTTCGAATGTTCATAACTTTTTGTAGGGACAACCTGAGATACTTATACTTATAAAACTGAAAACCTTATTGAATTATCTTTGTTTTGGTATAAGACACATCCCTTTTGGAGAACGTTTGTTATTTTTAAGCTATTTTACAAATTAGGGTGACGCTGATTTTCTGAACGGAACTTTCTTGTGCATGGTTAATCAATACCACTTTTATAGTTATTAATCGCTTTGAATATGCTATCCATATTAATATTATTATATCAATATTTATATCACATATTGCTTAGTTGTACATCCCACATTACCATTTTATAGTTTTATAACTTTTCGGATACCCGTTTGCATCCATCGCATTTAAGATACATATAATTGCATCCATAGATCACATTACTACATAATAATGTGATATTAACACTCCATGTTTAATAAATTGCATCCTAATTAATATTGGAACTATAAATGTAACCCTAATCGATAATTGTGCATCCATATCCTTGAAATTATATCTATTTGCATATCATATTACATGTTCCAGTTTATTGTTCTGATAGTACTCATGCTTGTTTATTTATACACATGCTTATGTTAGTTTGATTATGAGCACCCACATGACATCTTGTGCTTCCTGACATGACCTGTTACACTTCCTACTTGACATGACATGGTACCGTACACTCTTGACATGACATGACACCTTTATACATTACCTGGCTGGACCTGATGTACCATGGCTTTACCTGTTATCTGATCTTGTGTCTAATGCCAACAAATATAACATGTAGTCCTCATAGACCGTTCCTGTTGTCTATCCAGACAAACCTGCTTTTACCTGATCCTGTGTTGGCATTAGTTCTTGACTACTGAATACCTGACTTGACATACATAACTTGGGGGTATGGGGAAATCAAAGGTGAAACCTGACTTGTAACTCGACAGTTCACTACCTGTTCTAGGTGTACACATTCTTGTTTTGTGCCTAGCGGCATGTCTCGGTTTCGGCCGAGAATATTGTGGCCATGGTCCCGGGTATGTACGGGATACTATCGAGTGTACACATTCCTGTTTTGTGCCTAGCGGCATGTTTCGGCTGCAGCCGAGAATATTGTGGCCGTGGTCCCGGGTATGTACGGGATACTATTGAGTTACATCGACGATTCATCAATTGATTTCAAAGACTTTAGAATAGAAAACCTGATAGAACAGTTTAGTTTACCCACTGCACGCTACCCTGTACTGGTATGATTCATATTATTGTTATTCTTGCTGTATTCATGTTTATATTACATTGCCTGCTACACTGTTCATATTATATTACTTGATGACATGACGTGCTGACGTCTGGGTTTTGCATGGCCCAGATTCCGTACCGCTGTTGCAGTCCGAGCAGGAGTACTTCAGCCAGCAGGCTGAGCTGTGAGTTCAGTAGTAGTTAGTTTTATTTCCTGCATTTATTTCCTGATGTGAGCCCGCATTATGGGACACGCTTTTCAGTTATTTGTATTGGATCATTTGCTTCCGTATTTATTTATTATTGACTCCTGTTATTCTGGATTATGGACATGTTTTAGATAGTTTTATCTTGTTCTTGATATCTCTACAGCCGTAATGTGACTGTGGATGGATACTTCCTACCCACAGGTAGCATGGTTGGCTATGTCACGTGCCCAATCTAGCGTACTCTGGGAAGCGGGGCGTGACAGTCAAACACTAATATATGCTCGGTGCTCACGTGCTCTCACGTGAGTCTCTAAAGCAGTGTTAAACACTGAAATTTGGGGCGCTCATGTGTGGCACGTGAGGCGTCTGAAAGTTGGCGCTGTACACTTGGGTCCAAATCCCCATCTGTATATAAATGTTAAACACTCAATTCTTGTGACCATCACGTATGGGCATGTGAGGCGCCCCAGAGTTGGGCACTGCTTCTTTAGGTTTATTCCCTCTTCCTTTTATAAGTGCTAAGCACTTAGCTGATATAATGCTCACGTGTGAACACGTGAGGTGCTCAAAAGTGAGTGCTGTCTTTGGATTTTTCCCCTTTTCAATTTAAGCAACTGTTTAGGGTCACGTGAGAACAAGTGATTCGATCTTAGTCCTTCATTTTTGTTCCTCAGAGGTGCTCACGTGGGAACACGTGAGCCTTTGTTATATAGCGTTGAATGCTAATGAATCACCAGTCTGTTCTTTTATATGTATGGAGATTTTGATCTAAGCTTTGAGAATTTTAGGCCCTTTACTTTATAAGAATTAAATTCTTTTGCAGGGTTAATCCCTAGTTTTATCAGAGGAATTAAATTCCTGTATACCTTTGGAAGAATTAAATTCTTTGAACTTAGTTCTTTCCCCTAAATTTTGAATCTGCATAACAGAATATCCCCAATGAGAATTAAATTCTCAACTAGTGGGGAGATCTGCTTCTGCAGATCTCAACCAGAGGAAGAACTAAGTTCTTTGAGAAGAGTTAAACTCTTTGTTTGAGAATTAAATTCTCTTTTGTTTTGTGGGAGCTTTTGGGCGGTTTCTGTATATTTTTTAGAAGCTTATGGGGTGGTCTCTTCTATACAAGACTTGAAGTCTTGGGTCTTTTATATAGTAAAGCAAGTTTGTTGATTTAGTTACAGAAATCTCTCATTGAGAGATCTTAATTGATTTGGGGATTTTATCCACCGTTAGATTTTTGATCCAAGGACTTCTATTTTACAGAAAATATTTTTCTTGTTTTTAACAAGATTAGGGAAATATTTTCCCATACAGAATTTGTCTGTTGATAAGTGATTTTTAATCACCATTGGATTTTTTAATCCAACGGTACTCTGTTTTACAGAGAGTAATCTTTCTTGTTTAGAAAGATTTAAGGTAATATTTTCCAAATAGGGTTTTGATCCCCTTATTTAGAATTCAATTTTATCAGCTTGGAAAGTGATTGGGAACACTCACGTGTAGCACGTGACCCGCACAGAATTAAACTTGTTTGCTTATTTTTAACAGCCTAAAGAAGAGGCATCACGTGTTAACACGTGAGCTGGTGTTTAGGAATACTCACATGTAGCACGTGACCCCCACGGAGTTAAACTTGTTTGCTTATATGCAACAGCCTAACAAAGGGCATCACGTTTTAACACGTGAGCTTCTCTGGCCTTCTATTTGTTTTAATATGGAGCCTATATACTTTGTATATAGATGCTCACGTGCTTTCACGTGAGGCTCAATTTCAGCTCGTCAAGGGCCTATAATCTTTATATCTAGGCGCTCACGTGTGGGCACGTGAGGCTCCATTAGTGGGGAATTTTCCCCATTCCTTTTTTCTCTTTTTTTATAAGGGAACAAATGCCCCCCAGCGTTGTTCTCACGTGGCTTGCACGTGAGTGCAACTCTGTCACCCTTTCAGCCGTTGGATTTCTTAGGGGAATGGGAAGATGAACCACTTCCCATCACGTCTTATAAATGCAAGGGTCTTGTCTTTGGGAAGCCACTGCTCTTTCATCTTCTTCTTTCCTTGTCTTCCTTGAGAATTTAATTCTCTTCTTCAGAGTTTAGTTCTCTGCCCATTGAAATTTCAGAGTTAAACTCTGCCAGAAAGAACCTTTTTAGGTAAAGATCTTGAACGACAAAGAAACCCTTTTCTCTTTTTTTTCTCTGGATGTTAAATCCATCATAAGGGCTTTGCTCTCTTCTTAAACCTATCTCTTAGAGATCCAAAAGGCGTAATCTTTGAGTAGTAAACCTCCAATGTCTTCGAAGATTGGGCATTTCTTCTCTGATCTTTAAGGATTCATGGCATTTTAATTCTATTTTTCGTTTTCCCATCATGGGGTTTCTGGAATTTAATTCTAGTGCTTAAAAGGAATTTAATTCCTTATCAAAGAGCTTAGCTCTGAAAGATCAAGAGGGCCCTTCGGGAATTTCATTCCCTGGTGTTCTTAAGAATATTTTCATAGGGTTTTACCCTTATTTGTACAAATTTAAATTTGTTGGGTATTTTAATAGAATTCATTTTTTCTATCAAGAGTTGTTTAAACTCCAGTGTCTGCTTAATGAGAATCTTTTTTTATTCTCACAATGATTATCCTGTCTCATCATTGATGAGCCGCCATATTGATTTTGTGGGGTCCATTAATTTTGCAATCAGTGGTCCCATGGAATAAACTTCCTGTCATTTCCTTCTGTTATTATATATATATATATATATATATAGGTTTCATTAATGGTTTTTCTTTCCCTTATTTCAGGAACAATGGCTTCTCTTCCATACTTTCCTTATACTCACTCAGACGCCGCTTTTCCGCAATCACCGTCGGACGAGGAAGCTATGGCAATGATCAGGGCCCATGACAGGGACTGTACTAGTTTGCTCTTATGGGGAGTTTGGTATGGTCGCATCATCCGGGGCCGCTGCAGTTTTACTTGTGAGGTGTCAACAGAGCCCATCCGCCCAATATCGCTGATGGAGCGCCTGCAGACCGCTTATGCGGTGGAGGCGGCTAATTGGACTCCTACAGGCCGGCTTGAGCCGTCTACAACCGGGATACCCAACCAGCCCTTGCCGGCTATAGATATCTTGGGGCGCCGCATCTGTCAAGGTGAAGCCCAACCCTGGGGACAAGTTTATAAGGTAAGGCTTACCTCTCGCACCCAGTAGGCTATCTTCCTTGGGCTCGATATGTTCTTTCCGCCCACCGTGCATGGTTGCAGAAGGTTGGGCTATATCAAGTGGTGTACGCGTCTCTTTTTCATTACCAGGCCCCTCACGTCTGGTGGGTTAAAGCTTTTCTAAACCAATGGATTCTTTCCACCGACACCTTCTTGCTAGGGGATCGCGAGGTCTCTATTTCACTGGTAGAGTTTTGCGAGATCTCTGGAGTGCCAATTAGGGGAGAGCATTATGAAGAGTTGCTGCCTCCCGACGAGTACGTATTCGCGACCATGCTGGTTATGCTTGACGGCCTGACGACTGAAAACGCCGTCCGCCATAAGTACCCCAGTCTAATCAAGGCTCTGGGTATTTTTGAGAAACTGTTCATGAAGTCAGAGGGGCAGGGCATCACCTTTAAGAGCTTCATCGCCTGCTTTATCCGTGAAGACGCTTTATCCAAAGAGGCCCTAAAGTTTGCGAACATTGACGACCCTTTTGGGTTTGGGCTGAATAAACTGTCGGCCAACAAGGAAGACTTACCACTATTTTATATTTTGGCCTCGTCGGCCGTGTCCTTCAATGCGATTGCGGCCCCTGGCATGGAAGAAAAGACCTTCTTTGTTAGCTTCATCAGTCTTTGGCTAAGTAGGTTCGCCATGCCGACGCATCGACGCTTCATGAGAGCCTCCGTCCTCTACCCCGCTCATCGCGTAACTGAAGGGGCGCGACTGGCCGTTGGCATTGCGTGATTGTCACACTTATAGCATGGATTAAGCGTTGCGGCCAATACTTCAACCCCAGGTGCTAATGTTGTGAATTTCTCCCTCCACTACTTCACGTCGTGGATCGAGATGCATGTACCGGGAGCATTTGCGGCACATCGGCGGCCAGATTTTTATGACTCCTATACATTCCCACGGGTTATGAGGTTGGTGGATGCTTCCACTCCCGATTCGACCCTGCTAGAGGCCCTCCGCATGTTGCTCAACCCATATTCAAATGAGGGCAGGATGGTGTTTAGTGACCGAGTCCTCTCTGCTTCTGCGGGGCCCATTCAACAGCTTTTTGATCTATCAAAAGGAGGAGCGCCATATTTAAAGCCTAAAGAAATTATGCACCTATACTCGATTAGGCCGGCTACTTGGTATTTCGTCAGAATAACACGGCTCTTTTTATGCGGTATAATCCGCACCGCTTTGCCCAGCAATTGGGCTATAACCAGGGTGTCCCTTTCGAGGCGTTCTTAGTTGAGCCTACTCTGTCTCTGGAAGTCACTCATGACGTCATCTATCATTTTATGCGGCTGAATACCAGCTCCCGTTTCATGATCCCTGAGTCCGACCATCTTCTAAGATGTGTGGAGTCTTTCACGGGTTGGTATCGTCATCGAGTCGGTCATGTCATTGCCGAGGAGATGCGGGTACTCTTCGAATGCAGAGCTTCAGCTCCAACCCAAGCCACTAGCGTTCCGTTGCGGCCGCGGACAGTGGTTCACCCTCCATTGAGGAATAACGGTCCGGTACTTATCTCCAGAGCCGCTGAAATAGAACCGATCCCCCGTACTGCTGGTATGCCAGTGCGTACTAGAGCCGAAGCAAAGGCTTCTAGTGAAGCGCCGGCAGTAGTGTCATCAGTGGCGGCGTCATCAATGGCGGTGTCATCAGCAGTGATATCGCTAAAGGGGAATACCGGAAGTGAGGTTGGTCAACATCGCGCAAAAGCGCCAAGGGGAAGGAAGCGTTCTTCGGTTAGTGCTAGCACAAGTTCTAAGAGGAGGAAGAGATCGGTCGCCGGCTTACTTGACACCTTGCTAGAGTCTGAGCCGTTCATTCAGGACGAACCGATAGCTATAGAGGAATCAGACGCTGGTATTATTTATCCTGGCTCGTCCACCGAGGAAGCCGCGCAATTGGCTGAGGCTTTAAGGCGCTCACAGGATGAGACCGAGAACGTGCGCATCCCGAAAAAGCCTAACCCTCTGGTTATCTTCTATGACGTTGATCCGTCATTACGGCGGGTATATATGGGTCCTTTGCTAATGGAAGAAGAACGGGCCCTCAAACGGCCTATAATGATCACCTTCGAAGACGAGCTTGCATTAAAGACAGGCAGTCATTCATCTGCACTTGAACCCCGACAAGCGCACTTAGCAAGAAAGGAAAAACGTCTCGAGAAAGCCATACTTCAAGCTCCTTGGCGCATTGGTATGTGTCTTTCTCATGTCCTTCTTTTAGCGAATAATCTGTATTATTTTTATGTTTTCTCATTTTTGCAAAAACTTTGTAGGGACTTATACAGTAGAAGCGGGCTCGATTCCGGATCGGGCCATAGTTGCAGATTCTACGAATATCTCTCGTGCTGCACCGACAGGTGTAAAGGAGACTATTAAAGCTGCTACTCTTGCTGTGGAGCTTCCGGTGGTAACTTTTGTTCCTCTAGAGACTATTCCTCCAGCAGAGGTGACTTCACCGGCCACAGCTCCCAGGGACATCACCGAAGGGTGTAGAAGAGGTTGTCGCAGCCATTAGTCCTGTCTTGGAGTTCCCGGTGGCGACTGTTGTTCCTCAATTGGAAGCTGCCTCACTGGCCATATCCCCAGCGATGTACCTGAGGGTGTGGAGGAGCCTGCCGAAGCTTCCATCCCTCCAGCTCAAGGAGGACAAAGCATCGAAGGTAATCTTCTATATTTCGCTTTAACGGTCCCTCTGTTATCTGAACCCTTCTTTCCTTCAGAATTGCGGCAATTATCGGCTTCCATCATGGATCTATCTCCCAGGAAAATCTTCCGGCATTTGCTTGATACGGCTGCCCCACGGGCGATACCCCCGCAAAGTATAGTCCTTTCTTCCGGGCAAGGTTCTTGTTCTTTGACCCCTTTTATTTTATTATTATCCTTTATAAGGACGCTAATATGCGCTCTACAGTTCTGGAAGCCGATGATGAGGTCAAGGTCCTCGATGGGCCTAGGGATCTCTCAAAATCCCTTGCATGACTGTGGGTAAGTAAGGCTTTATCTTTGGCATTGTTTTGTCTATTCCGTGTTCATAAGTCTCACCGACTGTTTGTAAATTTCGTCAGCTTTGCCAGCCCTAACTCCGTTGGAATCTTGGATCTTCATGCCACCGGGTCCCTATGCTCGGCGTGTGTCTGAAAGAACGGCGAAGCAAAGCATTTACACTCTGACAGCTCTCATTGAAGACCTTCGCGCTGTTACTTTTGTTATGGCCGAAGAAATTGCTGTCGAAGCTAACGCTTCTTTGTCCGTTCTCACTACCTATCATGACGAAGCATTGATGCGCGTCTGGGTTGAGTATTGTCGCCGAGTGGAGGTCTGCCTACACGAGCTTGAATGCATCTGCCTTCCCTCCGACATCTTAACCGTGAAATCGAGTCTGCGGGGATAGATTGAACGGTGTGCAGCAAATCTGCAGTCGTGCGAGAAGAGGCTCAACCGGAAGTTTTCGGAGAGAGAGTTAGCTTCGAATGCTTTGGAGGAACTTCAGGCTCAGCTTACTGCCAAGACTACTCGTGCGTACGAAATTTGGCGGGTGCTTCAAGAAGCTATCACGGAGGAGGTGGCTCTTGATAAAGCCGTTATCTTTACCCGCGAGATAGTTGAAGCCCATAAAGTTGCCGAAAAGGAGTGTGAGAGTCGGTTTGCATCATATCAGACTCAGCAGACTCAGGCGGGGACCCATCTTGCCATACCATTGGAGCTTGAAGCCGAGGTCCAGCGGAAGAATGATGATACTAGCTTATTGCACCGTCCACCGGCTTAAAGATTTTTTTGTATATTCTCCTTCTTTCTTTTTTGTATTCACTCCTGAATGAGTGTATCTTGTATTTATTTTGATTCCTTTATGAAATGTATCTTGTATTCACTTGAATTCATGAATAAAAGACATATATTATTTCATATTAGCATGTAACTCTGGCAAATGTGGCCCGTAGCTAGTCCATCTTGACTTCCTTGTAGGGCAGCGATGGTTTAGGAAACAGGTTTTGATCTGCCGCCTAAGACTTTTCAACTTTGTGAGCCGTGAGGGTCTTATAAAGACTTTTCTCCCTACGAGTCGAGAGGATCCCGCAGGTGTATTTTCTCCTTAGAAGTCGTGAGGACTCCTAAGTGTTTTTTCTCTTGAGAGTCGTAAGGATCTCACAAGAGAATTTTCCCACTTACAAGTCGAGAGGACTCGTAAGTGGTTTTTTTTCCTCTTTGTCGATATTTGACTTTGGAGAATATGGCCCGTGGATAGTATACAATAGTCCATCTTGGACCTACTTGCAGGGCAACAGTGCTTAGGAAATATGTTGATATCCCCGCTGCCTAAGGCTTTTCACCTTCATGAAGATTTCGTGAAGATGTTTTTCCCTACGAGTCGAGACGAATCGAGAAGCTCTCGCAGGAACATTGTTTTCCCTACGAGTCGAAACGAATCGAGAAGTTCTCGCAAGAATGTCCTAACGTCACAATTAACCTCTGCTGATAGAAGTCCGTTAAGGTCTGTGGTACTAGGGTTTTTGTCCGTCGTACCGTCACGTTGGCCGATGTATTCCCCGATATGCAATCTTTCTATTCGAGTAGCCCCATGACTGTCGTGTCTCTGATCCCTTCGGGGGCTGGACAAGACGTCTTCAAGCAATCTCCCAGGTCATATTACCATCAGAAGAGCAAGCGTTAGGGATTTTCCATGCCGCTTTTTACTTGAGGTTAGGCTCAATTTGGGAACCCTGAAGAGTCATGACCACTCCGCGCTGGTGTGGGATGATCTTCGATAGTCTGTCAGGTTTTATTTAAGTTGCCGTCAAGACCATGAAGCTAGGGGTCTTCCTTTGCTTCATTTGTTGACATTGTGTCTGCTATATTATGACGAATGTCGAGGTTGTCTCTAGGTTGTTGGTGAACCATCGAGGCTTGGAACTAGGGACTTTGCCATGGCTCCGAGGTAGTTTCTAGGTTGATAGTGAACCGTCGAGGCTTGGAACTAGGAACTTTTCCATGGCTCCGTTGTTTTGACCTTAGGGTCGGTTGTTGACGTTGCGTCTGCATCCTGCTGGAGTGAGAAGGAACACCTTTGTTGATCTCTTGGCTGTCTGTGAACCGTCGAGATTTGGAACTAGGGACTTTGCCATGGCTCCGTTGTTTTGACCCTGGGGTCGGTTGTTGACGTTGCGTCTGCATCCCGTTGGAGTGGAGAAGGAACGCCGGGGTGATCTCTAGGCTGTCTGTGAACCGTCGAGATTTAGCGCTAGGGTCTTTGCCATTGCTCCGATTTGTTGATATCGCGTCTGCATCCTGTTGGAGTGGAAAAGAATCGCCGTTGTTGCTTTCTAGGCTGTAGATGTTGCCGTCGAGACTTGGCTCTCTTTCTGATGGAGGCTGGTGGGAAATGTGGTTCCTTTTTTGTTTATGCCCATGGATTGTATACAGGGGTCGATGTGGACTCACCTACAGTGCAAAAGTTTCATTTCATTTTATTTCTTTCCGCGATGCTATATCATTTCAGCTTTTTATATCGCGAAAGTCGCGATTGCCCAATCATTTCGGCAGTTTTAACACGGCGCCCAATCATTTCGGCTGTTTTTTCTTTTTACTCGCTGCTTTTTATTGCGAGTTGCCCAAACATTTCGGTTGTTTTTATATGCATATATTTTGCTCGCCGATTTTTATTGCGAGTTGCCCCATCATTTCGGCTATTTCATATGCATATATTTTGCTCGTTGATTTTTATTGCGAGTATGAAACTTGAGATCTGATCCCAATCTTGGCATCAGCACCGCTGCGACTGGAATATTGCCAGGAGCGAATCATCATTTGCCTCGAAAGAACTTGGATTTGACACCCGTTCAGGTATCAGTATTGCTACGACTGGAATATTACCAGGAGCGAATCATCATCTGCGTTTTTCGATTTGAACAAAGGTGCCTTAGCAAACAGGGTTAGGATCCTGTTGACTAAAGCTTTTTGACTTTACGAGCCGTAAGGGTCTCATAAAGGTATTTCTCCCTAGGTGTAACGTTTTGAAAATCGTTTCGGTGAAATTTCGGAAAATCGGTAAAATAAGGGGGTTTTCCCTAAAAAGTCAAAATACAAATATCTTTATTATAAAATTAAATATACATATTCTAGCTATGTAATTGCTAGTATTTGGTGTTTATTGAGCCACTGGTAAAATTTCTAATTTTCTGAAAAATTTTCCGAAAATAATTATTTTAATATTATTTTAAGCCGTCACTAATACATTTAATTAGGGAAAATTACAAATTGGAATGAGTTGAAACAAATTTTGTGCATCATAACACATTAAACAAAATTTTAACATGTTGTTTTTGAAATAAAATGAAATTGCCAAACGGTTTTAGAAAATATTGAAGAAAAAGGCTTAAATAGTGAAATTAGTGTAAATAGAAATTGGGGTATTGTATTTATCTTTTTCCCTCACCCACACATACACACACACACACCATTTTCCTCCTATGGCTGAGCCTAGGCTTCCCCAATCACCCAAGTCCCCACCTCATTCCTCACACAAAAGAATAATGAATAAAAAAGAAAAGAAAAGAAAAGGAAATAAAGAAAATGAAGCATGGTCTTGTGTTGACTTTAAAACCCACACCACTCTCTCTCTCCCCCTCACAACATGGCCGAGCCCTATTCTTTCCTGCACCACAACAGCCCCTCTTTCTTCCTCTCTCATTTTGCATCAAAAAATTCAACAAAATGCCCAAAAATCAACACAAAAATCCCACAAAATCAAAATCTAATCTCTACCCATTTCTTCTTAACCTATTCTAGTGTGGATCATGGATCAAGAAGCTATTTTGGAGGCCAAGATTTTCATGTTAGATCTTCAAATTTGTGAGGTAAAATCTTACACTAACTGTACCTTATTAGTTTTTATTATAATCTAAGCTAATTAGGTGTTTAAATTGTGAGTTTAATTGAAAGTTGAAATTTAAAGAGAAGAGTTGAATTGGGAGTTAGGGTTTGGATTATTTGGTTATGGTTGTGTTGTGTAATTTATAATCTTGAGAATTTCAAAACCCAACGTAGTTTTTATTTTGCAAATTCACTTTAAAAAGAAATTGTCCAAATTGTATTATGTTGCAAACTAGATTTTAGGATTAATGTAATTAAGTGAGATTAAAATCTAGTTAAGATTTTTAGCACATCATTAAGGTTTCCATGAGTGGTTTAATACCTTTGGATCATGCAAAACCAAGTTTAGTAGTTGTTTTGTGCATTTTTACTTGAAATTGTTAAAATTTGATAAAATTGCAAAACTAGAATTTTTAGTTTTATAAAAATTGATGAGATTAAATTGTGGAAATGGTTTATATGACATAATTATGATATTTAGTGGATATTATGGCCATTAGTTTTGTTAAAACATCAATTTTCGAATTAAAACGAAAATTTAGTGTTTTCTAGGTTTTCGGAAATAAATCGATTTGATTTATTTTGGGGTTTTGATGAGTTGCATTCTACTTAAGATTATAATTAGTGAGTTTTGAAATCACGATTGGTGTATTTGGGTTTTTATCGATGTGTTGATGTTGGTACATCGACATCGAGGGTTGGTTTGACTATTCTTGCATGCGTAGGCGATAGGTTTTGACCTATGCGTGATACGCGTGCCGAATTGGTTTTTGTATACCGTTTCGATTTCGGATTTGGTTTTAATGTGATACGGTGCGTTATGATATATAGGTACCCCATGTGGATGTCGAGACGACAAGCAAGCGCGTGGCGACGTCGGCACCGGCGAGCGAGGACCAGGTGAGTAGATTTATATCTACGGGGAGAAGTTGGGTGAATGGCGTATAGCACCCCCGCAGTTCGTGGTGATGTATACGAATACGTATACACACATATATTTAGTATATGTTGATTTGAGATTTTTGATGATAAAGATTGACTTTCGGTGTTCTATGATTGGTTTAGTGTAGTTACGAAACCCTAGAGTAGGGGTTGCACCTGTACACGCACACACACACATACTTGCATACATCCTTTCTTTTACATGTGCATATATGGGATTATATATTTATGTGTTCACATGGGTATGGGAATATGTGTTCATATACTGGATTTGAGGATAATACTTGGGATTTGAGATGAGTCGATGAGATTTGATTTGAGGCCGTGAGATCGGTGATTTGGCAGGGTTCGTATTTGAGATACGACATAACGTTGTAGCGGGTCCTTTGACGTAGTATTTCACATGCGTGCATGCATACGTAGGTGGTATCAGTATTGTACTAGACATAGATCAGTACCTGAATTATGATCTTTGATAAAGGGGATACCAGATGAATAGTGTGATGAATGTGATATTGACCCGTACCCAGATTTGGGATGCCGTACGACGGATTTACGTACGAGCTATATATTGATGTTTGATCCGTACTCTTGACTTGGGAATATCTGATTATAGATATGGTATCGGATGTGATATTATCGAGGCGGGATCACCGACTAATATATATATATATATATATATATATATATATATATATATATATATATGTATGTATCGACTCAGATGTTAGGCGGTTTCCTTACCTTCAGTTAGCTTGTTAGTTCAGCCGTATAGTAGTGTAGTTGTTAGACTAGGTTAGATTCCTACCAATTTCAAAACTAACGGATCGTGGGTATTTTAAAAGACAGGTCAAAGGATTCTACGGATATTTCAAAAGACGTATCTTTTCTTAAAAACACCGTAGCCCTTATTTTCAAAACACCGCGATTCGTGTTATTTCAAAAAGCACTATTGTAGGACTTATACTAGGGTAATGCAGATTAGTTATCGTTGTGTCTAGTATTCAACTCCCGCACATTATTGTTGTTGCTCCACATCGCATAAATATTGTGATTCATAGCCATTGTTGATATTATGCTGTTAGGACACTAGCACCATTACCGATGATGCGTATGTACTACGTACACTTACTTGCCGGCTCACACACATCTTCATCGGTAATTGCCATATCATGTACACTTTAGAAAATACTATTTTCTTGACTTAGCTTGTTAGCTAGTAGTTTTGACATGATATTAGTGTACATGCCTTATATGCCAGTTTAGACATTGTAGTTATTACTTGTCACTTCATGCATACTGTTATTCATTGTTATGCCGCATTCATGGATTCTCATGCTTATATTCACTAGTTTATGTGCTATTGAGATTTTGGATTCGGATTTCCATGATATTTCTGGATTTGGGAACCGTGGGGATTTCAAAAGAGAGTATGTAATTGTTTTAAAAACCCGTTTACCCTTGATTTGATATTTCAGTGCGTCCACCATGTGTTTTCTCGGTGCTGAGAGCGACATGTGAGACCCGAGTTCGAGGAGTGGAGGAACCGTTTCGGGTATATGGTGGACCCGGTAAGGTACCCTGGGGCAAGAAGCGCGTGGTGATGACGATGTGAGCCTGGCAGGGGGAGACTACCTACTGGTGATTTTACCCGACGCGTAGAATATCCGGAGGATACCGTCGTGGTCTTGAGATGGATGTTAGGGGCCGGTCTGGACTGACAGTGCCCTAAATATTGAGATAGAGACATTGAGATTTCGAGATATTGAGGTACTGAGATTTGATGATACAGACCAGTCCGGATAGCCGGAGCCTGAGATTTGAGACATTAAGATTTATGTTTTGTGTCGATGCTAGACACTGTTTATGCTGATTTCATTTATGATACCTCATTTTAAAAATACAAAGGAAATCTCACTAAATTACGAAAGCAGTTTCTTTAGTACATGTATTCTATTTACATGCATTCATACCTCATCTATATGACATATTGCTACCTGAGGCACTGACACGAGCACTTGGTATTACCGTTGTATAGAGGTATACCTTAGCCATTGTTATAGTCTGCAGGTTATATATTTGAGGATATATTATGATCGTATGACTTAGGATTGCGTTGTTCATGCGATTTCTATTCGTAGATATTTTCTACTCACGAGTTGGCAACTCATCCCCGTTGTGCCATAGTTTCTTGCAGGTTTTGCCATACAGGTTTCATTATGGCTTTGCTGGCACTGCTTCTTTTTCGGGTGACTTGCTAGTAGGTGGGTTTACTTGTATCGTACCCATCATTATACCTTTCATATTATTATTCTGTTGTATCTAGAAGTTCCATCAACCAAACATGTATTTATTTCAGAGATAAAGACCAGTGATGTTATTCTTTCGACCTTAGAGTCGCGCTTTGTATTTCTATGGATTTCTTGCTGTTTTGAGTTTCTTTTTGAGTTTTGATCCTCGCCCTTGGCGTTGTATATTATATTGCTTGCGTGGCTGTGACCGTCGATTGACGAAGAGCTAGCTCCCGCTTGGGGATGCCTTTTATTCATTTCGTATACCATGTTGTATCCCGTTTGGGGGACAGTATTTACAAAGGAGACTCTGCCGAAATTTTCAGGAAATATTTGATATTTTTAAAAACGCATAATTCGGCTTATGCTATTAAAATTACTTGATTTAAATTGGTTTTCCTTCACTCTACTACTTTTCTTGGTTAGGATATCTGGGTTTTCAGCTTACTTAGATTACGTACGCTTCGAGACGTTTCGTAGTCTAAGTGCCGGTCATGTTCCGTACTTTCGGGTCGTGATAAAGTTGGTATCAGAGCATTAGGTTTTACCTTCGGAGCGTAGGATGACCCTTGATTGATGGAATTGGTGACTAAAAATAGAGTGACATACCGTGGGTATGTTCCGCGGCATATTTACGATACGCCACTCCACTTAAGAAGCCTTAGGATGTACATTTCTTTGCTCATTATTATATTCATTCTTATGATCTTGCCTCATCGGTATCAGTTATGGTTTTGCTGCCATGATTACGGGAAGGGAGAGCTACGGCTAGAGTTGCGGTCAGCACGAGCTCGTTGTGAACGAGGACTGACCAGGGCGCGATTCCGGCAACACACGATTGCAGAGATGTGCCTTCTTATGGTGTTTTCGCGCCACGAGCGTTTGATGGATCGCTGTATGAGGTTACTTGGATATGTTGATCGGCACCAGAGGATTGAGCCACTGATAGAGGCCAGCCAGATTTTGATGACCGTTAGTGTATGGCTTATTCATGATGATTGAGGCACTGTTTAGCGTGCAGACGAGTGAGCCAGTTGTTGCTGCGAACGACGAGATATCGCCCAGGTGTTGGAGTTATTGCGGTACGAGTTGTCCTAAGAGATGATAAAAGGTCGCTAGTCACCGAGGATGAATGACCAGGACATGTGATTCGTTCGCCTACCCTGATGCGAGGTCATCAGATAGATTGATTCTAGCTAGAGACGACTTCACGCGGAGACGTTGAAAGTCGACAGAAACGATCGAATGTCAAAAACCTATTATTCCAAGTTTAAAGTATTCGGAAAGACATGCAGGCAATTCTATGGACCCTCTAGAAGAACGAAACCCTAACTCGACTTAATGACCGTGTGAAAGCCTTTGAACGTTAGGGTTTGTGGCAGTTCCGCGGCGCCATTAGTGAGGCTTGGGTTTGCCCTTCTATAGCTGGACCATCGATGCTGTGGTACGTACTCGATACTATTAAACTGTACCCAAGATGTTGAGCTCTTAGGGGATTATGAGGTTTTGACGAATCGATCAAATGGTTCGACTTCGTTCGGATGCCAGGTGGTGAGATGCATTTCTTGGGAGACTCCAGATACGAGGATAGCCGTTGGAGCTCAGTCCATGCAGCCACGACGAGACGAGTCCGAAGCAGTCGACATTAGAGAAAGTGGAGTAAGTGGTTCGTACGAGATCTTGGTGAGGCGAAGTTCCACTTCGCCGACATCAGGGATGCGATACACATGCCGAGGCATTGTACTTGGATATACCTTCCAGAAGGAGTCGCGATGAGTATGCAGCCGTTCACGAACGAGAACAGATCTAGTAAGGGACGATGACTTCCGGACAGTTCGGCAGAGACGAGATTTGGGAGTGATCTCGACAGGACCTTTCTGGGATGAATTACGAGAAGACTTGGACCCAGGAGTGGTCATGTTACGCACACTGGCAGGCCAGAGTCCAGGATCGTCGACGAGACATGCTGTGAGTGACCACGACAATTGGTCAGAGATTCTTGGAGGATGTGCTTGAGCGGGACTATTCCGCCATATTTGATTTCGGTATTTTGGGTGGTCTATTTGCATGATTGATTTTGATGATGGAGTTTCATGATATTTGTTTTCATGCACTATGGTTGCACCTATTGAGTATTTACGATTTTTGCACAGTTGTTGCACCTGATATCGTTTTCTTGCCTTGGTTTCACATGTTTATAATTTTATGGGTTTCATACAGTGAGATGATTTTGTGCATATGTACGCACACGATTTGGTTTTTGCACTCGGTAGAGTTCACATATGCTTGCAGTGCAGTGATACGCATTTTGTGCACTACAGTTGCACTGGACTTCAATTTCGATGGTGATGTTCGATATTTGTTTTGTGCACCTTGTGCACCTGATTGGATTTTGCGCATGTTCGGTGCTTGATATTGGATTTCATGATTTCGTGCATGATGGATGCTCCTGATTTGGGTTTTCGCGCATATTGGGTGCATGTTATGAGATACGATTTTGGTGCACACCAGATGCACTAAATTGAGATTCTTCGTGCATGTCAGATGCACCTGATTTTGCTGTCAGGCACACACTTTGCCTATGACAGATGTTGTGTGCACACCCGTTGCACCTAGATGTTGTTTCTGTGCATATGTATGGCACATTTATGAATTTCGATTTCCGTGCGCACCAGACGCATATGACATTCATATATATATTTGGGACTGATTTATGTTGGAGCAGTATATTTTATGATGTTTTTTATCTGGTTTAGTACTGAGCAGGACTAGTTAGAGGACAGTACCTAAGTATATTTTTGCATGCATTGATAGTTATCGAAGGGATTTCCAAAGAAGAGCTATAGTCTTAGTATTTACCTGCGTGTCAGTGATGACACGAAACTGTTTAAAAGGGAAACCCTTCTAAAAGTGTTTTCAAAATGGCGGGACGTGCATATTAAACAAAGGATATATATGTATATATGTAGTTATTTTCTTACAATAGACGTCCGCCACTGTGCAGTGTTATGCGCATCGCACAGCGACTTAAAAGGGTTTGGCATGCATTTCCTTCAGATGTTTATATGTATAATGTTGATGTATATCATATTGGTTTTCGTATTGGATTTGGACATTGATGTCTTCCCCATGACTCCGATGATTGCGGGATACTTGACGGAGTTTTGATTTTGAGTTATACACTCTTTTTCATGCGCATGCATCGCGCTACGATATATGTTTTATGTATTTATGATTTCGGAGCCCCGACGACTTGATTGTTTTGCTGAAACGTTTTAGTATTTGGGGGAGTTTTTAATTTAAATTCGGGGACCGAATTTCTTTAAGGGGGGAAGATTGTAACGTTTTGAAAATCGTTTCGGTGAAATTTCGGAAAATCGGTAAAATAAGGGGGTTTTCCGTAAAAAGTCAAAATACAAATATCTTTATTATAAAATTAAATATACATATTCTAGCTATGTAATTGCTAGTATTTGGTGTTTATTGAGCCACCGGTAAAATTTCTAATTTTCTGAAAATTTTTCCGGAAATAATTATTTTAATATTATTTTAAGCCGTCACTAATACATTTAATTAGGGAAAATTACAAATTGGAATGAGTTGAAACAAATTTTGTGCATCATAACACATTAAACAAAATTTTAACATGTTGTTTTTAAAATGAAATGAAATTGCAAAACGGTTTTAGAAAATATTAAAGAAAAATGCTTAAATAGTGAAATTAGTGTAAATAGAAATTGGGGTATTGTATTTATCTTTTTCCCTCACCCACACATACACACACACCCCATTTTCCTCCCATGGCTGAGCCTAGGCTGCCCCAATCACCCAAGTTCCACCTCATTCCTCACACAAAAGAATAAAGAATAAAAAAGAAAAGAAAAGAAAAGGAAATAAAGAAAATGAAGCATGGTCTTGTGTTGACTTTAAAACCCACACCACTCTCTCTCTCCCCCTCACAACATGGCCGAGCCCTCTTCTTTCCTACACCACAACAGCCCCTCTTTCTTCCTCTCTCATTTTGCATCAAAAAATTCAATAAAATGCCCAAAAATCAACACAAAAATCACACAAAATCAAAATCCAATCTCTACTCATTTCTTCTTAACCTATTCTAGTGTGGATCATGGATTAAGAAGCTATTTTGGAGGCCAAGATTTTTATGTTAGATCTTCAAATTTGTGAGGTAAAATCTTACACTAATTGTACCTTGTTAGTTTTTATTGTAATCTAAGCTAATTAGGTGTTTAAATTGTGGGTTTAATTGAAAGTTGAAATTTAAAGAGAAGAGTTGAATTGGGAGTTAGGGTTTGGATTATTTGGTTATGGTTGTATTGTGTAATTTATAATCTTGAGAATTTCAAAACCCAACCTAGTTGTTAGTTTGCAAATTCATTTTAAAAAGAAATTGTCCAAATTGTATTATGTTGCAAACTAGATTTTGGGATTAATATAATTAAGTGAGATTAAAATCTAGTTAGGATTTTTAGCACATCATTAAGATTTCCATGAGTGGTTTAATACCTTTGGATCATGCAAAACCAAGCTTAGTTGTTGTTTTGTTCATTTTTATTTGAAATTGTTAAAATTTGATAAAATTGCAAAACTAGAATTTTTAGTTTTATAAAAATTGATGAGAATAAATTATGGAAATGGTTTATATGACATAATTATGATATTTAGTGGATATTATGGCTATTAGTTTTGTTAAAACATCAATTTTCGAATTAAAACGAAAATTTAGTGCTTTCTAGGTTTTCGGAAATAAATCGATTTGATTTATTTTGGGGTTTTGATGAGTTGCATTCTACTTAATATTATAATTAGTGAGTTTTGAAATCACGATTGGTGTGTTTGGGTTTTTCTCGATGTGTTGATGTTGGTACATCGATATCGAGGGTTGGTTTGACTATTCTTGCATGCGTAGGCGATAGGTTTTGACCTATGCGTGATACGCGTGCCGAATTGGTTTTCGTATACCGTTTCGATTTCGGATTCGGTTTTAATGCGATACGGTCCGTTATGATATGTAGGTACCCCATGTGGACGTCGAGACGACAAGAAAGCGCGTGGCGACGTCGGCACCGGCGAGCGAGGACCAGGTGAGTAGATTTATATTTACGGGGAGAAGTCGGGTGGATAGCGTATAGCACCCCCGCAGTTCGTGATGATGAAAGGTTCCTAGGCACCCTATAATGGTCTCACAAGGCATCGAACATGCCAATTTAAAATAAAAATGGTGCCGAGAAACCCTAGACTACGGATCGTTGCTAGAAATCTAGGCGAAAAGTAAACTAGTTAACACTTAACTACAAGGATATGGAAATTACAACCTTTGTAGATCCGGATATCCACCTCCATGGCTCCGCAACGAAGTCTCCTCGCTGTCCATGTCGAACCCCGGGCTCTAGCGTCGGCTTCATCGGAGAATATACGGGCTTGGTCATCGACGACGATGCCGAAGATGATCTACGTCGAGGCATCGCTAGATCAAGCTCCCTACTTCACAAAGTGATGAAACTTGTGAAGGAAACACACTCTACTACTTGGCAAGAGGTAGAGGATGAAGAAATAGGAGGTGGGTTCTCTTTAGAATTGGATTTCTCACTCTCAAGCTCAAGTTGCCATTGATGGCCTCAAGGTTTCAAACTTGAAGATGAAGAAGAAGATGAGCTAGAAAAATGATAAGTCTTTTTAAAATAAAAAGAAAAAGGAATACTTATCATAATTCTTACTAGGGTTAAGTGTAGAGAATAGACCATGGTTAATGGATGGGTTAGGGTTAAGCATGATGACAAGAAAGGTTAAGAAGTCAAAGCTTCATGAAGCTTCAACTAAAAGACAAAGAAAGCCACCATTCCTTTTTAAATCATTTCCAAATAAATAAATGAACAAATAAATAAATGAATATGCAAAACCCTAATCAACACTTAACCATGGTTTTTAATTCTTTACATTTAACTAAATAATCAAGTATCATCAAACATGATACAAGTATGTGCACGAAAATATATCACATATACAACTTGCACATCAAGTGAGAAAATCCATATAAAGTGAACCAATACTAGTTAATGCAAAGTAATATATCAAATATATAATTATACATTAAATCATTAAATCAACATTTGATTCAATGATCCGGTCATGTCGCACATAACCGACTAGTATTCAATGTATCGATTTATCGAATCAATGATTCGATAACTAGGTCATATCGAATATGACCAATCGAAACATTTATCGCGAGAATGAAATGCGGTATCACATACACGCATTATTCTCGGTCCTGCACATATCTCATATGCGCTCCTATTTCGTTTCGCTTGAGCCAGGAAACCTCTGTGTAGGACTCTAAAGACTCGTCAATACGCCGGTAGCAGATGATGATCATATCAAGCATCCACAAGCCGCAAACGGTCTGCTAAACGTAACGGCCACCCGGGTATTGAGCGATCAGAAGATCGACGAGCTAGCCCGCTCACACTCCTGCGAATCCGACCAGTAACACTTACCGTACAGTCCGGTCTCTTCGTCTGATATGTCGCATATCAAGTCTAGGGGTGGTAAACGTCAGAACCCAATACTCGATAAGTCGTGCCGATGTGAGGCTCATAACGGGTCGAGAAACTACTGGTAACACTTACCAGCAAATCTCTGATCAGCCCTGGCCAGGGACTTCCCTGTTACGGCCAATCAAGCACAGCGCAACATCAACCCCCAATACCGGGAGAGACGAAACCCCTCCTATCGCTCATTGCCTCCATGTGACTCGGGACTGTGCCCAAAGACCACCGTTTTGCACACCCTCATGGACGTGGTAAGGTGGAGATCAAAGCACAGTGGGAATCATATAAGACTCTATGACGATCTCGGGTCTATAGACTAACCTGCACAAGTGTCACCTGAGAACTGCCATCTGACGTGAGGTATAATACCATCTGGGAGTTCTCGGCGAGTCCGTCCAGTGTACCCAGTCTCCACTGAGCACCCGTATACCATCTCTGATGTCAAACACCAATGGATATGGGATCATCCATCGCCCATCACATGGGTCGAGAAGCGTATACGCTAGTCTACTCTGGTATATCGATGCCCCGTCTCGATATACCCACGACTAGGGACCTTTAAGGATGTACTTATGGACTACCATGTCCCCACTAGTATGATCTGCATCATAGTCCAGGTAGTCAAGTACACATCCTAAGGGCTTTACCAACATGTAACTATAAGACAGTATAAAGAGACAAGTGTACATGTTAAGATAAAGAGTAACCAGATAGCATACTATCATATCGAGCAAGAAATTCATCTCTATATATGTCCAAGCATCCAATATAATATACATCATCTGTACAATACTGGCCTCTAGGGCATACATACAACTAACAATCTCCCACTTGCACTAGGGCCAGCTGCTGTAGTATCGCATACCGAGCATCCCGAAGAGTCTCTCAAACTGTATCTGGGGAATGGACTTCGTGAGTGGATCCGCTGTGTTATTCTTCGTGTCAACCCTCTTGACCTCGATCTCCCGGCGATCAACTATCTCCCGGATCAGGTGATACCGCCTCAGAATATGCCTGGATCGCTGATGGGACCTGGGTTCCTTGGCCAAAGCCACCGCTCCATTGTTTTTGCAATACAAAGGTATTGGACGCTCAATGGATGGAACCACTCCAAGTTCAGTAATGAACTTCTTGATCCAGACAGCTTCTTTAGCAGCATCGTTGGCAGCGATGTATTCAGCCTCCATCGTCGAGTCTGCCACGGTTTCCTGCTTGGAACTCTTCCAGCTAACCGCCCCTCCGTAAAGGGTAAAGACAAAGCCCGACTGCGACTTAGAGTCGTCCTTATCACTCTGGAAGCTCGAATCGGTAAAGGACTCCACTTGGAGCTCTCCGTTACCATACACCAAGAACATATCTCTAGTCCTTCGTAAGTACTTGAGAATGCTCTTCACAGCTGTCCAGTGACTCTCTCCAGGATCAGCTTGATACCTGCTCACTATACTTAGTGAGTATGCTACATCGGGTCTGGTACATAGCATCGCATACATGATAAAGCCTACTGCCGAAGCATAGGGTATCCCTTGCATGCGAGCTCTCTCCAAATCAGTCTTGGGAGACATCTCTTTGGAGAGAGTGACTCCAGAGATCGTGGGTAAGTTCCCACGCTTGGACTCTTCCATACTAAACCTCTTTAGTATGGTGTCAATGTACCTGGATTGGGACAATCCCAAAATCCGTTTGGATCTATCTCTATAGATCCTAATCCCCAATATGCAGGAGGCATCACCAAGATCTTTCATTGAGAATCTTTGTGATAAGAAGAGCTTGACCGATTGCAGCATAGGAATATCATTTCCTATCAAGAGTATGTCGTCCACGTACAATACGAGGAAGACAACCTTACTCTCTGCAACCTTCTTGTAGATACAAGGTTCATCTGGGTTTTTGACGAAATCAAACTCTTTGATAACGACGTCAAAGCAGATGTTCCAACTCCGCGATGCTTGCTTTAATCCATAAATGGATTTAAGCACCTTGCACACCTTCCCGCTGCTCCCACTGTCTACGAAGCCCTCTGGCCGAGTCATGTACACGCACTCTTCTAAATCACCGTTTAGAAAGGCGGTCTTAACATCCATTTGCCAGATTTCGTAATCATGATATGCAGCGATGGCAAGCATGATCCGGATGGATTTAAGCATAGCCACTGGAGAAAAGGTCTCGTCATAGTCCACACCTGGTCTTTGACGAAAACCCTTTGCTACAAGTCTAGCTTTGAAAGTCTCCACTTTCCCATCTACACCAAGTTTCTTCTTAAAGATCCACTTGCTCCCAATGGGTTTTACCCCTTCAGGAGCAACTTCCAAAGTCCATACTTTGTTGGTGTACATGGATTCCATCTCGGACCGCATGGCATCCAGCCATTTCACTGAGTCCCCACTCGTGATGGCCTGCTCGAAGCTAGTTGGGTCATCATCCTCCATGATGCAATCCTCGCTCCCACCGTCCATGAGAAAACCGTAGTATCTCTCAGGTTGGCGAGGAACCCTACTAGATCGGCGGAGTGGCTGGGGTTCATCGGGAACTACGGAATCCTCTGGTTCCACCAGATCTTCTGTTGTAGCTTCTGCAGCTGGAACCTCTTCCAGTTCTACCTCATGACCACTAATCTCTTTTTCAAGAAATTCCTTTTCTAAAAAGGTGGCATGCCGAGAAACTAACACTCTTTGTTCCTCAGGGTGGTAGAAGATATACCCTCGCGAATGTTTGGGATATCCAATAAACTTACACAGAATAGACCTTGCCGCGAGTTTGTCCGGATTTTGCGTTTTTACATAGGCCGGACAACCCCATATCTTAACATAATTAAGACATGGTCTCTTTCCTTTCCATATCTCATATGGAGTGGTCGGCACGGTTTTGGTGGGAACCATATTCAATAGGTCTGCAGCTGTTTCCAGTGCATATCCCCAGAAGGAAATAGGTAACTCAGCTGTGCTCATCATAGAGCGCACCATATCTAATAGGGTGCGGTTCCTCCGTTCTGATACACCGTTGTGCTGTGGTGTATATGGAGGAGTCAGCTGAGAGAGAATCCCATTCTCTTTTAGGAAGTCCAGGAATTCATTGCTCAAGTATTCACCTCCTCGATCAGATCGAAGGATTTTAATACTTTTTCCGGTTTGGTTCTCGACTTCTTGTTTATATTCTCTAAATTTCTCAAAAGCTTCTGATTTGTGTTTCATCAGGAACACATATCCGAATCTAGAGAGATCGTCAGTGAATGTAATGAAGTACGAAGAACCATCCCTGGCATGTGTAGACATGGGACCGCATACATCACTATGTATCAGTCCCAAGAGTTCGGTAACTCTTTCTCCGTGTCCCGTAAACGGAGTTTTGGTCATCTTGCCTTTGAGACATGACTGGCAAGTGTCATAAGATGAAAATTCAAACGGATTTAAATATCCATCTTTATGCAACTTAGCTAGTCGTGTCGCATTGATGTGGCCCAGTCTACAATGCCACAAGAAGGATTCGTTGAGTTCAGAACTCTTCCTCTTGTGTGCGTTTGTTATGCTCAGAACTGTTGATTGATTTAGAACATAAATGCCATTGCATAACGTGCCTGATCCAACCAACTTTTGGTTACGGAAAATGTTCATAACATTGTCCTGTAATACAAAATTATATCCCTCTTTACTTAATAAAGAAACCGATATAATGTTGCATATCAGGTTCGGTATATAATAGCATTCGTTCAGAACCAATGTATTACCAGTTGGTAATACAAGGTGATATTCCCCGACAGTCTTGGCTGCAACAATTGCACCATTTCCTACTCTTATGTCTTTATCACCTTCTCCAAGTTCTCTACCTTTCCTAAGCCCATGTAACTGATTACATATATGGGATCCTGACCCGGTATCCAATACCCAGGACGTAGAGCAAATGGAGAAACAGGTCTCAGTAACGAACACACCCGAAGAAAATGCATCAACATGTACTTTCTTCAATCGGGTGGCATGGGAATCCTGGTATTCCCCTATTTCCTGTTCATTCCTATAACTCTTATAGGAAAGAACGGAACCAACGTTCCCCAGCACAGTTTAACATGCGGGTTCGGTCAATACATCCATATTATTATCTTCATTAGGGCATGAAATGGTCGCTACCTGGAGAGAGAGAGAAGAAAACACTTTAGCGTAAGCTCGTGCAAGATCAGATTGGTTATTATCTTATCTAATCAGGATGGCTCCCACTGCTTTTTATCAAATCTTCCTTCAAACCCTAAAAGGAAAGACTAGCCGGGATTAATTACACACTATAGGTTCGCCAATCATTCAGCCAGGCCAGTGTCGGTACTTTGAGGGAGGTCCCCCGTGCTTTCGCACGAACCTAATTAATGTAAACCTCGTTTTCCCAGAGGCGTAACCCCGTTGACACCTTTCTAGACACCTACTTGATCGGCTAATTGCAATGTGTAAAACTCTCCCAGGAGTAACTCTTACTCGCAGCGGGTATCGGGATCCAACTATCTCATAGAAGGTATGCAATCTCATTGCAAATTTCAACACTTGAAATTCCCGATAATATTTTGCCCCTAGCGTCCTATGACCTTGACGCAGGCCAACAAACCATAGTGCGCTAGTCAAGTTCAACCCGTCATTTCCTGATTGAATTAAACCCACCCGTACGACCCTTGACGCAGGCCAACAAAGTCGCACGACTACCCTAATCCAATCTGCATCATATGCATAAGCAGATAAATACTAGTTAGCTACCGCACACTACGCCTTGACGCAGGCCAACAAACGTAGCATGAATACTAACTACTACTCATCTGAAATGACAGAGGGCTACGCCAGGTTTTTCTGAAAACCATGAGCGTAATGAACTTGATATCGTTGTAGAATCAAATGATGTTTTGAAATGGAGTGATTTTGAGGCTTTTCTAGTTTTGCTAAAGGAGTCACTCCCGACGAAGGGATCTCGGTCCTTTCCTCGTCGAATGAGGTGCGGGATATATCATATATATTGCTGTGCAAAGCAAAAACCAAAAAGCAGTCAAAAGCAAACCGAGTGTGTAGCATCTGCCAGTTATTGCTAAAGGAGTCACTCCCGGTGAAGGGATCTCGGTCCTTTCCTCATCGAATAAGGTGCAGGGTATATCATATATACCGCTGTGCAAAGCAAGAACTGTAGCTACCTGTTTTATTTTAAAATTCGATTCCACAACACCTTAGGTTTCTTATCTTTCATTAATCACATTAATGAAGTCCCATCATTTAAATACCTAAACATCACAGATAGATATGACGTACACTTATGCCATCCGCATTCGCCTCGATGTCCCCTCGTGCACCGTTAGGTTAGGTAACTAACGACAGAGCAGGGCAGGGCTAGCGCGGGTGTAAAACATAAGTAACGTCTATATAATATATCATATATATCATATACTATATCCATCACAGAGTCACAACACAGATATCGTAGCAGAATGAACATATGAAATATTGGATATACTAGGACGTCCGTGTTTTCAATACGAGCTAGTTATAAACACGGATTCCACGGTCGTGATGAATAGCCAATCCCACACCCCTAGACCCCTACGAGAGCGGCAAGCAACCCTGCCAATTCTAGGGTTAGGAGACCCGGACTCGACTCCTCGAGTTGGTCTCCCACTGGACCCCAGAACCCGGTTACTTGTGCTCCCCTCCTTGGGTCTATCCTAATGCGGAAAAGTAAATAATATACAAAGGGTGACAACTTCCGCTTCCTGGAAGTGCCCCAAATAAAAGAATATTACATACAAGTTTTTACATGAATGAAAATGAAAAACACTCATCTCACATAAAAAAACCCCGGCTATTCAAACACGACGATCCAATATAACATATCCAGCAACACATAACATCACATGTCATCAACGTAAGTAAGTATGCATACCCCAATTGTCGTTGACGTATAGCAACGAAACCGGCGATATGAACATACTACACTTACGGTCACAGAAAAGAAAGTGTAAAACTACAACAATTGGAATCCGCAACTGCTTTAGACATCACATGCCTAATCAAATGAAATACTTAGACATCGCATGCCTAATTATTATAAATCCCGCATTTTAGTCTCATTATCGAAAACTCTTTTCAATATCAAATGAAACTAAACCGCTAGATTTATATCATTCATTCAGTTATCACATAACTGTTTGTGAATTCCAATTATTGTATCCCATTCCAGATAAATAGAATATATTAAACTTTCCGATCGAACATTCGAACACCCAAGTTTTCCCGAAACCATCCAACACATGAAATAGGTTCAAAGACATTCGTTTCATGCCTCAGTACCAACGGTCCAGCCGTAGAAGGGTCAAGCCAACGCCTCACATGTGGCACGCCGTACTGCCCCAAACCCGAAGGTTCAAAGGGCAGTTCAAGACGGTCACATAATCGAGTTAAGGTTTGTTGTCTTCTAGAGGGACCATCGCGTTACTTGCACTACTCAGAACGTCCTTAAACCACACAATAATCCAACACTTGGATATTTTTGGCAGGGGAAAGATTGGGTATTTATATCCGGTCGAACTTTTTAACATATTCAAAAAATTATCCGGAAAACACATAGACAAAGTTCGATAATCCGATCGAATCGTTGATCCCCTACACAACCGCAGAATACTCAAACCTGGAGTCAAATTAAAATTCCCAGAAAACTCAGAACAATTAATCAGGAATTACTGTGCAAAAACCAAGGGCTGACGTCACTATTTAGCCGCGGAACCGCCGCGGAAGCCTAGCTTCTGCCGCGGTTCCGCCGCACATTGTACTGTTCACAGGAAACGTTTTGCGCAGTAATTCTTAGATTTTATTGCTGAATTTTTTAAGCATTTTTAATTGACAAAAAACCACAAATTCGAAAAATTTCCAGAGAGCTATTTCGGGGTTGGGTTTTCGGTTCGTCCGGGTTTCAAACTCCGTCTAGACTTCGCCTAAGGCTCTAGCTAGGCTCTGATACCAGTGAAAGGTTCCTAGGCACCCTATAATAGTCTCACAAGGCATCGAACATGCCAATTTAAAATAAAAATGGTGCCGAGAAACCCTAGACTACGGATCGTTGCTAGAAATCTAGGCGAAAAGTAAACTAGTTAACACTTAACTACAAGGATATGGAAATTACAACCTTTGTAGATCCGGATATCCACCTCCACGGCTCCGCAACGAAGTCTCCTCGCTGTCCATGTCGAACCCCGGGCTCTAGCGTCGGCTTCATCGGAGAATATACGGGCTTGGTCATCGACGACGATGCCGAAGATGATCTACGTCGAGGCATCGCTAGATCAAGCTCCCTACTTCACAAAGTGATGAAACTTGTGAAGGAAACACACTCTACTACTTGGCAAGAGGTAGAGGATGAAGAAATAGGAGGTGGGTTCTCTTTAGAATTGGATTTCTCACTCTCAAGCTCAAGTTGCCATTGATGGCCTCAAGGTTTCAAACTTGAAGATGAAGAAGAAGATGAGCTAGAAAAATGATAAGTCTTTTTAAAATAAAAAGAAAAAGGAATACTTATCATAATTCTTACTAGGGTTAAGTGTAGAGAATAGACCATGGTTAATGGATGGGTTAGGGTTAAGCATGATGACAAGAAAGGTTAAGAAGTCAAAGCTTCATGAAGCTTCAACTAAAAGACAAAGAAAGCCACCATTCCTTTTTAAATCATTTCCAAATAAATAAATGAATATGCAAAACCCTAATCAACACTTAACCATGGTTTTTAATTCTTTACACTTAACTAAATAATCAAGTATCATCAAACATGATACAAGTATGTGCACGAAAATATATCATATATACAACTTGCACATCAAGTGAGAAAATCCATATAAAGTGAACCAATACTAGTTAATGCAAAGTAATATATCAAATATATAATTATACATTAAATCATTAAATCAACATTTGATTCAATGATCCGGTCATGTCGCACATAACCGACTAGTATTCAATGTATCGATTTATCGAATCAATGATTCGATAACTAGGTCATATCGAATATGACCAATCGAAACATTTATCGCGAGAATGAAATGCGGTATCACATACACGCATTATTCTCGGTCCTGCACATATCTCATATGCGCTCCTATTTCGTTTCGCTTGAGCCAGGAAACCTCTGTGTAGGACTCTAAAGACTCGTCAATACGCCGGTAGCAGATGATGATCATATCAAGCATCCACAAGCCGCAAGCGGTCTGCTAAACGTAACGGCCACCCGGGTATTGAGCGATCAGAAGATCGACGAGCTAGCCCGCTCACACTCCTGCGAATCCGACCAGTAACACTTACCGTACAGTCCGGTCTCTTCGTCTGATATGTCGCATATCAAGTCTAGGGGTGGTAAACGTCAGACCCCAATACTCGATAAGTCGTGCCGATGTGAGGCTCATAACGGGTCGAGAAACTACTGGTAACACTTACCAGCAAATCTCTGATCAGCCCTGGCCAGGGACTTCCCTGTTACGGCCAATCAAGCACAGCGCAACATCAACCCCCAATACCGGGAGAGACGAAACCCCTCCTATCGCTCATTGCCTCCATGTGACTCGGGACTGTGCCCAAAGACCACCGTTTTGCACGCCCTCATGGACGTGGTAAGGTGGAGATCAAAGCACAGTGGGAATCACACAAGACTCTATGACGATCTCGGGTCTACAGACTAACCTGCACAAGTGTCACCTGAGAACGACCATCTGACGTGAGGTATAATACCATCTGGGAGTTCTCGGCGAGTCCGTCCAGTGTACCCAGTCTCCACTGAGCACCCGTATACCATCTCTGATGTCAAACACCAATGGATATGGGATCATCCATCGCCCATCACATGGGTCGAGAAGCGTATACGCTAGTCTACTCTGGTATATCGATGCCCCGTCTCGATATACCCACGACTAGGGACCTTGAAGGATGTACTTATGGACTACCATGTCCCCACTAGTATGATCTGCATCATAGTCCAGGTAGTCAAGTACACATCCTAAGGGCTTTACCAACATGTAACTATAAGACAGTATAAAGAGACAAGTGTACATGTTAAGATAAAGAGTAACCAGATAGCATACTATCATATCGAGCAAGAAAGTCATCTCTATATATGTCCAAGCATCCAATATAATATACATCATCTGTACAATACTGGCCTCTAGGGCATACATACAACTAACAGGTGATGTATACGAATACGTATACACACATATATTTAGTATATGTTGATTTGTGATTTTTGATGATAAAGATGGACTTTCGGTGTTCTGTGATTGGTTTAGTGTAGTTGCGAAACCCTAGAGTAGGGGTTGCACCTGTACACGCACACACGCACATACTTGCATACATCCTTTCTTTTACATGTGCGTATATGGGATTATATATTTATGTGTTCATATGGGTATGGGACTATGTGTTCATATACTGGATTTGAGGATAATACTTAGGATTTGAGATGAGTCGATGAGATTTGATTTGAGGCCGTGAGATCGGTAATTTGGCAGGGTTCGTATTTGAGATACGACATAACGTTGTAGCGGGTCCTTTGACGTGGTGTTTCACATGCGTGCATGCATACGTAGGTAGTATCAGTATTGTACTAGACATAGATCAGTACCCGGATTATGATCTTTAATAAAGGGGATACCAGATGAATAGTGTGATGAATGTGATATTGACCCGTACCTAGATTTAGGATGCCGTACGACGGATTTACGTACGAGCTATATATTGATATTTGATCCGCACTCTTGACTTGGGTATATCTGATTATAGATATGGTATCGGATGTGATATTATCGAGGAGGGATCACCGACTAATATATATATATATATATATATATATATGTATGTATGTATCGACTCAGATATTAGGCGGTTTCCTTACCTTCAGTTAGCTTGTTAGTTTAGCCGTATAGTAGTGTAGTTGTTAGACTAGGTTAGATTCCTACCAATTTCAAAACTAACGGATCGTGGGTATTTTAAAAGACAGGTCAAGGGATTCTACGGATATTTCAAAAGACGTATCTTTTCTTAAAAACACCGTAGCCCTTATTTTCAAAACACCGCGATTCGAGTTATTTCAAAAAGCACTATTGTAGGACTTATACTAGGGTAATGCAGATTAGTTATCGTTGTGTCTAGTATTCAGCTCCCGCACATTATTGCTGTTGCTCCGCATTGCATACATATTGTGATTCATAGCCATTGTTGATATTATGCTGTTAGGACACCAGCACCATTACCGATGATGCGTATGTACTACGTACACTTTCTTGCCGGCTCACACACATCTTCATCGGCAATTGCCATGTCACGTACACTTTAGAAAATACTATTTGCTTGACTTAGCTTGTTAGCTAGTAGTTTTGACATGATATTAGTGTACATGCCTTATGTGCCAGTTTAGACATTGTAGTTATTACTTGTAACTTCATGCATACTGTTATTCATTGTTATGCCGCATTCATGGATTCTCATGCCTATATTCACTAGTTTATGTGATATTGAGGTTTTGGATTCGGATTTACATGATATTTCTGGATTTGGGAACCGTGGGGATTTCAAAAGAGAGTATATAATTGTTTTAAAAACCCGGTTACCCTTTATATGATATTTCAGTGCGTCCACCATGTATTTTCTCGGTGCTGAGAGCGACATGTGAGACCCGAGTTCGAGGAGTGGAGGAACCATGGACCCGGTAAGGTATCCCCGGGCAAGAAGCGCGTGGTGATGACGATGTGAGCCTGGCAGGGGGAGACTACCTACCGGTGATTTTACCCGACGCGTCGGATATCCGGAGGATACCGTCGTGGTCTTGAAATGGATGTTAGGGGCCAGTCTGGACTGACGGCGTCCTAGATATTGAGATTGAGACATTGAGATTTTGAGATATTGAGGTACTTAGATTTGATGATACAGGCCAGTCCGGATAGCCGGAGCCTGAGATTTATATTTTGTGTCGATGCTAGACACTGTTTATGCTGATTTCATTTATGATACCTCATTTTAAAAATACAAAGAAAATCTCACTAAATTATAAAAGCAGTTTCTTTAGTACATGTGTTCTGTTTTCATGCATTCATACCTCATCCATATGACTTATTGCTACCTGAGGCACTGACACGAACACTTGGTATTACCGTTGTATAGAGGTATACCTTAGCCATTGTTATAGTCTGCAGGTTATATATTTGAGGATATATCATGATCGTATGACTTAGGATTGCGTTGTTCATGCAATTTCTGTTCGTAGATTTTTTCTACTCACGAGTTGGCAACTCACCCCCGTTGTGCCACAGTTTCTTGCAGGTTTTGCCGTACAGGTTTCATTATGGCTTTGCTGGCACTGCTTCTTTTTCGGGTGACTTGCTATTAGGTGGGTTTACTTGTATCGTACCCATCATTATACCTTGCATATTATTATTCTGTTGTATCTAGAAGTTCCATCAACCAAACATGTATTTATTTCAGAGATAGAGACCAGTGATGTTATTCTTTCGACCTTAGAGTCGCGCTTTGTATTTCTATGGATTTCTTGCTGTTTTGAGTTTCCTTTTGAGTTTTGATCCTCTCCCTTGGCGTTGTATATTATATTACTTGCGTGGTTGTGACCGTCGATTGACGAAGAGCTAGCTCCCGCTTGGGGATGCCTTTTATTCATTTCGTATACTATTCATGTTGTATCCCGTTTGGGGGCCAGTATTTACAAAGGAGACTCTGCCGAAATTTTCAGGAAATATTTGATGTTTTTAAAAATGCATAATTCGGCTTATACTATTAAAACTACTTGATTTAAATTGGTTTTCTTTCACTCTACTACTTTTCTTGGTTTGGATTTCTGGGTTTTCGGCTTACTTAGATTACGTACGCCTCGAGACGTTTCGTAGTCGAAGTGCCGGTCATGTTCCGTACTTTCGGGTCATGACACTAGGTGTCATGAGGATCTCATAGTTGTATTTTATCCTTAGGAATCGTGGGGATCCCCAGGTGTGTGTTCTCTTATAAGTCGTAAAGATCTCATAAGAGTGTTTTCTCCTTACAAGTCGAGAGGACTTACAAGTGTCTTTCACCATATGAGGACATTCCTTGTCATTGGTTGGACTTGGTAAGGGAACGTTTATTTGTGCCCGTGGATTGTATACAAAGGTCAATATTGGACTTCTTGTAGGGAAACTTGGGGAGTGTCATGGCTTAAGAACAGGTTCAGGTCCCTGTATCTTAAGACTTTTGAATCCTATGAATCGTGAGGGTCTCGTAGGGTGGAATTCTCCTTACGAGTCATAAGGATCTCGTAAGTGTAATTTTTCCTTAGGAATCGTGGGGATCCCTAAGTGTGTTGCTCCCTTGTGAGTCGTAAGGATCTCACACAGGTGTTTTCTCCTTACAAGGTCAAGAGGACCTTGCAGGTGTTTTTATTCTAACGAGATTGCACCCTTTCGGGTTTTCACAAACTCGCCGGTAGCCGGGTTTTCATCCGTGCCCATTTCTCTTGTGGACGTACCTTTTTTTTACCCTCTGTTTGCCAATGGAACTTATGGGGGACTTCTCCACCGGGGCAGCTGTGCATCCAGCAGGACTTGAGCTGCAATCCTCGCCGCTGGGACTTTTCGACTTGAATTCCATTGTCGCCGGACTTGTGGACTTGAATTCCACTGTCGCTATGTTTGAGGCGACGTATTTTTTTTAAGGACATTTACGGTCGATCGTTAGTTTTAGGGACATCTCGGTCCATGGCACGCTTCGAGGAAAAGTTTTGCCGGATACTACTTATAGAGTTTGGACTCAGGAAGACAGCGAGCGTACATGAGCGTCTTCATCTATCATTAACCTGAGCCGTGACTCGTTAAGTGTAGTATTTCTTAAGGAACCGGCTGTTTATTGGCGGAAGGGTCTTTTGCCATGCATATTCATAAGCAAGTAGGCCCCACCATGGTAGACCTTGTCTATGATGTATGGACACTCATAGTTTGGCTCGAATTTCCCCCGCTTTGCACGGTTGGGGATCATGGGTCTTTTTACGACTAACACGAGTTCGCCTTGGTGGAATGTTCTCGGTCTGGTTAGTCTTTTGTATGAACACGTCATCCTTGCTTTGTAAGCTTCCAAGTTTTGCTGTGCCATGAGACAAGTTTCATCGAGGGCATCGAGCTCCTCAAGCCGAAGATGGGCATTTTCTTCATCTGTCAGCTCGTATCAACTGCTACTCGTAGAGAGGGTAGCTCTATCTCCAAGAGTAGCACCGCTTCCGTGCCGAATACCAACGCGAATGGCGTTGTATTCGTGGTCGTTTTGAACGTGGTTCAATACGCCCAGAGAGCTTCATGCAGTCTCTCGTGCCGGTCCTTTTTATTTTTGGACACCGTTTTCTTTATGATCTTCTTCAAGGTCTTAAGCCTCAGCTAGACCATTAGCTCGGGGATTATAGACCGAAGAGTATCTCCAATCTATATTATGCTGCTGTGCGAAGCGGCTGATCTTATGGCTTCTGTAGGCCGGCCCATTAAGCAAATGATCCACCTTTATTAATCAACATTACAAGTACAAATCCTTCGAAATTAGATTACAAGAAGAAGTTTCTCTCGATCTCTGCCTCGTAGGAAGTAGATGTTCCATCGATATTCACGTCGCTCTATCACGTCGAATCATGGACCTGTCGTGGATCTCTTGTTCTTTAACGGTAATTTGCTTTGTGTTAAAGGTGATAGATTTCTAACTTTAGCCCTCGGTCTTTTATATAGCCCTCAAATCAGAAACCCTAGATCCCATGTATAAATATTTATGGTTGCGATCCTGATAAAAAAATTACAGATCCTACGGCCATTAAATGGTCACGGATCCGCCGCTAATAAGCCTATTTGGCCGCGCAACCGCGAATTTTTGGTGGACTTAGGGTTTGGGTTTTCTGTTGTGGCCTCATGTTGACACGTGGAGATCCTCTAGATATCTGAATTTTGGAAATATTATCTGATTCTATGCCAGTATTGATTCAACAATTTTATTGGCAGATTTTGATCCTGACATCTCAAATATCTCGATCTCCCGACCTGAGCTAAATCTGCACAATATCTCCATGAATAATATTTGTTAAATTAGAGATAGTATCTTAATCATTTTATATGGTAATAAATCTTTAAGAAATTTGATTAAGATTATTTGATATGATATGCATATTTAAATTATCAAAATATCTTATAAATATTGTATGCATATATTTTCCTTCAAAATGTTAATTATAATATATAAACATATGGTAAAGAGTAAATTTGCAAATAAATCCACATATGTTCTATATTTATAATAAACACCATTAAGTACTTAACAAAAGTAAGGAAAATGTTATATCAAATGTGTTTGTTATATGTATGCCCTAGAGGCCATTATTGTACATATGATGTATATTATAGTGGATGCTTAGACATATATAGAGAGGACTTTCTTGCTCGACATGATAGTATGCTATCTGGTTGTTCTTTGTCTTAACATGTAAACTTGTATTGTGATACTGTCTTGTTCTCACATGTTGATAAAGCCCTTAGAATGTGTACTTGACTACCAGGACTATGATGGAGATCATACTAGTGGGGCCAGGGTAGTCCACAAGTTCATCCTTTAATTGTTCCTAGTAGAGGATATATCGAGACAGGGCATCAATAGTCCAGAGTAGACTAGCGTATACGCTTCTTGACCCATATGATGGGTGATGGATGATCCCACATCCATTGGTGTTTGATATCAAAGATGGTATACGGGTGCTCAGTAGAGACTGGGTACACTGAACAGGACTCGCCGAGGACTCCTATGTGGTAGTATACTTATTGTCAGATAGCAGTCCTCTGGTGATATTGGTACATGTTAGTCTGTAGACCCGAGATCGTCATAGAGTCTTGTGCAGCTCCCACTGTGCTTTGATTTCCTCCCTACAACGCTCAAAGGAGACATGCAAACAGGTGGATTTTGGGTACAGTCCCGAGTCGCATGGAGGCAATGAGCGATAGGAGGGGTTTCAACTCTCCCGGTATTGGGGGTTGACGTTGCGCTATGCTCGATTGGCTATAACTGGAAGTCCCTGGCCAGGGCTGCTGCCGAGATTTACTGATAAGTGTTATCAGTAGTTTCTCGAACCGTTATAGGCCAGACATCGGCAAGACTTATCACGTTACTGGGGTCTGACGATTTCCACCCCTAGCCATGATATGCGACATATCAGACGAAGTGACCGGACTGTACGGTAGTGTTACTGATAGGCTTCATGGAGACTGTGGACAGGCTTCCTTGTTGATCTTCATATCGCTCAATACCCGGGTAGCCGTTACGTCCAGCTAGTACCGCTGACGGCTTGTAGGTGACCGATGTGATCATCACTTACTGCTGGCGTATTAACGAGTCTTTAGAGTCCCACACAAAAGTTCCCTGGTTCAAGCGAAACGAAGTAGGACACATGTGATATGTTAGCGGGCCTGATTAAATACGAGTATGTGATACCGTATTATAATCTGGCAGTTATCTGTTATCGGTTCGGTTATATGTGGTAAAACTGGATTGTTGAATCAAGTATTGATTTGATAATGTGATATACAGATAAATGATATTAGTCGGTCATATGTGATATAACCGGATTATTAAATCAAGTATTGATTTAATAATGTGATATATATTATATGTGATATAATTATATCTTAACTAATATCATTAGCTCACTAATTATTCTTCATTATATATATATATATATGTATGTATGTATGTATGTATGTATGTATGTATGCATGTATGTATAATGATGAAGCATGGCATATGAATTTCTATTTTGTGAAAATAGAAATAAGGTGGAAAATGAGAGCATGGTTGCAAGCATGAGATTTACTTTTGTTTATTCATCTTGACTCACTATTCAAGCATGGTTGCAATTTTATATTGCATAATTCCATGTTTGAATGAGTAAGGGGTCAAGAGTTGCCATTGATTCTAGCTCATTTTCTCAACACTTAGCTATTTTTCTTGAGTTGATCCCATGGTTGCTCTCTAGCTTCTTCTTCCTCCTCATGTCATGGTTCAAGCATCAACCCTCACATGTGATGTGAACCATGAAGCTTGAACACAAACTTGTGAGCTTTTAACATCCCCTACTTGACCATGCTACACTTGACTAGCGATCGAGTATAGCGTGTTTCCTATTCTAAAGAGTTTAGTGTAAAGGTAGCTTGAGTTGGAGGGCCTTCGCGTGGATCATCTTCGGCACGAAGGTCATTGGAGGAAGCTTGTTCAAAGTCTCAAGAGGAGCCTAGTGGACTCGCGGAACTACTACATGGAGCAAGTGAAGATAAGGACCGGTCTACAAAGGTTGTATTCCTTGTTCTCTTGATGTAAAGTTGTTTACTTTCATATATCGTCTAATTCTCTAGTTAAGATTCTAGGGTTAGGGTTATTTAGCATGGCAAATTTTTGAAAACGGCATGGATGATGCCTCCCGAAACCTTGCTGTCGTGCTAAGGTGTAAGTCTACGGTAGCACCCTGGCCGTCAATCCTAGGCCAAACACGAAAACAAAATCTTTTATGAAACTGGCGCTATCGTAGGATTTTACCTGGATCGTACCATTAACACTAAAATAGCTATCTACAAGAAGTTAGAATTGCTATACCGATCGATCCGTGTTCTTCGGTCTTTAGCCATCATCCTTAGCTCATCGCGGCATCTCTGATCTCGCTCGATCTCCGGTCTCCTCGTCGAAAGGGCACCACATCAAGAAATCTTTTTACGGGCTCCCGCTTCAAACCGAAGCAACTCGGACATGAAGTTTGCTACCCAACATGTCCAAGATGAAGTAGAGAATGTGTGAGATAACTTTGTCTCAAACACTCAATGATTCTCAACTCATGAGATAGAATGAGTGGAGGTTAAAGAAGAAGCCATTGATGAGGAGATGGTGAGCTCAAGAGAAGAAAGAAGAAGAAGAGGCTTATTGTTATTGTGAGAGATAATAATGTGAGAGTGCTTGAATTCACAAGAGCTCACCCCACAAATATGTGGCTGCCCTCTCTCTCCTCCCATCACAATCTCACCCAATAATCAATCAATTAAAATGACATAGCACCAAAAACAAGACCATGAGTCACCAAATTGCACATGCCACATTAATTGCTCTTCATGATGATTTAAGCTCACAATTTCCACCTAATTAAACATTTAAACCAAAATGTTTAATCCAACAAAAAGACATGGCATCAACTAAAGTAAACTCGTGACGGATCACAAGGATACCCCTCACCTGTATATACATACCTGCATCCGCATTCCGACTGAATGCGAATGCAATGAGACTAAAGTAATCCAACAAATCTAATACTAGGATCCGGTTTAAACCAAAGCCCACTAGTATGATCTTTCTGATTATGATCCGTGCACGACTGCACGTATATAATCGAACCCTACCATAATACCATACGGCCTCTACAAGTTTCGCCCGAAACTTGGGAAACTATCTGTAGGGGACTCTAAAGACTCGTCGATACGCTGGCAGTGGATTTAACCACAAGCACGTCAGTGGTACTAGCTGTACGTAACGGCCGCACAGGTATTGACCAAAAGGGAAGCCGATGAGCGAACTCATCCTGGAACCCTACTGAGTCTGTCAGTGACAATATCCGTACAGTCGGTCCGTTCGTCTATGAGTATCGCATGTCGGGCTTAGGGGCTGGTAAACGTCAGACCTCCAAAAGCGGTACAAGTCGTGTCGGAGTGTAGCCCAGAACACCCTGAGATACTACTGGAATACCTACCAGTAAATCTCCTTCCTTGGCCAAGGACTTCGTGTAATGGCTCTCCTAGACACAGTGCGATCTCACCCCCAATACCGGGAGAGACGAATTCCCTGCCGATCTGCTCACTGCCTCCATGTGGCTCAGGACTGTACCCAACTAAAACCTGTTTGCAAGACTCCTTTGAGCCGTGGTAGGGTAGTAATCAAAGCACAGTGGGAACTCACACAAGACAAATGACGATCTCAGGTCGATGAACTAACCTGTACACATGTCACCAAGGAACTGCTATCTGACGCTAGGTATAATACCAACTAGCAGGTTCCCGGCGAGTCTTGTCCGGTGTACTCATAACCCAATGAGCACCTGTATACATCTTAGGTGAACCAACTGACACCAATGGCTTGTGAGACCGGCCACCGCCCTTCGTCGGAGTTTCGACTGTTTACACTAGTCTACTAATGGAGTATCGATGCCCGGTCTCGAAACTCCCACGACCAGGGACCACTTTAAGGATGTGCTTATAGACTACCCAACTCTCACGTATATGATCGCTATCATACTGCTGGTAGTCAAGCAAGAATCCTAAGAGCTCTATCCATATGTAATAGTGATCTGTAATATCACCTAAAGTATGTACACGATGACAAAGATAAACCAGATAGCATACTATCATCTTGAGTAAGACTGTCCTACCGGTATAGGTCCTCCCTCAATCATTGAAATCACGTGCCCGCAATCCAATAATTGACTTGAGGGCACTATATCCAACAATCTCCCATTTGCACTTAAGGCTAATTATTGCGATGTCTCATACTCACAGATACCGAACATTCAACTCCTCTACTAATCAATTTCACAAAGCTCGTTTGTAAAACTATTGCGTTTGAAGAATAGCCTCAGTGAGTGGATCCGCCCTGATGTTTCTTTCTATGTCTCTCTTTATCTCAAGTTCGTGGAGAAAGTCATCTCCAGAATTGAGTAATACCTGTCTTATAATTTGTCTGGATATTTGATGGGACCCAGTTCACAAATGAACTCCAAATCCAGTAAACTTCTTAGACTGTATTGTCAATTGAATGTTGATCAGTATCCTGCGCCATGCCTCCCTCAGTATCCGCTTGGACCACCTATCTAAACTACTGCCCCTCATCAGAGGGAAAACTATAACTCTGACAGTCACTCTGTCAGCCAGGTTACCTTGGTAGCCTGGAATGATAACTGTCTCCTGAAGGAGGCTGTCGTTATCATATCCCTAGAACATGAACTTATGTTTTAAAACTGCTTCCGAATGTTTCTCCAGGATTAGATTAATATATCAACTGATTGCATCTAGTGCAAAAACAACATCTGGTGTACTTGACATCTCATGATTGACTCAATTGCCTAAGCAAGTGATATGTCAATCATGCACATCCCTCTCTTCTTTAGTCTGTAAGACACCTTTAGAAAGAGTGACTCCATCACCTGCAGGTACACCACCATGCCAGGAGCCATCCATTCTAAAGCACCTTTAGAATGCTGTCTAAGTACCCAGATTAGGACACTACCCAAATCTGGATCTAATATTATAGATCTAGTAACTAGAATGCCTGATACAACATCCAAATCCTATGTGGAGAAACCACTGTGTGACAACCAAAGTATAACCGATCGTAGTATAGGAATATCACTTCCTACTTCTATGTATGCCATCCAAATACCAGGACATCACACCCTACTTCCTTCTTAACAGATCCATCCCCTATTTTGATAAAGTCAAAGCCCATGACTGTCACATTAAAAATAGATGATCTATCTCCGCTATATCTGCTTTAGTCTATAAATAGACATAAGCTACCTGACCACTATGCTTCCGCTGCTCCCACTGACTACGACAACCCTCTGGCAGAGTTATATATACGTGTACTTCTAAAGCTAGTTTAGAACGACGCTATATTCATCCTCATGCCGGGTCTCATGGTCTGGAACAGCAGTAATGGCAAGTCTGGGGAAACAAGAACTTCTCTGTCACCGTCTTTAAGCATACCGAAGTATCTCTCGACTGCCTGAGGTTACCCACCATATTTGCGGAGTGGCTAATGGAATGTCAAATCTGATTGAATCTTTAGGTCCTATTAAATTTTCAGTAATCGTTTACGGTTCTGGAATCACTTCCAGTTATACCATACTCCCACTACTGTTTTCTGAAAAAGCCCATTTTAATAAAACTGTGGCGAGTCAAGAACAATATCACTATTGATCTTCCAGATGGTAGAAAGTCAACCCTCGTCATAGCCCGGGTTAACCCACAAACTGCCATTACAGAAACTTACCTTGAGTTATCCAGAGTTTGGTTTTAAGCATAAGCCGGACAATTCCATATACCTTAACATCGTTAAGATATGAGCCATTCTATATACAATATAGAAACAGAGGCACTAATTTAATTGGAACCAGATTCAAATCATGCAGCTGTCTCCAGTGCATGTCGACTAAATGGAGAGAGGCCGATCAGCATTACTCAACTTAGGAGTGCATCTAAACATGAGTAACCTGAAAGAGAAACAAGTTTCTCAAAATCATTACTATCAACTGAATACCAAACACAAGTATCTACATCTTCGATCACCTTGAAGAATCCTGATACTTGCAACACCTGGTTCTCTACTTTATTTTTATACCTATAATTTCTCAAAACCTAGACCTTGTATTTCTACGAAACACTTGTCTAAAAACTAGAGAAGTCATAAGTAAACAGAATATAGTACGAGGACCAACCCCTCTGTCCTTATGGACACTGGACAATATACAATACTCTGTATAAGTTCCCTGAGTTGAATAAATTAAACCCTGTGCGTCGTAGATTGAAAACTGTACTATGGTTATAAAGAATTACACCGCTGTTTAATGCTCCTTACCTAACCATCAACTGATATAGGTAAATGTTATGGACATAATTTCAAAAAGTTATATCTCACTTTATAAAATAAATGTACAGACATATCAGTTTGAAATTGGTGCATAACAATGGATATTCAAAACCAAATATTTGTTGTCCGGCAAAAACCCAGGCGATTTCCTTAAATATCACCAATTACAACGAATCCCGATATAATGAGGATGATCACCTAATTCCCAATATCTTACTCCCACTCATCATCTGTAAAACCATACAGATGTGATAATCAAACCTGGTAAATACATACCCTGGAGCAAGGTCTATTTGGGAAATCAGTTTTCTATTAACAATGCACAGTGAAACTGAAACATGAAAATATTTCGAAGGGGTATCCGGGTATTCCTAGTAATTCTTCTTCCATTATCAGATTTACAACTGTAACCGTATATTTCTTTGCCATCTCTCCAAATCCCTTTATTTGTCTTTAGTTGTTACCTTCTGTACACCATCGTTAGGCTAAATGGTTTTCTTCCTTCCCTACCGTTCGGCACCAGCCTATGGTTTGAAAGAAGACTATCCAATAAGCATAATAGGTGTACTCTCCTAATCTTAGGAGTACTCGCAATCTGAGAGAAGGTAATGATAAAAGACAACTGAATAAACCTTATTCCTATTTCTCCTGAACCAGAATCCATCCTCTAACTGGAACAAGTTCCTTCGAGTTCGTATATAACCATACGATGGATTTATCCAATGGAAGTGGATATTCGTAGTAATACAGGGTGTTCTGGAGAAATGCAAAGGGTAAAAGAAGGAGTGGCAATAGTGTATGCAACTCAGACAATCCAAAATCCAGTGTTTTAAGAAAGTTCGATTAACTTGGTCACTGAATCATAGTCAAGGGTCGGGTCATGGTCGCTGCCAAAGAGAGAGAGAGAGAGAAAAGAAACACTCTGCGTGCACTCTAACCTAGATTAGAATGGTTATCATTTTATCTAATCAGGAAGTCTCCTACTGTATCCTCAAATTCTCCTCCAAATCTGAAAGAAGAATTAGTCGAGATTACCAGAGGAGTAACCCAACTCATCAGTGGGAATCGGGATCCAACTATCATCGCATGATAACCTGATGGAATCCACTCACGTTATCACACTTCAGAAGGTATGCGCATATCTGGCAAGTTTCCTGTATGTTTGAAACTCCCGATGTGATTTTTACCCCATGCTCTTATGACCTTGACGAAGGTCAACAAATCATAAGTCACATGTCAAGTTCTACCCATCATTGTCCAGGTTAATTTGAATCCACCCGTATAAGCCTTTGACGAAGGTCAACAAGGCTGTACGATTGTCCCAAACCAATGCATCTATCTATGCAACAGAAAGGTAACAAAAAGCTACCATACACTATGCCTTGATGAAGGTCAACAAACATAGCATGAATACTAAGAGATACCCGTCTGAAATGACGAAGGGCTACGAATTGTTTTTGGCGAAAAACCTTTAACGTAATGAACTTGATATCATTGAAGGAACTGGACAGCTTTTTATAAATATAGTGGCGAAAACCTTTGCTAAAGAGGTCACTCCCGGTGAATCTCAGCTCCTTCCCCGTAGAATGAGGTGCAGGATATTCCAACTGAATACCATGATGCAAAGCAAAAAGTAATCGACTATAGTGAAGTTATTGCCCTAACGCAAATTTCTGTCCAAGGGGTCACTCCCGATGAAGGGGTCTCGGCCCTTGCCTTGTCGAATGAAGTGCTGGATATTCATAACCGAATACCACTGTGCAAAACAAAAGAAAACATCCTTGTAATAACAACTTTTTGAAAATTGTTCCAACAACATCCAACAGGTTTGTTTTCCTTGCATTAATCAAAATCAACGCAGTCCCATCAATTAATCACACCAGAAAAGAACGAAAATAAAATGTACGTATATGCCATCCGCATTCGCCACTGGGTCCCGTCATCACCCGTTAGGTTACTTAACTAACGACAGAGCGGGGATTGGACTAGCGCGGGTGTAAAACATATAAAACATCTACTAGTATATATATCAATATACAATAATCGCTCCAGGCGTGATAAATGCAACATCACAGAAAAGTAATAAGCATCACAGAATAATACAGATAATCTGGGAGCCCCGGGTTTCATAGAGACGCAACTGAAACCCGACGTTCCCCTGGTCGTGTGGATAGCCTGTGCAATGAAAACCTAGACCCCTACGGGTGAGGCAAGTTACCCGCCAAAACCTGAAGCGAGGCAGCCCTTTCAACAAAGTGAATGGACCATCCAGCACTTCACGAAATCCGGTAACTTGAGCACCCCTTCTTGGGTCAACTTATACCCCCTACGAGTGCGGGGAATAGCCTGCCAATTCTAGAGTGAAGCCCCTCCGTCTCAAAGCTATGAGATGCGGGCCCGTTGCCCTCTAGAACCCGGCTACCCGTTCACAACATCGCGGGGTAATCCTAGTACAGAAAAGAAAATATGTACAACGGTGACATCGACCTCAACCCAGTCGTGCCCCAAAAGAATAATATACAAACAGGCAGTGACGGCAGTCCACATGTCGGACGCTCGCCCCGCTATATCAAATGTACAAATAAAACTAAACTGTACTAACATTGCACCAAGCTATCCATCATGACAAATCCGCAACAATACAGCACAACACAGAACATCAACGTGAATGCCACGTTCGCAAACCCGTCTAAAAGAGCTATAGCAATTAGACAAGATTTACCGCTCGAGTGACATTCACGGTCACAGATAGTAATGTAAGTACTGTGAACTATCATATTTAAAATTTCGATCAACAAAATTTCCCGAAGTGGGCCCCAAGTGCAAAATCCAGCACTCAAACAAATCTGGGCCAAAACTAAATATTCCAGAAACCACAATTCCACCTCAAAGACACCCAGAAGAAAGACGAAGCTGTGAGCCTACATTTCCACCGCTGATCCGCGGTAAACATGCCAGTTCTGCCGCGGTTCCACAGCGTAATGATGGGATCGTGCTTTCAAATTTCTTCAGGGGACTTAAAAAAGCCTGCATGATTTTCTGACATACTCAAAATAATTTTTAGACCACAAAAAAATTTCGACAGAAACTGCAAAAAATGGAATCGCGATTTTGGAAATTTCGTTCGATCGATATTTTAAACATGTTAGAACAAGCTAGTAAAGGTTAATGGCGTGGCTCTGATAACATGTAAGTCTACGGTAGTGCCCCGGCCGTCAATCTGAGGCCAAACGCGGCAACAAAAACTTTTAGGAAACTGGCGCTATCGTAGGCTTTTACCCGGATCGTACCATTAACACTAAACTAGCTATTTATAAGAAGTTAGAATGGCTATACCGATCGATCTATGTCCTTCGGTCTTTAGCCACCATCCTTAGCTCCTCGCGGTATCTCCGATCTTGTTCGATCTCCGGTCTCCTCGTCGAAAGGGCACCACGTCAAGAAATCTTTTTACAGGCTCCCACTTCAAACCGAAGCAACTCGAACATGAAATTTGCTAGCCGACATGTCCAAGATGAAGTAGAGAATGTGTGTGATAATTTTATCTCAAACAATCAATGATTCTCAACTCATGAGATAGAATGAGTGGAGGTTAAAGAAGAAGCCATTGATGAGGAGATGGTGAGCTCAAGAGAAGAAAGAAGAAGAAGAGGCTTATTGTTATTGTGAGAGATAATAATGTGAGAGTGCTTGAATTCACAAGAGCTCACCCCACAAATATGTGGCTGCCCTCTCTCTCCTCCCATCACAATCTCACCCAATAATCAATCAATTAAAATGACATAGCACCAAAAACAAGACTATGAGTCACCAAATTGCACATGCCACATTAATTGCTCTTCATGATGACTTAAGCTCACAATTTCCACCTAATTAAACATTTAAACCAAAATGTTTAATCCAACAAAACGACATGGCATCAACTAAAGTAAACTCGTGACGGATCACAAGGATACCCCTCACCTGTATATACATACCTACATCCTCATTCCGACTGAATGCGAATGCAATGAGACTAAAGTAATCCAACAAATCTAATACTAGGATCCGGCTTAAACCAAAGCCCACTAGTATGATCTGTCTGATCATGATCCGTGCACGACTGCACGTATATGATCGAACCCTACCATAATACCATACGGCCTCTACAACGTTTCGCCCGAAACTTGGAAAACTATCTGTGGGGGACTCTAAAGACTCATCGATACGCTGGCAGTGGATTTAACCACAAGCACGTCAGTGGTACTAGCTGTACGTAACGGCCGCCCAGGTATTGACTAAAAGGGAAGCCAATGAACGAACTCATCCTGGAACCCTACTGAGCCTGTCAGTGATAATATCCATACAGTCTGGTCCGTTCGTCTATGAGTATCGCATGTCGGGCCTAGCGGCTGGTAAACGTCAGACCCCCAAAAGCGGTACAAGTCGTGTTGGAGTGTAGCCCAGAATACCCTGAGATACTACCGGAATACCTACCAGTAAATCTCCTGTCTTGGCTAAGGACTTCGTGTGATGGCTCTCCTAGACACAGCGCGATCTCACCCCCAATACCGGGAGAGACGAATCCCCTGCCGATCTGCTCACTGCCTCCATGTGGCTCGGGACTGTACCTAACTAAAACCTGTTTGCACGACTCCTTTGAGCCGTGGTAGGGTAGTAATCAAAGCACAGTGGAAACTCACACGAGACAAATGACGATCTCAGGTCGATGAACTAACCTTTACACATGTCACCAGGGAACTGCTATATGACGCTAGGTATAATACCAACTAGCAGTTTCCCGGCGAGTCTTGTCCGGTGTACTCATAACCCAATGAGCACCTGTATACATCTTAGGTGAACCAACTGACACCAATGGCTTGTGAGACCGGCCACCGCTCCTCGTCGGTGTCTCGACTGTATACATTAGTCTACTAATGGAGTATCGATGCCCAGTCTCGAAACTCCCATGACTAGGGACCACTTTAAGGATGTTCTTATAAACTACCCAACACTCACGTATATGATCGCTATCATACTGCTGGTAGTCAAGCAAGAATCCTAAGGGCTCTATCAATGTGTAATAGTGATCTGTAATATCACCTAAAATATATACACGATGACAAAGATAAAGCAGGTAGCATACTATCATCTTGAGTAAGACTGTCCTACCGGTATAGGTCCTCCCTCAATTATTGAAATCACGTGCCTGCGATCCAATAATTGACTTGAGGGCACTATATCCAACATAGGGAACCCAACAGTGGTATCAGAGCCATGATAAAGTATTAGACGATGTTTTTAGAATCGCGAAACCGAAAAACTCCAAAACAACAAAACCCAAAAATCCAGTTTCTGTCGATTTTAAAATGATCTAAAAAAATTATTTTAGCAACTGTAGAATGTTGTATGTGATACAACTAGAACACTGGAGAAATTCGAGACCAAACAACCTGATTTTGCCGGCGACATTCATGAAAAATCCGGTCTCGCCGGTTTTTTAAGCTCCTTTTCGGCTCAAAATTTTTTGGTGTTCTCAGGACTTGATTTTGTGGTTTCTGGTATTGTTTGATTAGCCCAGTTTTCATGTGATGTTAACAGTACTATTGGGGCTAATACGGAGTGTTTCGCAGTCGTAATTCTAACTGTTTTTCGAGTTAATTAGACGGCATTAAAAAGTTCGAACGAATATCAAATACCCAATTTTCTCCCTTGCTGAAAATTTTCCAAGAGTTGGATTTTTCTAAGTTAAAGAACATTCAAAAATCATGCAAGTAATGCGATGGACCCTCTAGAAGAACGAAACCCTAACTCGGTTTTATGACCATAAGAACCGCCACCAAACCCTAGGGTTTGTGGTAGTTCCGCGGCGCCATAGGTGAGGCAAGGGTTGGCCCTTCTATGGTTAGTCCATAGGTACTGTGGCATGTTCTGAGTATTTTTAAACTGTGCTCAAGTGTTGAGCTCTTTCTGAAATTTTAGGTGTTTGTTGATTCGATCGGAATGTTTAATATCGTCTAGCTATTTGTTGAATGTGATACAATATTTGGAATTCATATTGTTAGGCATGAAATCCGAAATATGTGATATTTCGGGTTTATGATGTCTAAGGTGATTGTGGATTCCAAATGTTGTAATTTGACATTTTCTTTCTGCGACCGTAAGTGTAATATGTGGTGTATCGCCAGTTTCGTTGTTATATGTTAACGACAATTGGGATACGCATATTTACTTACGTTGATGACATGTGATGTTATGTGTTGCTGGGATATGTTATATTGGATCGTCGTGTTTTGAATAGCCGGGTTTTTTTGCATGAGATGAGAGTTTTTCATTTTCATTCATGTAAAAACTTGTATGTAATATTCTTTTATTGGGGTACTTCCGGGTTGAGGATGTTGTCACCCTTGTTGTACATTATTTACTTTTCCGCATTAGGATAGACCTAAGACGGGGAGCACAAGTAACCGGGTTCTAGAGTCCAGTGGGAGACCATCTCGAGGAACCGGGTCCGGGTCTCCTAACTCTAGAATCGTCGTGTTTTGAAAAGCCGGGTTTTTTTTGCGTGAGATGAGAGTTTTTCATTTTCATTCATGTAAAAACTTGTATGTAATATTCTTTTATTGGGGCACTTCCGGATTGAGAATGTTGTCACCCTTGTTGTATATTATTTACTTTTCCGCATTAGGATAGACCCAAGGCGGGGAGCATAAGTAACCGGGTTCTAAAGTCCAGTGGGAGACCATCTCGAGAAGTCGGGTCCGGGTATCCTAACTCTAGAATTGGTAGGGTTGCTTGCCGCTCTCGCAGGGGTCTGGGGATGCGGGTTTAGCTATTCACTGCGACCGTGGAATCTGTGTTTTTTACTTGCTTAATATAAAACACGGACCTCCTAATATATCCAATATTTCATATGTTGACTTCTGCTGCTGATATTCTGTGATGTGATCACTTTATATGCTTGAGATGAATACTTTATTATTATATATATGATATATAATAAACGTTGCTTATGTTTTGCACCCGCACTAGTCCTGCCCCACTATGCCGTTAGTTAAGTAACCTAATGGTGCATAACAGGACACTGTGACGAATGCGGATGGCATAAGCGTACATTGTATTTTCGTTTCTTCTGTGATGCTTAGGAAGCATAAATGATGGGACTTCATTAATGAGATTAATGAAAAAGAAAGAAACCTAAAAGATGTTATAGAATCAAATTTTCTAAAAAGGTAGTTCTAGTTTTTGCTTTGCATAGCGGTATTCTTTGTAGAATATCTAGCACCTCATTCGATGAAGAAAGAGCTGAGCTCCCTTCATCGGGAGCGACCTCTTTAGCGAAAACTAGAAGATGCTACAACCCACTCGGTTTTGTTTTTGATTGCCTTTATTGTTCTTGCTTTGCATAGCAGTATTCCTAGTAGAATATCCAGCACCTCATTCGATGGGGAAAGAGCCGAGATCCCTTCACCGGGAGTGACCTCTTTAGTAAAACTAGCAAAAGCCTAAAATACACTCCTTTTCAAAAATCACTCGATTCTGCAACGATATCAAGTTCATTACGAAAAAGGTTTTCTTAAAAACCTAACGTAGCCCTTTGTCATTTCAGATAAATAGTATTTAGTATTCGTGCTACGTTTGTTGGCTTTCATCAAGGCGTAGCGTGCGGTGGCTATTTACTGTTTATCTGTTGCATATGATGCGATTGGATTAGGGTAGTCGTACGACTTTGTTGACTTTTGTCAAGGGTCGTGCGGGTGGGTTTAATTCAATTATGAAATGTACGGGTTGAACTTGACTAGCGGACTATGGTTTGTTGGCTTTCGTCAAGGTCATAGGACGCTAGGGGCAAAATATTATCGGAAATTTCAAGTGTTGAAATTTGCAATGAGATTGCATATCTTCTATGAGATAGTTGGATCCCGATACCCACTGCGAGTAAGAGTTACTCCTGTGAGAGTTTTACACATCACAATTAGCCGAACAAGTAGGTGTCTAGAAAGGTGTTAACGGGGTTACGCCCCTGAAAAAATAAGGTTTGTTTTAATTAGGTCCGTGCGAAAGCATGGGGAACCTCCCTCAAAGTACCGGCACTGGCCTGGCTGAAAGATTGGTGAACTTGAAAGGTGTAATTAATCCCGGCTAGTCTTACCTTTTAGGGTTTGAAAGAATATTTGATAAAAACAGTGGGAGCCATCCTGATTAGATAAGATAATAAACCATTCTAATCTTACAAGAGCATACGCTAAGTGTTATTCTTCTCTCTCTCTCCAGGTAGTGACTATGTCAGGCCTTAATCAAGATAATAATATAGATGTATTGACCGAACTCGCTTGTTATACTGAGCAGGGGAACGTTGGTTCCGTTCTTTCTTATAATTGTTATAAGACTGAGCAGGAAATAGGGGAATATCCGGATTACCACGCCACCCAAACGAGGAATGAGCATGTTGATGTATCTTCTTCGGGTGCATTAGTTACCGAGAACTGTGTCTCAGTACACTCTGTAAGTCCACATTACTCATCCCGGTTCTTACGGGGAGGTGGAAACGACGAAAAACAATGATTTGGCGCAAAGCAACATGGACTTAAAGCACGGATCTTTGCTAAACTAGAAACTAGTAAATACAAAGAGGTTTAACTACTATGCTGTAGAAAGTATACCTCATGAAACCAGTCCTTCGGGTCTTCATTCCGTTGTCCCGCTCGTCCATCCAAGCTCCAAGTGTCGATCCGGACCTTGGGCACCTCCGCGGCCTTCTTGAGTCGAAGACGATCCACTCGAGAGATGTACACTAAGCTCCGCCTAAAACCGAGGCAACTAGGGCAAAGTGATTGCTAGTCAAGAAGCCCTAGAATGTATAGAGGAGATGTATGGATGTATTTGTCTTTGTGGGACCTTTTTCTCTCAACACATGAGATCAAAAGATGAGATCAAGAGGAGGAAGAAGAAGGAGAAAGGTTAGCAACCATGGAGCTTCTCATTTCAAGAGAGAGAATGAGAATCAACAAATGAAAAGCTTAACCAAGAGAAAACGAAACCATGGTTGCAATAATACTCATTTTCATCATTACTAATCCCATCATGAAAAAGTTGATGGCTACAAATGACATATCATAACAAAAAGAAAAAGAAAACCAAAGAATACTTTAGATCTTTCAAGAAGATCTTAGTCAACTTTGGTCAAACGGTCAACAAAGTCAAGATGGTCAAATGGTCAATGCAATTAGCCACAACATAATTATCAATAAGAGGATTAGTAAATAATGTCCCTGGCTCATAATGGTTTTGACCGAACCAACTGTCAAAACCTTAATGAGGCACCTCCTCCTTCATCGCTCCTCAAAACTGTGCATACACATCCGCATCCGCATTCCGTAGAATGCGAATGCACAGAAGACAAATCAAATCCATCTGTGCAACACTAGGATCTGGCTTAAACCAAAGCCCACTAGTATTGCCTGCCCGAACAGCATACGCACACAAGTGCACGTAAGTGATCGTAGCCCTGCCGTAAAACCATACGACCTCTACACGTTTCGCTCAGTGCAGGGAAACTCTCTGTGTGGGACTCTAAAGACTCGACACTACGCTGGCAGTGGGTTTAACCACAGACCGCAAGCGGCACTAGCTGTACGTAACGGTCCCCAGGTAGATGTCGATAAGAAGGCCGATGAGGTAAACCCATCCGAACTCCTACTGAGCCTGTATGTGACAATCTCCGTACAGTCCGGTATGTTCGTCTGATACATCGCATGGAGGACCTAGGGGGGCGGTGAACGTCAGTCCCCTAATAGCGGTACAAGTCGTGTCGGAGTGTAGCCCAAAACACCCTGAGATAACACTGGAAACCTACCAGTATATCTCGCTTGCCCTGGCCAGGGACTACTCGTGTAATGGCTCTCCTAGACATAGCGCGATGTCAACCCCCAATACCAGGAGAGACGAATCCTGTCTAACCGTCACTGCCTCCAAGTGCTTCGGGACTGCACCCAACTACTACCTTTTTGCACGACTCCTTTGAGCCGTGGTAGGGTAGTAATCTAAGTACAGTGGGAACACACTCGAGGCGAAGTGACAGTGTCAAGTCGGCGGACTAAGCTGTACTCATGTCACCTGGGAACTGATAACTGACGATAGGTATAATACCAACCAACAGTTCCCGACGAGTCCTGTCCAGTGTACTCGTACCCTAACGAGCACCCGCATACTATCTCAAGTACGACGTACTGACGGCTGTGGGACATACCGTCTCCCCCGCTGGGATGAGAAGCGCATACGCTAGTCTACTCCGGAGTATCGATGCCCTGTCTCGATAGTCCAACGACTAAGGACCTGTATAAGGATGTGCTTATGGATTACCCAGCCCCCACGAGTGTGAGCGCCATCACAACGCTGGTAATCAAGCAAAAATCCTAAGGGCTCTACTAATATGTATATAAGCGATATGCTAAAAGAAACACATGCACATATTGAAGTAGAGACAAACCAAGTAGCATACTACCATTTCGAGCAAGATTGTCTATACAACTGTGAATATCCCAAGCTTCCATTAAGTAATATACAAGCTAGTATGATACAGTAATGGCCTCTAGGGCATATTCACTAACACACTCTACGTCCTGGGTATTAGATACCGGATCGGGATCCCATATATGTAATGTGTTTCATGGGCTAAGGAAAGACAGAGAACTGGGAATAGGTGATCATTCTCTAAAATTAGGGAATGGTGCAAGTGTTGTAACCAAAGCTGTTGGGGAATGATTGATGATTTCCGTGTCGTGTTTAGAAGAGTGTACAGATCACAACCAAAGAAATTTGTAAACCGCAATCAATAATGGTGTTAATTGTAGGTTCGTTAGCGAGTGCGGATCGTCCACAGGGAAAGTGTGATTCGATCATAATTGTTTTAGTTGAGTTGAAAATTAAAGGATAAAAGAAAATTGTTCAAGAATTGTGAAATTTAGTTTCAAGAATTATCAAGAAAATAAAGATCAAGAATCAAGAATTGTCAAGATGATATCCAAATTGAATGAATTATCAAGATTTGTAATGAGGCTCGTAGGAATCGATCCAATCGATAGTGATGATGAAGAATTGGAATTACAAATTCTTATCTATTGATGATTTGTTGCTAGATCGATGACGATCAATGAGAATTAGGGATCTATTGAAGAAACTGGGGTTTCTCCATCATCATCCTTTGTCCTTTCGTTGATTAGCATTCAAATTCTAGCCTTTAGGAAATTCAATCATCGATCGTTGATCTCTAATTAAGAGCGAAAACATTCAAGAAAGCATCTCACTCGAAACTAGGTTGTCGATGATTCAATTTCCTAAAGTTTACAAAACTCATAAGACTTAAGAATCGTTCAAGGATTTAATCATCGTCATCTATCTATTTTCTCGATTCCTCCAGAGCGGAGTTTTCACTCAAACATCATGAAAAAGAAAACAATCAAGAATTGAGAACTCATCATAATGCTCAAATGTAAAGAAAAGCAAGATCAAGAATTTTCACCTTTTATTATTCAACGTTTCGTTACAATTCACTAAAAGACTACAAGAATTGAAGAGAGAACTCGATCGTCGAACTAGCTTCGCATCGTCTTCTTGAGACGCGGATCGTCTTAGATCACTTGCTCGGATGAATATCGGCGTTGCTCCAAAAAGGCTCGATGGATTCTTGCTTGATTTTGTACTCGATGAATCTTGATTTGGATTTTGAATTGTATTTGGGCTAGGGTTTGGATGCATGTTCATATCATAATATTGCAGTTTGTATTCCCCAATTCTTATTCATTTTATAAATAAACAGGTGCTTTTGACGCATGTCTGCTGCATGTTACAGGTTATAGGCTCTTGGAGCAAATACAGTGAAAAAGACGAAAGTTGATACAGAAAAGGGACTTTTGACCAACAAGTAGACGGACCCTAGTCAAGCCTAGACAGAGAACAATTCACAAGTGTACAAGGCAACGCATGGTCCGAAATGTCAAAGGAAACAGTCAAAAGATCATTACAAGTTTTCACTGAAGATCTGGAGGAGACCCAGAAGTCAAAAGGAGAAAAGAAGTGGAAAAATAGAAAGCCCAAGAAGCCATGAGGAAAGCCCAAAACTTACAGAGCCTAACTCCATAGTTTGGCTGCGGAACCGCGGCCAAACCTAGGCTGGCGCCGCGGTTCCGCGGCCATCTAGTGCGCGTGTCGGTAAAAAATTCTCGTGTCGGTGCGTCGGTGCGGGTGTTGGGATTTTCCGTGGGCAAATTTGTAATTGCACATCTGCGAGAGTCTGTAACCCTAGTTTTCCTATTTTCCTATAAATTGTAATCACAGATCTGTAAAACTCATGCCTCTTTTCAATAAACAAAATTCAGATCTGTTCTGTATTCTTGCTTGGAGGGAGCCATCAATACAATTAGTAAGTTATTTTTCACAGCTTTGTTTTAATTCTCTTTTAATTTAGAATGTTTATTAATCCCCTAATGAGCGAGTAATCTCCTCGCTTGTTAGGGTTAGCCTTAGGGAAAGGTTTGAGAGATGAGATCTCTCACCCCTTTCATGCCATTCACACCTAAGAATTAGAACTCCATGCATACGCGCACAACCGCTCCCTACTGCACCCTACCCCTCGAGGTAACGGTGAACCGTAGTATAAAGGGCCGGTTGCGCGCGTTTTCCATGGAGGTTAGGGTAATTATCGATAAAGGAAGGGCAAGAATCTAGAGGAAGAAACATCTTCCCAAAAGATTCTTATCCACTTTATTGATAATTACTATAACATCTAAGAGATCTAAAATAAGGCATTGAAAGCGGTGAGGAAACCTTTAATCTCCAAACTTCCCCTAAGCCTAACCCTAGCAAGACTTTAATTTAGATTAAGTTAGTTTATTGATAGATCTAGGTTTTTATAGATTTAATAAACCAACCAAAACAATATTTGGAATCAACTCGTAAAAACACATTAAGAAAATTACCCATCTCTGTGGATCGACCCGTACTCACCGGCTAGCTGCAAAGCGACGCCGTTTCTGATTACGGTAAACAATACAATTTTTTTGGATTAATCAAATGGCACCGTTGCCGGGGATGGCGTAAAATTTCTTTCTGTGTAATTTCGGGTTGATATAAATTTTTTAAATTATAAAAATCTGAAAATAAAAAAAAATAAAAAAATAAAAATTATCAATTTTTATCTGTTCGAAGGGTGTATCTTTTGAATTTTGCAGGAATAGCGAAGATTTTCGGATCTGGAATTTTACAGAAGACAAATCAGAAAAGTGCACATTGGAACAGAGGTGGATTGACACAACAGAGCCATACAAATTTTCTGGAGACCTGAACCCCCTAAGAGACCGCGGTTCCGCCGCGTATACCCTATCAGAACCGCGGTTCCGCGGCTTTCTGTTGGCCTCTCTGCGTAAAAATTGCGTGGTTTGTTTTCTTCCTCTCTCCTCTGTCAACCTCCATATATCTTTCTGTAAAAAAAAACTTTCTGCAGGAATTCTTTGCGCTAAAAATCTTCTCTCCCCTTCTAAATAACAGATTTTCTGCAGGTTTCTTTGCGCCGCGCTAAAAATTTGATTGCAAGTGAATTTATTGTTTTGCATAATTTAATCGGACTTTAAAGGGGCTAATTGACCAAACTCAGATTGGGTGGGGATTTCATCACCCTTCCCAGGACCCCAGAAAACACCTAAAGCATTTGCATTGACCACAATTAATTAAAAAATACTAGACTCAGACCTAAGGACATCGAGCACGATAGGAAAAGGACTAGTATAGGCATCGACCGTTTATCCAAACTGACTTTGCGGTGTCTAGGCTAGTGGTTATTAATTAAGCCCACTATTGTGGTTCCTTCCCACTTACCTGGCCGTAATTGTCGGTGAAGAGGCGGTTTGAGGTCCTATTTCTAGCCCTAGTTAGGAGCTGTCTAGCAGACTTAGGTGACCCTAGATCTAGGCCTGATTGTGCATGTGTGGTTGATACATTTGTGTCATAAGTCTCTTTTCAAAAAATCTCTTTGCAAACATTCTCACAAATAAAAAAAAAAGAAAAATCTTTTCAAAACTTGCAACTTGTCACTAAAGGAACTTGCAACTCACCTACACCACTTCTTCTCATTGACGTTATCTTACCTCCACACTCTGTTTTTTTTTCTTTTTTCTGACTACACTACCCCCTTAGTGTATGTCACTTTGGACTAGGGATACTAACGCCCGATTAGTCCGTGTTTCGTTGGTACCGACCGACGAACCTTTCGACACCGAAGTCGAAATTCCCTCCATTTCCTTACCTCCACCTTCAAATTCTTCTTTCAAAGGTATGTCGGGACACGACCCCAACGATACCTTACCGACGGGAATGATTCCACCTCCGTTAGGTGCGAATAACCCGAATCTTCCGCCTGTTGCAGCGCCCGCACGAGTTGCGCTCCAGGATCTCTTCTACCCCGTCCGCACTTCTTTACCTACATGTCGTTCACCCCCACCGGCAAATAGGGACAATTTTGAAATAAAACCATATTTCATCAATATGCTGCCAAAATTTCATGGTTTGGAATCTGAAGATGCATATATCTTTATCAATAAATTCCAAAATGTGTGCGCTATGATGAAAACGACCCAATTAAGTGATGACGCTATAAGGCTAAGGGTCATTCCTTTTACCTTATGTGACCTAGCCGAGAAGTGGCTATACAGCACCGCATCACATTCCATTAGAAATTAGGACGAGTTTGTGAGAGCTTTTCTGAAAAAGTTCTATCCTCATCACAAAACTGCTAGAATCCGCAATGAAATAATTCAATTCTCACAACTTCCTTCCGAACCATTTTGAAAGTGCTTCGAGAGATTCAAGGACCTACTCGTTCAATGCCCTCATCATGGGATCGAAAGTTGGCAACTTTGCCAAACATTATACGAGGGATTGAACTCGGCAACGAAGCACTTGCTAGAAACCATATGTCAAGGTCATTTTCTCTCCAAGTCTAGCGACGAAGCGTGGCAGTTTTTTGAGGATCTTAGTGAGCAAACAATTCAGTGGGAGAGTACCAAGACCACATCATCTTCTTCTATTGGTCAATCTAGGGCATGCATACATCAAGTAGATATGTCGATTGCTATGAAGGCCGAGATGGCCGCACTTATGAAAAAGCTAGAAGCCATTGAGACCAAAATCTCATCGTCTTCTCCTGCCCTTGCTTTACCCACACGAACTGTTTGTGCTTGTTGTTCGAATCCATCGCATCTAACCGAAGAGTGTCCTTATAATGCACCTATTCAAGGACAAGATCAAGTCAATGCTGCCTTTCAGCAACGGCAAAGAAATGATCCGTACTCTTCGACATACAATCCGGGGTGGAGGAGTCACCCAAATTTCGCTTGGAACCAAAATCAACAAGTCCAAGGAAATAAAAAATTTCAAAGACCTCCTCCTCCACAACAACAACAAGCACCTTCACAAACTCAAAACCAGCAACCTTTCCAACAACAACCTTATACAAATCAAACGAACAATTTGGTTCAACCAAATGATGATAAGGTTATCTCGCTGGAAAAAAGTCTAGATGCATTTCTCAAGCAATCTACAGAATCCGCAGCAAGATTCGAAAATTATGTTCAATCTTTGATGCATAACAATCTTCACACGATCAAAGTATCAAATCTATTGAGGCATAAATTGCACAATTAACTGCTGCGTTGAGCGAGAGAGAAAAGGGAAAGCTTCCGTCTCAACCAATGCCAAATCCCGGTCACACACAAAACGCATATCACAATCACAATGTAAATGCGGTGACCACGTTGAGATCCGGAAGAGAGTTGCAAAATAATGTGGGAACTAATGATGACATCCCCGCCGGTGGTTCTTCTTCTTCTTTTTCTTCTTCTTCTTCTCCATCGTCATCTTCCCCTTCTTCATTTTCTTCACTTTCTTCTTCACCTTTTTCTTTAGAGCCTATTCTCCACCCTTCACACGGCTCTATTTCTTCTAACTCGAACGGACCCATTTCTCACAACACGAACACATCCACACTGGGATCCGTTCCTACTCCACATTCTACTCCACAGACATTTGACTCAACAAATTTTCAAAATGCTCCATTTCCAAACAGGTTGAGTCCCAATAAACCAACTGCACAAGTGGAGAAGATTGTGGAGTTATTTAAGCAGGTTAGCATAAATATACCTCTCTTGGATGCAATCCAACAAGTCCCTTCATACGCGAAAATCTTAAAGGGCTTATGCACCTCGAAGAGAAAGGCATCTCAAGTACCCAAGAAAGTGCTAGTAGCTAGTGCAATGAGCAATGCTATTAACCACCATCAAACCTTACCCTAAAAACGAAAGGACCCCGGCTGTCCTACGATTTCAATCACAATTGGGGATAAGAAAATTAATCGAGCACTTTTAGATCTTGGGTCTAGTGTTAACCTGCTTCCCTACTCCGTGTACGAACAATTAGGGGTTGGAGAGTTGAAACCCACTCGTTGTACTCTCCAAATGGCTGATCGATCAATCACCCATCCAAGGGGTGAGCTAGAGGATGTGTTGATCAAAGTTGGGGAGTTTATATTCCCCGTTGATTTTATTGTTATGGATACACAACATGTTGCTAACCCACGGAACCAAATTCCGGTGATCCTCGGTCGACCATTTTTGGCCACTTCCAATGCTGTAATAAACTGTCGCAATGGCTCCATGACTCTATCCTTTAGGAAGATGTCTAGTGAGTTCAATATTTATAAGATGGGAAGCCTGCCCCCCGTACCTAAAACTAGTACACGAGAAGTTTGCTCTATTCATGAAATCACGCAGGAGGACTGCGAGCTTGAAAGATTCTTGTTTGATGAAAACAGTTTTGACGCCACTAGTGCGTCCCTCCTTGAGCCTACCACCGTTGATACAACCGATATGGATTATGAATGTTTCACTTTTTCGGATGATGATGACTCACAGCCCGAATATGAGTCTTTTGAATTTTTGGATGAGTTAGTCGAACCATCCGAATCGGTTGTTTGCAGTGATTTCGAACCTGTGTTGGAGTCCTTTGAGTTCGAGGTAGATTCCCCAATGATTCTCTCGCCTCCGAAACTCGAACTCATGTCCTTACCGCCTCACCTTAAATATGCTTACATAGGTGAGAATGAGACTTTTCCTATTATAATATCAGCCTCTCTAGCCTTCGAGCAAGAGAACGCTATTTTAATGGTCTTACAAGATAGGCGGCAAGTTTTCGGTTGGACTATGGCGGACATCGAGGAGATCAGTTCCCTTATAATTGAATATCATATGAAATTGATGGATGATGCTAAGTTAATAGAGGACCCACAGGAACATTTTGGGGGTATTGTGGTTAGTCAACCTCCTCCTTTAGAAGTTGAACCACCCCCATTTCTTTTAATAAGCTACGAGAATGCCAACATTCCACTGATTGCTGATCATTCGTATTCTCGTTTTGATTCATCACCACCTCCTGTCTATTCACCTCCATACCATCCATACCACCACTTCTATCTTCCCCAATTCTTTATGGATCGCTACGATTTATTCTTCCACCAACTGATACTCTTTACTGATAAATTTTTCAACCGGTTGGTGTTAACGTTTGGTCTATGCAAGGTTTGGCAGTAATGTCTAATATAGTTTAAATGAAGTTTGGGGGAGGGCCTTTCTGTATATATTTTTGTTTTTCTTAACAATAAAAAAAAATTATAAATAAATAAACAGGGAAGTGTCGGTATTTTGACCCTCTTGGTTTAGTATGACAGTGAGGACACTGTCAAGTTCAAGTTTGGGGGTATGCTCGGTACGTCTTTTTCCTTCGCATTCATTTGTACATACTTTTGCATTTGCATACTTATTTGAAAACCCATAAAAAATTGAAAATTTTCAAAAATTATAAAAATTATTGTATTCAATTTTGGCTAATTGACTAGAGTTTGACAAATAGGTTAACTAGCTAGGAAAAACTAGATCTTAGACTTAGTAAATTAAAAACCCTAAAAATAAGCTTCCTTAAAGTTTAACGGTAGAAAGTATATGCCTTGTAGTTTATTTAGAAATAGGCAAATTTTGGGTTCACTTCTTGGGCTAAGTCAAAATGAGGGAAGAGTATTGATGTTCTTATTAAAGTATAAGTTTGAAAAATAGTTCCTAGCTTAAATCTAGATTCTGAAAATGTATACCCTACAAAATGCACAATCACGCATCTTGAAACTTGGAATAGTAGAAGAGACCTTGAAATGCTCTTGTCTAAAGTCCTTAGTACGATGAAAATAAAAAAAAATGTGAATGAAGAATAAAAAAAATGGACACTGGTTTTTGTGATTACTTAAGGCTGCAAAAAATAGAAAAATATTTAGCGAGGGTGCCTTATCACCTAGTGCCTTAGACCAACTGGTTTGGGAGTCACTGCTAAAGCCTTGGGTGTTGGAAAACTAGGAAGTATGCTTTAAAGTGCTAACGCATCTTGTAATCAGTTGTTGGTACCTCAAGAAGTATTAACGGTCGCATGAAGGATGTGTAAGCAAATTTCATTTAAAAATTCACTAATTAATAAGTGCTTTGGACAAAGGATGAGAGTACGATTGCTTGATTTGAATTTCCAAGTGTAGGGGTGATCTATACACACACGTAGGGGTATGTGATTGGAATTTAGATAAGAGAGAGCAATGAAAGATAGAACTTGTATCTTTAATAGAGTTGATAGAAATTCCTGAGTGGAGATGTAACCCTAGAAGGAAAACTTAAGAAATGCCGAAAGCTAAGTAGGTCTATATAACATATATAATCTTAAGTTAAATAATGAGGAAGTGTGAAGAATGTAGGTGGATAATTTGCGGGTCGAAGATAATAGAATTCCTTGTTAGAAAACCTAATTGGAGAACAAAAGTCAATGGGCCGAATTGATAGGATTTTGTGGGTAGTATCCGCTGAAAACCCTCAGGAGACAACACTCCTCCTACTAGGGACACCTAGAGGTTTAACGGCTTGTTGCACGTGCTCAGTTCAATCGTGTTTCCCTGTGAAAGTGCGGTTAGGTTAGGATTTTAGTGAATAAAAATAAGTTTGCTCGAGGACGAGCAAAAGATAAGTTTGGGGGTATTTGTTCATATCATAATATTGCAGTTTGTATTCCCCAATTCTTATTCATTTTATAAATAAACAGGTGCTTTTGACGCATGTCTGCTGCATGTTACAGGTTATAGGCTCTTGGAGCAAATACAGTGAAAAAGACGAAAGTTGATACAGAAAATGGACTTTTGACCAACAAGTAGACGGACCCTAGTCAAGCCTAGACAGAGAACAATTCATAAGTGTACAAGGCAACGCATGGTCCGAAATGTCAAAGGAAACAGTCAAAAGATCATTACAAGTTTTCACTGAAGATCTGGAGGAGACCCAGAAGTCAAAAGGAGAAAAGAAGTGGAAAAATAGAAAGCCCAAGAAGCCATGAGGAAAGCCCAAAACTTACAGAGCCTAACTCCATAGTTTGGCCGCGGAACCGCGGCCAAACCTAGGCTGGCGCCACGGTTCCGCGGTCATCTATTGCGCCTGTCGGTAAAAAATTCTCGTGTCGGTGCGTCGGTGCGGGTGTTGGGATTTTCCGTGGGCAAATCTGTAATTGCACATCTGCGAGAGTCTGTAACCCTAGTTTTCCTATTTTCCTATAAATTGTAATCACAGATCTGTAAAACTCATGCATCTTTTCAATAAACAAAATTCAGATTTGTTCTGTATTCTTGCTTGGAGGGAGCCATCAATACAATTAGTAAGTTATTTTTCACAGCTTTGTTTTAATTCTCTTTTAATTTAGAATGTTTATTAATCCCCTAATGAGCGAGTAATCTCCTCGCTTGTTAGGGTTAGCCTTAGGGAAAGGTTTGAGAGATGAGATCTCTCACCCCTTTCATGCCATTCACACCTAAGAATTAGAACTCCATGCATACGCGCACAACCGCTCCCTACTGTACCCTACCCCTCGAGGTAACGGTGAACCGTAGTATAAAGGGCCGGTTGCGCGCGTTTTCCATGGAGGTTAGGGTAATTATCGATAAAGGAAGGGCAAGAATCTAGAGGAAGAAACATCTTCCCAAAAGATTCTTATCCACTTTATTGATAATTACTATAACATCTAAGAGATCTAAAATAAGGCATTGAAAGCGGTGAGGAAACCTTTAATCTCCAAACTTCCCCTAAGCCTAACCCTAGCAAGACTTTAATTTAGATTAAGTTAGTTTATTGATAGATCTAGGTTTTTATAGATTTAATAAACCAACCAAAACAATATTTGGAATTAACTCGTAAAAACACATTAAGGAAATTACCCATCTCTGTGGATCGACCCGTACTCACCGGCTAGCTGCAAAGCGATGCCGTTTCTAGTTACGGTAAACAAATACAATTTTTTTGGATTAATCAATGCACAAGTTGTGTCACTCAACTTGTGGGTGAATTGTTGAACAACCTTTGTGATGAAGCCTTGGGTCCTTTTATATAGCCTTCTTCTTTAGCTTCCCGTAGAAGCTTGATTAGATTTAGCTTCTTTTAGAAGCTAAGCTAGGTTTAGCTTCTCTTACAAGCTTGGTAGTTGAGTTGAACCTTCTAGATTTAGTTAGTTACCAAGCTTACAAGAGAAGCTTGGTTGTATTAGGCTTGTACAAGAAGCTTGGCTGTTAGGATGGAAGCTTCTGGAGATATCTGGAGACCGAAGTATGTTGAATAAGTTTGGCTACTGAAAGGAGAGCCCTGAGAATTCAACCTGCCGCTGACATGTCCACGTGGCCATGCATCCGCCGCCAATAGGCCCATTCGGCCGCGGATCCGCGGCCGTTTAGAAGGCTTGGAGCATGATTTCTCCATGGTAATTCTTATGTTGGCTTTATGGATGTTTCCTGATATCTGGAATATTTTTATACTTTCTTGTTCACTGCCAGATCACAAGTCTTGGACTTGGCATTTTTTTATCAGCACTTTTATGATTTCGGCTCTTTACCTGGAGAATTTCCTGCACACACTCTCGAGACAAGTGTTGCGATATACAAAGATCATGCGTGCAATAATAAACACATAAGTTCCCTTAAAATGCCGGTTATAATGTATAACACATGTTATTTGATATTTTACAGACAAATTGCTAATATGTGCTATATTCATACCGAACACCTTTAGATGATTGCAAATAGTAGGGAAATTGATGTGTTAAAAAATGCAATATTTTCGACTGATCAAATTCCCCCAAACTTAATTTTGGTCGTCTCGAGCAAACTTGTTTTATTAGAAAGAGAAGGAGAAAATATAAGAAAAAGAAAAACTAAGTAGCACACTTTCGTAGGCAACACGATTGCACTGAGCACGTGCAACAAGCCTTTAAACCTCTAGGTGTCCCTAGTAGGAGGAGTGTTGTCTCCTGAGGGTTTTCAGCGGATTGCACCCAAAAAATCCAATAATAAAAGGAAGACCGTGAAAGTTATATGTAAAGATAAGAATTATAAAAGAAAGACTTTGAAAATTAGAGTTTCCAATTACACTAGCTTTTCGGTTGTCATGAGCCCTATCTTAATAGTCATGAAAAGATGTTAGAAATCACATCATCCCTCAATAAAACATCGTCTTTATGCTTTATTCCTACCTTTCTTCCAATCATCGATCATATACCCCTACGTGTGTGTAAAGAACATCCCTACACTCAGAGAATTCAATTCAAGCTATCATACTCTTGTCCATCTGCCTCAGTACTTTTTAATTTGCTGAATATTTAGATAAGATTGCTCACACATTTTTCATGCGACCGTTAATACTTCTTGAGGTACTAACAGACCGATTACTCATGTGCTTGCTTATTAGGTGTATTAGTATTTTTCCTCATCTTGCACCACCTAAGGCTTAGCAGTGACTCCCAGACCAGTTGGTCTAAGGCACTAGGTGATGAAGCACTCTCGCTATATTTTTTTATTGCTGCCTTGGCGATAACAAAACTAGTGTTCATTTTTTTCTTCACCATTTTATATTTTCTTCATTTTTTATTTCCTTCATACTTTGGCTTTTAGACAAGAGCATTTCAAGGTATCCTCTACTATCCCGAGTTTCAAGACGTGTGTAAGTGCGTATAGTAGGGTATCAATGTTCAAATGTTTGACTTCCAGAATAAGAACTATTTTTCAGACTTATTTTTATCCTCAAATTAGTGACTTCCTTCATCTTACTAACCCTTGGGAGAACGGCTCATAGCTACTTATTACTAGTTTGTTTAAGAAAACTTCTAATTTTCTTGGTTTTCTTAAATTTTTCTAATCTTTTGGATGTAATTTTTCACTATCTAATCTTTTATTATAAAATTAAATATTAAATATTTTTATCTTTTGAAAATTTTTAATTTTTTATATGTTTTAAAAGTTTTGTGTTTATGCAAAGTATGATGCAAATGATGCGTAAATAAGCACAAACCTCCCCTAAACTTGTTTTCAACAGTGTCCTCACTGTTGCCATCCTCTAAATCACAAAAACTTATAAGCTTGGGAGGAAACTTATTAGTGGGGGTAATAAATATGATCGTGAAAATCCTCCCCCAAACTTATTCTTTTCACTCACCTCCATTCTAAAGATGATACAGTAATTTACAGGACATGGAGGTGAGATAGAGGAATTTTAATCAAGATAAATCGGCTCCTGTAAAAACAGGAGCTCCTTTGTGGGGTCAGTGGAAAAATACGGCTTTAATCTATGTCCATTTACTTTGAAAAATGTACCGTTTTTAACATTTTCAATCTCAACTGCCCCGTGCGGGTATACAGACCGCACAACAAAAGGTCCTTTCCACTGAGATCGTAGCTTACCCGCATGAAGATGGAGTCGTGAATCATAAAGAAGGACTTGTTGACCAGGTGTAAAAGTTTTTCATCGTGAAATACCTTAGTCCTGTTCTTTACAATCACAGTATTATCATAAGCTTCATCGCGGAGTTCGCTTAGCTCGTTTAATTGCAGCTTCCGAAAGTTGCAGGCTTGATTTAAGTCACAGTTGATTTCTCTAATGGCCCATATTGTTTTGTGCTCAATCTCGACCGGAAGGTGACAAGCCTTCCCAAACACTAGTCTGTAAGGAGACATCCCTAGATCGGTTTTATATGCAGTTCGGAATGCCCAAAGAGCATCCGTCAATTTGGTTGACCAATCTTTTCGATTTTTAGAAACAGTCTTCTCCAAAATTTGTTTGACTTGTCTGTTTGAAATCTTAGCCTGCCCGCTCGTTTGGGGATGATAGGGTGTGGAAAGTTTATGGTTGATTGCATATTTCCGCATCAAAGTCTCAAAAGACCGATTGCAGAAATGCGTCCCGTTATTGCTGATGATAGCGCATGGGTGTCCAAATCGCGAAAAGATGTTTTCTTTTAGGAACTTAATGACAACCTTTTTGTCATTAGGGCGACAAGGAACAGCTTCAACCCATTTCGAGACGTAATCAACCGCAAGTAATATATACATATTTCCAAAGGAGTTGGGAAAAGGACCCATAAAGTCAATACCCCAAACGTCGAAAATTTCAACCACTAAGATGGGTTGCTGTGGCATCTCATTTCTCCGGGAAATCCTACCCGTGTGTTGACACTGTGCATAGGTTTTGCAATGATCAAATGCATCTTTAAACAAAGTCGGCCAATAGAAACCGCATTGCAAAACCTTCTCCGCCGTCTTTCTAGGACCGAAATGACCTCCACATGCCTGATCATGACAAAAAGATAGAACACTCTTTAATTTATCATTAGGGACACACCTGCGAATGATCTGGTCAGGACAATACTTAAACAGATATGGTTCATCCCGGTAAAAATGTTTTACTTGGGATAGAAATCGATGTTTGTCCTGTTTTGACCATTCGCGGGGAATAAGTCCCGTGGCAAGATAATTCACAATATCCCTGAACCAAGGTTCATCGGATACATTCAAGAGTTGTTCGTCCGGAAAAGAATCATTGATCGGCATGGTCACAGGTGAAGAAGAGATGCGCGAAAAATGGTCGGCTACAACGTTTTCACATCCTTTCTTATTTTTAATAACAAGATCAAATTCTTGTAATAGAAGGATCCAACGTATTATCCTTCCTTTAGCATCCTTCTTTGCCAAACGATGTTTCAAGGCGGAGTGATCAGTGTACACAACAATAGGTGAGCCAATCAAGTAAGGCCTAAATTTTTCTAATGCAAATACAACTGCCAAAAGTTCTTTTTCGGTAGTTGTATAGTTAATTTGAGTATCATTCAGGTTTTTACTTGCATAATAGATCACGTGTGGCATCTTTTCAATGTGCTGTCCTAAGACTGCACCAACTGCAAAATCTGATGCATCATACATAAGCTCAAAAGGGTGGTTCCAATCTGGAGATGATAAAATAGGGGCTGTAGTGAGAGAGTGTTTGAGCGAGTCAAATGCGGCCTCACAATCCGAGTCAAAGTGGAAGGTTGTGTCCTTGGCCAAGAGAAGAGTTAAAGGTCTAGCAATTTTGCTAAAATCCTTAATGAACCTCCTGTAAAAGCCTGCATGGCCAAGAAAAAATCGTATATCCTTGACGCATTTGGGATGAGGAAGGTTTTGAATGACATCTATTTTAGCTTTGTCAAGCTCAATGCCTTTTCGTGAAATAACATGTCCAAGCACACTTCCCTCTTGGACCATGAAATGGCATTTTTCCCAATTCAAAATTAAGTTCTTCTCTTTACAACGAGTAAGAACTGCGTCAAGATGAGATAGGCAGTCAGCAAAAGAATCTCCGAATTTCGAGAAACCGTCCATGAAAATCTCCAAAAAATTCTCGACCATGTCCGAGAATATCCCCATCATACACCGCTGAAATGTAGCGGGAGCATTGCATAACCCAAAGGGCATACGTCTATAAGCAAAAGTACCAAAAAGACAAGTAAATGTGGTTTTATCTTGATCCTTTTTGGCAATAGGGGCTTGATTATAGCCAGAGTATCCATCCATGAAGCAGTAATATTCCCGTCCAGCAAAGCGTTCTAGCATCTGGTCAATGAAAGGTAGAGGAAAGTGGTCTTTCTTCATTGCGGAATTGAGTTTTCTATAATCAATACATACACGCCACCCAGTTTGAGAGCCTCTTTTGTAATGACCGTGATACCAGATTTCTTAGGGACGACATGAATTGGACTTACCCATTGGCTATCGGAGATTGGGTAAATGATACCATTGTCAAGGCATTTAACGATTTCTTTCTTCACCGCATCCTTCATGACGGGGTTCAACCGTCTCTGTGGTTCTCGGGTTAGCTTGGCTTCATCCATCAAATGTATATGATGTTCTACAATCAAGGGACTAATCCCTCTGATGTCAGCCATAGTCCAACCAAACGCCTGCCTATTAGATCTCAATACCATCAAAAGCGCATTCTCTTGCTCTGAGGCTAGAGAAGCGGATATGATCACAGGTTAAGAATCATTCTCACCTAAATATGCATATTTAAGATGAGAAGGTAAAAGTTTGAGATCTAATGCTGGCGGAGAAACTATAGAAGGTGGGATCATCGAATGATATTCAGAGTCACAAAGAAGCTCGTAGCCTGCAAAAGATACAGACTCGGAAGGTGAAGAGTCAAGAGTGTCAGACTCAAGCATGGAAAAAGTGTCCTCACTAAGATGTGAAAGCTCAAACATTGATGTGCTAGTGTCGTCGAGATCTTCAAAGCAAAGTTCATCAACTTCGCAATTTTCGGGAGCAATCTCGTGGACAGAGCAAACATCAAGTATGTGAGCAGAGGGTTTAGATGGCTGACTTCCAATTTTATAGATGTTCAGTTCAATTGTCATTTTTCCAAAAGATAGGTTCATTGAACCGTTTCGTCGATTAATGACAGCATTAGAAGTGGCAAGGAATGGTCGACCCAAAATCACCGGAATTTGGTTCCGTGGGTTGGCTACAGGTTGTGTATCGAGAACAATAAAGTCCACAGGGAATACGAATTCCCCGACTTTTATCAACACATCCTCCAGTTCACCCCTAGGTTTGGTGATTGAACGGTTTGCCATTTGGAGAGTGCAATGAGCAGGTTTCAACTCTCCAATCCCTAACTGCTCGTAGACAGAATATGGAAGCAGGTTAACACTTGCGCCCAGGCCAAGTAAAGCACGGTTGATATTTTTACCCCCAATAGAAATCGAGATTGTAGGACATCCTGGGTCCTTATGTTTCTTTGGTAGCTGTGGGGTAAAAGCAGTGCTAACATTATTAGTCATGAAGACCTTCTTTGGCACTTGAGTCTTTCTCTTCCTAGTGTACAAGTCTTTAAGAATTTTCGCATAAGCGGGGACTTGTTGGATAGCATCTAGGAGAGGGATGTTGATGTTAACCTGTTTGAACATTTCTATAATCTTCTCCATATGTGGACTCGATTTGTTACCCCTTAACCGATTCGGATAAGGAGCTTTAGCGATAAGAGCTGGGTCCAATATTGGAGAAGGTGGTATGTGTGGACGTGATCCCAGAATAGGAGTGGGGATCGTTTTTGGTGGACTATAAGAGGTTTGCTGAGGTGTCGAGCCTTGTGGGAAACGAAGAATAGGCTCACAAGAAGGCGGCGGGGTAGAAGAACAAGGATCAGAAGTAGAAGTGTGTGTGGAAGGAAAAGTCTCAACCGGGGTATTATTGATAAATCTTTCATTATCATCAATTTCTTCCCCAACATGATTATTCAGCACTCTTCCTGATCTCAACGTTGTGATGGCATTCACATTGTAATGCCCAGGATTCGGTAGGGGTTGAGACGGAAGTTTCCCTTTCTCTCTCGCACTCATTTCGGCTTTTAATTTTGCAATTTCTGCTTCCATCTATTTTATACTCTCAGCTTGGGAGGTGGAGTTTTTCTTTATATCATCGACAGAAGACTGAATCTCAGCCGACACTTGCATGAAATTTTTCAGAATCAAATTCATGGTTTGTGCGAGTGAAGAGGATTCATCAGGACCGGTCAACTGCTAAGGATTATACGGTGCAGGTGTGTTGACCGGGTTTTGAAAGTTTTGTGATTGGTAGGGGTGCTGACTCAGTTGAAGTGGCCGCTGTTGTGGTGGAGGAGCCCTTTGGAAATTGTTTTGATTTGGAACCGTGTTTTGATTTTGTTGTTGGTTCCAAGCAAAGTTAGGGTGATTGCTCCAACCCTGATTATAAGTGGAAGAATACGGGTCATTTCTAGGTCTTTGTTGGAAAGCAGCATTGGTATACTCTTGACCTTGAAACGGAGAATTCAATGGACATTCTTCCGTAAGATGAGATGGATCAGAACAGCATCCACAGACAGTTTTGGGGAGTGACATCTGATTTAGGGAGGCTACTAACAATTTATGTTCCATAGCTTCGAGTTTCTTTTGCATTGCTGCCATTTCAGCTCTAACTCCTATGGAAACATCAATTTGGTGAATGCCACCCCTAGACAATGACTGGTTTACACTCTCCCACTGTAAAGATTTTTCAGCGAAATTTTCTAAGAATCTCCAGGCTTCACCATCATCTTTAGTCATGAAAGTGCCTTGACACATGGATTCAAGGTTCTGTTTTGTTGTAGGATTAATGCCCTCATAAATGATTCTGCACAGATCCCATCTAGGGATTCCGTGATGTGGACATTGAACTAATAGATCCTTGAAGCGTTCAAAACACTTCGAGAATGGTTCATTTGGAAGCTGGGAAAATTGATTTATTTCGCTACGGACTCGAGCTGTTTTATGATTGGGGTAGAATTTGTTTAGGAAAGCTGGGACGAATTCTTCCTAGTTTGAAATAGAATGTACGGTTGTGTTATAAAGCCACTTCTCGGCTATATCGCACAAGGTGAATGGGAGAAAACGTAGACACATAGCATCCACAGAAAGCTGTGAGGTACCCATCATAGCGCATACATTTTCAAATTTGGTAATAAAGACATATGTGTCTTCAGACTCGAGACCGTGATATTTTGGTAGAAGATTGATGTATTGTGGTTTGATTTCAAAATTGTCTCCATTGGCTGGTGGAATGGTAAGACAGGTCGAAAGAGGACCTCGCATAGGATAACATCTCTCTTGGAGAGAGATGCGGGGTGGATTCTGCGCACCTGCGGATGATGGCAGAGTAGTGTTAAAGAAGTTCGATGGAGAACCGTCCATCGAAATGGGTATGGTGGAGGGTGTAGAAAAAGTAAACGTAGAAATACTGATTTCGGAGTCGATAGGAGGAACGCGGACAAGACGGGCACTAGAATCCCGTGTCCAGCCGAGCATGCACTAAATGGTTTAGCACAAGTGGCAGCGTTGTGATAATTAAGGAAAAGATGAGTTGGTGTTTGTTTTGAAAAAGATATGGATTTTTTTTGAAAAATTCAAATCACAAAAATGCACAAGCAACCTTAATTCTAGTGGTCACCTAGGTCAAGTCTCTAGACCGCTCCTAGACATCCAGAAGACAAGTCGCAAGATAGATCCTCTACAGTCTCTTTGTCCCTCCTGTGGCCAGGTAAGTGGGAGGTTCTCCACTATATAAGTAGTGTGCCTAATTAAGTAACCACTTGCCTTAGACACACTTGCCTTAGACACCACAAAAGAAACGCGGATAAGCAATAAATTACCCACGACCTCCTTCTGTCCTAAGTGAGCGCGACGGTCCTTAGAGTCATGTCTAGATATTTTTTAGTTAATGAGGGTAATGCGGATGCAGTTTTGTGATTTTTGGGGCTTAGGAAGGGTAATGAACTCCCCACCTAATCTGAATTTGGTCTTTGCCCCTTAATTTCCATATTAAAAATGCAAACAACCAAGATCAAACACGCAACAATTTTTCTTTTTGCGGCGCTGCGAATTTTTGCAAAGAAACCTGCAGAAATTGGTTAATAGAGCAGAGCAGGGAGGAGATAAGAAAGATAGAAGTATACCTAAAAAATTTGGAACAGTGAAACCCTATGATCGCAGCGGATCCGCCGCAAGAAGGCTCCTATGACCGCGGTTCCACCGCGTGATGAGTCGATCACTGCACAAAAATTTGTGCAAATTCTCCTGTTCACTCACTGAACTCTTTAGAATATTCAGAAATTTTTTCCTCTTGCTCCATCGATTCCAGATCTCTTTGCAACAAATCACAACAAATCGTTTAGTGTTTGTGCGAATTTAGATCTAAAAATTCTGATGGATTAATAAATCTTTCAACTCAAATTTCAAAAACGAACAAATTAGCACACTATCCCCGGCAACGGCGCCATTTGATTGATGATTTCCGTGTCGTGTTTAGAAAAGTGTAAAGATCACAACCAAAGAAATTTGTAAACCGCAATCAATAACGGTGTCAATTGTAGGTTCGTTAGCGAGTGCGGATCGTTCACAGGGAAAGTGTGATTTGATCGTAATTGTTTTAGTTGAGTTGAAAATTAAAGGATAAAAGAAAATTGTTCAAGAATTGTGAAATTTAGTTTCACGAATTATCAAGAAAATAAAGATCAAGAATCAAGAATTGTCAAGATGATATCCAAATCGAATGAATTATCAAAATTTGTAATGAGGCTCGTAGGAATCGATCCAATCGATAGTGATGATGAAGAATTGGAATTACAAATTCTTATCTATTGATGATTTGTTGCTAGATCTATGACGATCAACGAGAATTAGGGATCTATTGAAGAAACTAGGGTTTCTCCATCATCATCCCTTGTCCTTTCGTTGATTAGCATTCTAATTCTAGCCTCTAGGAAATTCAATCATCGATCGTTGATCTCTAATTAAGAGCGAAAATATTTAAGAAAGCATCTCGCTCGAAACTAGGTTGTCGATGATTCAATTTCCTAAAGTTTACAAAACTCATAAGACTTAAGAATCGTTCAAGGATTTAATCATCGTCATCTATCTATTTTCTCGATTCCTCCATGAGCGGAGTTTTCACTCAAACATCATGAAAAAGAAAACAATCAAGAATTGAGAACTCATCATAATGCTCAAATATAAAGAAAAGCAAGATCAAGAATTTTCACCTTTTATTATTCAACGTTTCGTTACAATTCACTCAAAGACTACAAGAATTGAGGAGAGAACTCGATCATCAAACTAGCTTCGCATCGTCTTCTTGAGACGCGGATCGTCTTAGATCACTTGCTCGGATGAATATCGGCGTTGCTCCAAAAAGGCTCGATGGATTCTTGCTTGATTTTGTACTCGATGAATCTTGATTTGGATTTTGAATTATATTTGGGCTAGGGTTTGGATGCACAAGTTGTGTCACTCAACTTGTGGGTGAATTGTTGAACAACCTTTGTGATGAAGCCTTGGGTCCTTTTATATAGCCTTCTTCTTTAGCTTCCTGTAGAAGCTTGATTAGATTTAGCTTCTTTTAGAAGCTAAGCTAGGTTTAGCTTCTCTTGCAAGCTTGGTATTTGAGTTGAACCTTCTAGATTTAGTTAGTTACCAAGCTTACAAGAGAAGCTTGGTTGTATTAGGTTTGTACAAGAAGCTTAGCTGTTAGGATGGAAGTTTCTGGAGATATCTGGAGACCAAAGTGTGTTGAATAAGTTTGGCTACTGAAAGGAGAGCCCTGAGAATTCAACCTGCCGCTGACATGTCCACGTGGCCGCGGATCCGCCGCCAATAGACCCATTCGTCCGCGGATCCGCAGCCGTTTAGAAGGCTTGGAGCATGATTTCTCCATGGTAATTCTTATGTTGGCTTTATGGATGTTTCCTGATGTCTGGAATATTTTTATACTTTCTTGTTCACTGCCAGATCACAAGTCTTGGACTTGGCATTTTTTTATCAGCACTTTTATGATTCCAGCTCTTTACCTGGAGAATTTCCTCCACACAATCTCGAGACATGTGTTGCGATATACAAAGATCATGCGTGTAATAATAAACACACAATTTCCCTTAAAATGCCGGTTATAATGTATAACACATGTTATTTGATATTTTACAGACAAATTGCTAATATGTGCTATATTCATACCGAACACCTTTAGATGATTGCAAATAGTAGGGAAATTGATGTGTTAAAAAATGCAATATTTTTGACTGATCAGGGAATATCACTTAGTATTACCAAATGGGAATACTTTGATCTTGAACGAATGTTATTACGTGCCCTCTATGATATGCAATTTAATATCAATTTCTTTATTAGATAAAGAAGGATATAACTTTATAGTAGAGAATAATGTTATGAACATTTACCTAAATCAAATGTTGATTGGGTTTGGTGCGTTATGTAACGGTTTATACGTTCTAAATCAAAACACGGTTCTTAACGTACAGAACACACATAAGTTGAAGAGTTCAGAAATGAACGAATCCATCTTGTGGCAATGTAGACTAGGTCATATAAATGCGACATGACTAGCTAAGTTATATAAGGATGGATATTTGAATCCGTTCAAATTTTCATCTTATGAAACTTGCCAGTCATGTCTCAAAAGCAAGATGACCAAAACTCCGTTTACAGGACACGAAGAAAGAGTTACGGAACTCTTGGGACTAATACATAGTGATGTATGCGGTCCCATTTCTACACATGCCAGGAATGGTTCCTCATACTTCATTACATTCACTGATGATTTCTCAAGATACGGACATGTGTTCCTGTTAAAACACAAGTCTGATGTTTGTGAGAAATTGAAAGATTATAAGCATGAAGTCGAGAATCAGATGGGTAAAAGTATTAAAATCATACGATCTGATCGGGGAGGAGAATACTTAGGCAAGGAATTCCATTGTTTCCCCCAATCAGAGAAAACCTCTGTTTGAATTTTAAAATTCAAAAGGTGAAGCAACGCTTCAGATCCCTTGCGCTATGCGCAGAGCGCCACGTGTCAAAAGCAGACACGCCAGCGCAAGGAGCGCTGCGCCCAAGACAGCGCACCCCCAATCAGAGCAAGGCTCTGTTTTAAAATTCAAATTAAAGGAAACAACGCTTCAGATAAGTTGCGCTCTGTGCTGCACGCCATGTGTCAAACAGTGGTGCGCTAGTGCAGTGGCGCTGTGCTCTGCGCTGCGCGACACGTGTCAAGCTCAGGCGCGCTAGCGCAGTTGCGCTGCGTTCTGCGCTGCGCGACACGTGTCAAGCGCAGGCGCGCTAGCGCCAACTGCGCCAGCACTGGAGTTTAAATAATAAATTATTAATTAATTAGAATTAAAATTCTAGAAAGATCTTTTCAATTTTATTAAAAATAAGAAGATTGTCTTCTGTAAAACAGAGGCCTTAGGATCAAAGATCCAACGGTGGGGAAATATCCCCAGATCAATCAGAGAAAGATCTCTGTAACTAACCTAACAAACCAATTGGCCCTATATAAAGGCCCCTAGACTCTAAGTCTCACATATACAGATATACAAAAAAAGAGAGAACCCTCCGAAAAATTTGAAAGGCAAGCTTTTGAAGAAAGAAAATCATCTTCTTGATTTTTGAAGGTAAAGAATTTGATTCTTGAAGAATAGAGATGAAAACACCTCACAAAAAGAAGAATCTCTTCTAAAAAGATCAAAGATCTAAGAACAAAATCAAGATCTTCAATATAAAAAAGAAAAAAAGATCAAAAAAGATCCAATCACAAAAAATTAAAGAAGTAATTTACTTCATCCCTAGATTTTTTGATCTATATAAAGGCACAGCCTTTTGATGAACCATTGGTTCTTGAATCTTGAGGTAGAACCTCTTTAGAACAAGAAAAACTCTTTTCTTTGATCTAAATCTGATCAAGATGCGCTCTGCGCTATTGTACAGTGCCTTGCACTTTTGAAATGAGCCTTTGCGCTCCTTGGACAGGCGCAAGTCACCAGAGAGCGCCACGTGTCAATCACAGAACAATCTGCGCCTTGCGCTCCTAAAAACAGAGCACTGCGCTCTCGGACTGGCGCACTGCACCAGGGCACGCCACGTGTCAGCAGCGCACTGGCGCAACGCACTACGCTAACAGACTTGCGCTCACCAGAGCGTGACACGTGTCACCTCCACATGCTCTGGCTCCTTGCGCTCTTTATTTGGCGCAAAGCGCCTGACAGGCCACGTGGCGCACTGTCAGATTATTAAATGCTATGCATTATTTAAAAAGGGCAGAGCCCAATTAAAAGTCTAACAGACCAATTCAAATGCTGTACAAGCCAATTTTAAATTTTATGCATTATTAAAAGGGCCGAGCCCAAATAAAGGCTCAACAGCCAGAACAATAAAATGTTCAACTCATATCAACTGAGCCTATATGCTCATAAACCTTCAAACAGACTTTAGTCCCAAATTGGACTATAGATCTCCCAACCAACATTGGTTCAAGGGTACATCTTTGAACTCCTCTGATATTTATCGTTGTAATCCTTCAACGTCTTTAGAGAGGCGACGGGTCCCGACGGCCATACATTCAATGGACCACCATGTCCCTAAACTGGAAATCGACCGAAATGTCCCTAAACTAAAAAATAGAACCTAAATGCTCTTTTGTTGGATCTAAATGATCATGTTAAGTTGATCTTAGTCTGGAAATCCGACTAACGTATCCTTAATAAACGTTTAAGTTGATCTTAGTCCAAAATGAGACTGACGTATTCTTAAACCAAAACCCCAAACCTAAATCTAAGAAAATACGGATTTGGACTAATCCACGTCCTACGGGCGACAACATAAATTAGTCTCTGTATACAATCCACGGGCAACCACAAACAAAACAAACACCCACGACACGAAGTGACCATCTGGAGAAAGAGAAAGTTGTTACCGCGATGCGATAGCGTAATTAACTGCAGGGGCTTGCGCCTACAGGGAAGAGTGTCCCCACAATCAAAAACCCCTGGAACGAGGGGGAATATGACGAAGTCTGCTACATCGGCCGCATCCGTTTAAACCTTCGATACATGATACATGGTGCCATAAATCAATTTGGCATCTTCGGAGAGGTGGACGGATAGCTCCAATTAGCATCTGCCCCGAATTTCAGGCTAGACGTTTATCGCGTCTCCATGATTCGGAGGGGAACAGATTCTGGCATGCCCGGTGGGACCTTTTCCTCTTTCCACTCCACACTTCATGTGTCGTGTTCGCGAACCAATCGCGATTTGTTAATGGTTGTCCTTGGGTTTCGAGGTACTAAGATTTGGCGTTTTGCTTGGTACAAAAAGCAAAACAGCGATGGCATCTACTTGCGTAAAGTGCTCCAACTGCAGCTGCAACTCGCGTCCTGCCTCAACTGGGGGCATAACCTACGGGCCCCAAGCGTCTTCCCTGTTCATGATGCCCATGGAACAGGTTACTCAAGCCACCACAGGGTTGTTTTTTGGGACCATGCTCCCGCCAATGAGCTTCACCGCTCCTGTGCCAACACCGGAAGCTCCCAAGAAGTCGGTCTTTGATCGGCTTACACCTACTGCGGCCCCTCTCAACGGGTCGCCCAACTCCATTGCCTCAGTTTTTAACAGACTAGGCCAGAGCTCCAACATGCCCATGAAGAAGCCTGCAATACCAGAAGGCGTTATCCCGAAACGGATAGCCATCCCTACTTCCAAAATCGTCAAGGCGGTTTCTCTTGCCAAAGGGTCGGTCTTCACAAGACTGACTATTTCTGCTCCCATTCCAGGCGAAATCACCAAGGTTGCTTCCCCTACTCGGAAGTTTGCTTTTGATAGGTTGGCCGTCCCCATTCAACGGGCGTCGGTCTTTAAAAGGCTGATACCAGCGAATTTTGACCAACACAGGGGGCATGAGGAGGTCACTCCTACGGCTAAACCAACTCCAATCGCGCGACATGCTCGCCGTCGTCACTGGCGCCGGATAAGGAAGGCTGGGGGCAACTCCCCCTCTGGGCTAACTCCGCCAGCTCCGATGGTGGAAATCAATGTTGCTGTTCCGACTGGGAATAGCTTTGAACCGCTAAGAAGGGTGCGCAAAAACTCGCCAACTGCCGTATTGGGAAGATCTCCTACACCTGTGGATAATGCCCTGATTTAAAGAGATTTTATAGATCAAAAATATATTTAGTTACCGCAATCAAGAACGGCGTCGCTTGGTAGCTAACTGGTGAGTACGGGTCGGTCCACAGGGATTTTGTGTTTTCCTACTCGCTCTAACGAGTTAATTCCGATGGGTGTCGGATTGATTATCTCTAAAAAGCTAAATTAATTTATACTAAGATTATCTAGATCTAAGTCTTGCTAGGGTTAGGTTTAGGGGAAGTTGAGAGATTAAAGGTTTCCTCACCGCTTTCAATGCCCTATTATAGATCTATTAGGTGTTATGGTAATTATCAATAAAGTGGATTAGAATCATTTGGGAAGATGTTTCTTCCTCTAGGTTCTTATCCTTCCTTTATCGATCCTTACCCTAACCTCCATGGAAAACACACGCATCCAGTCCTTTATACTACGGTATCACCATTACCTCGAAGGGTAAGGTGCCGCAGGGAGCGGTGTGTGCGTGTATGCATTGAGTTCTAATTATTATGTGTGAAGGGGAAAGAAAGGGATGAGAGATCTCATCTCTCAAACCTTTCCCTAAAGCTAACCCTAACAAGCGAGGAGACTACTCGCTCATTAGGGAATTTAAAGACATTCTAAATTAAAGTAAACTAAAGCAAAGAAAATAAGGGAACATACTAATTTTTTATTGATGGCTCTCTACAAACATCAACACAGTACAGATATGAATTTATGAAATGAAAAGAGGCATAACCTAATACAAGAGTTTGGGTATCTATTTATAGGACATAGAAAACCCTAGGTTTACAATTGCCGCACGTCTGCATTTACCAAAATACCCCTAGGTTGACTAGTCAGCGCCGCTCTGCATTTTGGTAAAAAAATATTTATCTTTGGGCTCTAGATGGCCGTGGAACCGCGGCCGCAGCAGGGGTTGGGCCGCGGCTCCACGGCCCAATGGTGGAGTTGGATGCTGAGTCTTCTGGGCTGGGTTCTGGTTGCCTTGGGCTACTTAATTCTTTAGTTCTTTTCTCAAATTAGCTTATGATTCTCTTCCAGATTTTCCAGTGAATAATTATGGTGGACTTTAACCGTGGATTTGTAATCTTGGACCTTGCGTTGCCTTGTACTGATCTTTTGTGTAGGCTTGATTAAGATCCTTCTATTTGTTGGTCAAAGTCTCACTTTTGCATCGTCTTTTATCTTTTTCACTGTTTTAGCTCCAAGAACCTGTAACCTGTAATTATGTAGCAGACATGGGTCAAAAGCACCTGTTTATTTGTAAAAAGAATAAGAATGGGGAATATAATAATGCAATATAATGGTGTGAACAAATACCCCCAAACTTATCTTTTGCTCATCCTCGAGCAAACTTAGTTTTATTCTCGACAAAAACCTAACCGCACTTTCGCAGGGAATCGCGATTGCACTGAGCTCGTGCAACAAGCCGTTAAACCCCTAGGTGTCCCTAGTAGGAGGAGTGTTGTCTCCTGAGGGTTTTCAGCGGATACTACCCACAAAATCCTATCAATTAAGCCCATTGACTTTTATTCTTCAATTAGGTTTTCTAACAAGGAATTCTATTGTCTTCGACTCATAAATTATCCACCCATATTCTTCACACTTCCTCATTATCTAACTTAAGATTATATATGTTCTACAGACTGTTAGTTGTATGTATGCCCTAGAGGCCAGTATTGTACAGATGATGTATATTATATTGGATGCTTGGACATATATAGAGATGACTTTCTTGCTCGATATGATAGTATGCTATCTGGTTACTCTTTATCTTAACATGTACACTTGTCTCTTTAAACTGTCTTATAGTTATATGTTGGTAAAGCCCTTAGGATGTGTACTTGACTACCTGGACTGTGATGCAGATCATACTAGTGGGGACATGGTAGTCCATAGGTACATCCTTCAAGGTCCCTAGTCATGGGTGTATCGAGACGGGGCATCGATATACCAGAGTAGACTAGCGTATACGCTTCTCGACCCATGAGATGGGCGATGGATGATCCCATATCCATTGGTGTTTGACATCAGAGATAGTATACGGGTGCTCAGTGTAGACTGGGTACACTGGACGGACTCGCCGAGAACTCCCAGATGGTATTATACCTCACGTCAGATGGCAGTTCTCAGGTGACACTTGTGCAGGTTAGTCTGTAGACCCGAGATCGTCATAGAGTCTTGTGTGATCCCACTGTGCTTTGATCTCCACCTTACCACGTCCATGAGGGCGTGCAAAACGGTGGTCTTTGGGCACAGTCCCGAGTCACATGGAGGCAATGAGCGATAGGAGGGGTTTCGTCTCTCCCGGTATTGGGGGTTGATGTTGCGCTGTGCTCGATTGGCCGTAACAGGGAAGTCCCTGGCCAGGGCTGATCAGAGATTTGCTGGTAAGTGTTACCAGTAGTTTCTCGACCCGTTATGAGCCTCACATCGGCACGACTTATCGGTTATTGGGGTCTGACGTTTACCACCCCTAGACTTGATATGCGATATATCAGACGAACAGACCGGACTGTACGGTAAGTGTTACTGGTTGGATTCACAGGAGTGTGAGCGGGCTAGCTCGTCGATCTTCTGATCGCTCAATACCCGGATGGCCGTTACGTTTAGCAGACCGCTTGCGGCTTGTGGGTGCTTGATATGATCATCATCTGCTACCGGCGTATTGACGAGTCTTTAGAGTCCTACACAGAGGTTTCCTGGCTCAAGCGAAACGAAATAGGAGCGCATATGAGATATGTGCAGGACCGAGAATAATGCGTGTATGTGATACCGTATTCCATTCTCGCGATGAATGTATCGAATGGTTATATTCGATATAACCTAGATATCGAATCAAGGATTGATTCGATAAGCCGATACATAGGATACTAGTCGGTTATATGCGATATGACCGGATCGTTAAATCAAGTGTTGATTTAATGATTTAATGTATAATTATATATTTGATATATTACTTTGCATTAACTAGTATTGGTTCACTTTAAATGGATTTTCTCACTTGATGTGCAAGTTGTATATGCGATATACTTTTGTGCACATGATTGTATCATGTTTGATGATACTTGCTCATTTGGTTAAGTGTAAAGAATTAAACCTTGGTTAAGAGAGTGGTTAGGGTTTTTATTTATTCATTCTTTTATTTTCTTTTTATTTGGATTAAAAAGAAATGGCAAAAGAATACAAAATGGTTTCTATCTTTCATGAAGCTTGTTGAAGCTTCATGAAGCTTTGACCAATGTGACCATTTTGTCTTCATGCTTAACCCTAACCATTCTCACTTGACCATGGTCTATTCTCTACACCTAACTAAGGTTAGAAGATGATATGTAATGATTTTATTATTCATTTAACACAACACTTATCATATGCTAGCTTCATCTTCTTCTTCATCTTCAAAAGAAAAAGCTTAAGTCCATTAATGGCAACTTGAGCTAAAGTGTGAGAAATCCAATTCTAAAGTGAACCCACCTCCTATTTCTTCACCCTCTACCTCTTGCCAAGTTGTTTTGGGTGTTTTCTTCACAAGTTTCACAACTTGGTGAAGATGGAGCTTGAACTTGTGATGCCTCGACGTAAATCATCTTCGGCACGAAGCCGACGACCTAGTCCGCTCACTTTTCCGATGAAGCCGATGTTAGAGTCCGAGATCCGACTTGGACAGCGAGAGGACGACTATGTGGAGCTAAAGAAGTGGAGAACCGGATCTACAAAGGTTGTAGCCTCTCTCCTTTAGTTAAGATGTTAACTAGTTTCGTATTTCGCCTAAACTTCTAGTCAACGATCCGTATTAGGGTTTCTCGGCACCCGTAAAATTTGAAATTGGCATGGTTGATGCCATGTGAGACCTCATTAGCGTGCCTAGGAACCCTACCGTGGTATCAGAGCCTAGCTAGAGCCTTAGGCGAAGTCTAGACGACGTTTGAAACCCGATCGAACCGAAACCCTAAATTCCACGATGCTCTCTGGAAATTTTTTGAAAATTTGGATTTTTGTGAATTAAAAATATGCAGAAAAATAAGCAGGTATTTCTAAGAATTACAGTGAAGCACGATCTCATGATTCCACAAATGTGCGGCGGAACCGCGGCATTAGCATGCTAATGCGGCGATTCCGCGGCCAACTTGTCCCTTCTCCTCGTGATTTCTGCACAGTAATTCTTATATTTTAATGCTATATTTTCTGGGTATTTTTATTATGACTCAAGAGTTGAGTGTTCTGGGGTTGCATTGGGAATCGGTGATTCGATCGGATTATCAAGTTTTGTCTATGTGTTTTTCCGGATAATTTTTGAATATGTTAAAAAGTTCGACCGGATAAAAATACCCAACTTTTCCCCTGCCGGAATATTTCCAAGTGTTGGATTTTTCTGTGGTTTAAGGAAGTTCTGAGTAGTGCAAGTAACGCGATGGTCCCTCTTGAAGACAACAAACCTTAACTCGATTATGTGACCTTCTTGAACTGCCCTTTGAACCTTCGGGTTTGGGGCAGTACGGCGTGCCACATGTGAGGCGTTGGCTTGACCCTTCTACGGCTGGACCGTTGGTACTTAGGCATGAAGTGAATGTCTTTGAACCTATTTCATGTGTTGAACGGTTTCGGGAAAACTTGGGTGTTCGAATGTTCGATCGGAAAGTTTAATATTTTCTATTTATCCGGAATGGGATACAATAATTGGAATTCACATACAGTTATGAGATAACTGAATGAATGTTATAAATCTAGCGGTTTAGTCTCACTTGATATTGAAAAGAGTTTTCGATAATGGGACTAAAATGCGGGGTTTATAATTGTTAGGCATGTGATGTCTAAGTATTTCATTTGATTAGGCATGCGATGTCTAAAGACGTTGTGGATTCCAACTGTTGTAGTTTTACACTTTATTTTCTATGACCGTAAGTGTAATAAGTGATATCGCCGGTTTCGTTGCTATATGTCAACGACAATTGGGATGCGCATATTTACTTACGTTGATGACATATGATGTTATGTGTTGCTGGATATGTTATATTGGATTGTCGTGTTTGAATAGCCGGGGGTTTTTATGTGAGATAAGTGTTTTTCATTTTCATTCATGTAAAAACTTGAATGTAATATTCTTTTATTGGGGCACTTCCAGGTTGCGGAAGTTGTCACCCTTTGTATATTATTTACTTTTCTGCACTAGGATAGACCCAAGGAAGGGAGCACAAGTAACCGGGTTCTAGGGTTCAGTGGGAGACCATCTCGAGGAGTCGAGTCCGGGTCTCCTAACCCTAGAATTGGTAGGGTTGCTTGCCGCTCTCGTAGGGGTCTAAGGGTGTAGGATTGGCTATTCATCACGACCGTGGAATCCGTGTTTTATACTGGCTCGTATTGAAAACACGGACGTCCTAGTATATCCAATGTTTCATATCTTTCTTCTGCTGCGATATCTGTGATGTGATCATGTGATGTTCTGTGATAGATACAGTATATAGTATATATGATATATTATATAGACGTTACTTATGTTTTACACCCGTGCTAGCCCTGCCCTGCTCTGTCGTTAGTTACCTAACCTAACGGTGCACGAGGGGACATCGAGGCGAATGCGGATGGCATAAGTGTACGTCGTATTTATCTGTGATGTTTTAGGTACTTAAATGATGGGACTTCATTAATGTGATTAATGAAAGAAAAGAAACCTAAAATGTTGTAGAATCAAATTTTAAACAAAACAGGTAGCTACAGTTCTTGCTTTGCATAGCGGTATATATGATATACCCTGCACCTTATTCGATGAGGAAAGGACCGAGATCCCTTCACCGGGAGTGACTCCTTTAGCAATAACTGGCAGATGCTACACACTCGGTTTGACTTTTGGTTGCTTCTATAGTTTCTGCTTTGCACAGTGATATATATGATATATCCCGCACCTCATTTGACGAGGAAAGGGCCGACGATCCCTTCACCGGGAGTGACCCCTTTAGCAAAAACTAGAAAAGCCTCAAAATCACTCCATTTAAAAAACTTTATTTGATTCTACAACGATATCAAGTTCATTACGCAATAGGTTTTCAGAAAAACCTGTCGTAGCCCTCCGTCATTTCAGATAAGAACTGTTTAGTATTCGTGCTACGTTTGTTGGCCTTTGTCAAGGCGTAGTGTGCGGTAGCTGAATAGTGCTTATCTGCTTATAGATTGTTTCAGGGTAGTCGTACGACCTTGTTGGCCTTTGTCAAGGGTCGTGCGGGTGGGTTTGATTCAATCAAGAAATGACGGGTTGAACTTGACTAGCATCCTGTGATTTGTTGGCCTTTGTCAAGGTCATAGGACACTAGGGGCAAAATATTATCGGGAATTTCAAGTGTTGAAATTTGCAATGAGATTGCATACCTTCTATGAGATAGTTGGATCCCGATACCCACTGCGAGTAAGAGTTACTCCTGGGAGAGTTTTACACATTACAATTAGCCGATCAAGTAGGTGTCTAGAAAGGTGTTAACGAGGTTACGCCTCTGGGAAAACAAGGTTTACATTAATTAGGTTCGTACGAAAGCACGGGGGACCTTCCTCAAAGTACCGACACTGGCCTGGCTGAAAGATTGGCGAACTTGTAGTGTGTAATTAATCCCGGCTAGTCTTTCCTTTTAGGGTTTGAAGGAAGATTTGATAAAAACCAGTGGGAGCCATCCTGATTAGATAAGATAAAAAACCAATCTGATCTTGCAAGAGCATACGCTAAAGTGTTTTCTTCTCTCTCTCTCCAGGTAGCGACCATTTCATGCCCTAATAAAGATAATAATATGGATGTATTGACTGAACCCGCATGTTATACTGTGCTGGAGAACGTTGGTTCCGTTCTTTCTTATAAGAGTTATAGGAATGAACAGGATATAGGGGAATACCAGGATTCCCATGCCACCCGATTGAAGAAAGTACATGATGATGCATTTTCTTCGGGTGTGTTCGTTACTGAGAACTGTTTCTCCATTTCCTCTACGTCCTGGGTATTAGATACCGGGTCAGGATCCCATATATGTAATCAGTTACATGGGCTAAGGAAAGGTAGAGAACTTGGAGAAGGTGATAAAGACATTAGAGTTGGAAATGGTGCAATTGTTGCAGCTAAGACTTTCGGGGAATATCACCTTGAATTACCTACTGGTAATACATTGGTTCTGAACGAATGCTATTACATGCCGAACCTGATATGCAACATTATATCAGTTTCTTTATTGACTAAAGAGGGATATAATTTTGTATTACAGGACAATGTTATGAACATTTTCCGTAACCAAAAGTTGGTTGGATCAGGCACGTTGTGCAATGGCATTTATGTTCTAAATCAATCAACAGTTCTGAGCATAACAAACACACACAAGAGGAAGAGTTCTGAACTGAACGAATCCTTCTTGTGGCATTGTAGACTGGGTCACATCAATGCGACACGACTAGCTAAGTTGCATAAGGATGGATATTTAAATCCGTTTGAATTTTCATCTTATGACACTTGCCAGTCATGTCTCAAAGGCAAGATGACCAAAACTCCGTTTACGGGACACGGAGAAAGAGTTACTGAACTCTTAGGACTGATACATAGTGTTGTATGCGGTCCTATGTCTACTCATGCCAGGGATGGTTCTTCATACTTCATTACATTCACTGACGATCTCTCCAGATTCGGGTATGTGTTCCTGATGAAACACAAATCAGAAGCTTTTGAGAAATTTAGAGAATATAAACAAGAAGTTGAGAACCAAACCGGAAAAAGTATTAAAATCCTACGATCTGATCGAGGAGGTGAATACTTAAGCAATGAATTCCTGGACTTCCTAAAAGAGAATGGGATTCTCTCTCAGCTGACTCCTCCATATACACCACAGCACAACGGTGTATCAGAACGGAGGAACCGCACCCTATTAGATATGGTGCGCTCTATGATGAGCACAGCTGAGTTACCTATTTCCTTCTGGGGATATGCGGTGGAAACAGCAGCATACCTATTGAATCAAGTTCCAACTAAATCTGTACCTACCACACCATATGAGATATGGAGTGGGAAGAGACCATGTCTTAAACGAGTTAAGATATGGAGTTGCCCGGCCTATGTCAAAAGGCAAAATCCGGACAAACTCGAGGCACGGTCAGTTCTATGCAAGTTTGTGGGATATCCCAAACATTCACATGGATATCTTTTCTACCATACAGAGGAACAAAAAGTGTTTGTTTCTCGACATGCCACCTTTTTGGAAAAGGAATTTCTTGCAAAAGAAATTAGTGGCGATAAGGTAGAACTGGAAGAAATTCCGGCTACACAAACTCAAACTGAAGATTTAGTGGAACCAGAGGATTCAGTAGCTCCCGACGAACCTCAGCCTCTCCGCCGATCTAGTAGGGTTCCTCGCCAACCTGAGAGATACTACGGTTTTCTCATGGATGGTGGAAGCGAGGATTGCATCATGGAGGATGATGACCCAACTAGCTTCGAGCAGGCCATCACGAGTAGGGACTCGGTGAAATGGCTGGATGCTATGCGGTCCGATATGGAATCCATGTACACCAACAAAGTATGGACTTTGGATGTTGCTCCTGAAGGGGTAAAACCCATTGGGAGCAAATGGATCTTCAAGAAGAAACTTGGTGTAGATGGGAAAGTGGAGACTTTCAAAGCTAGACTTGTTGCAAAAGGTTTTCGTTAAAGACTAGGTGTGGACTATGATGAAACCTTTTCTCCAGTGGCTATGCTTAAATCCATCCGAATCATGCTTGCCATTGCTGCATATCATGACTACGAAATATGGCAAATGGATGTTAAGACCGCCTTTCTAAATGGTGATTTAGAAGAGTGCGTGTACATGACTCAGCCAGAGGGCTTCGTAGACAGTGGGAGCAGCGGGAAGGTGTGCAAGGTGCTTAAATCCATTTATGGATTAAAGCAAGCATCGCGGAGTTGGAACATCTTCTTTGACGTCGTTATCAAAGAGTTTGATTTCGTCAAAAACCCAGATGAACCTTGTATCTACAAGAAGGTAGCAGAGAGTAAGGTTGTCTTCCTCGTATTGTACGTGGACGACATACTCTTGATAGGAAATGATATTCCTATGCTGCAATCGGTCAAGCTCTTCTTATCACAAAGATTCTCAATGAAAGATCTTGGTGATGCCTCCTGCATATTGGGAATTAGGATCTATAGAGATAGATCCAAAAGGATATTGGGATTGTCCCAATCCAGGTACATTGACACCATACTAAAGAGGTTTAGTATGGAAGAATCCAAGCGTGGGAACTTGCCCACGATCTCTGGAGTCACTCTCTCCAAAGAGATGTCTCCCAAGACTGATTTGGAGAGAGCTCGCATGCAAGGGATACCCTATGCTTCGGCTGTAGGCTCTATCATGTACGCGATGCTATGTACGAGACCCGATGTTGCATACTCACTAAGTGTAGTGAGCAGGTATCAAGCTGATCCTGGAGAGAGTCACTGGACAGCTGTGAAGAGCATTCTCAAGTACTTGCGAAGGACTAAAGAGATGCTCTTGGTGTATTGTAACGGAGAACTCCAAGTGGAGTCCTTCACCGATTCGAGCTTCCAGAGTGATAAGGACGACTCTAAGTCGCAGTCGGGATTTGTCTTTACCCTTTACGGAGGGGCGGTTAGCTGGAAGAGTTCCAAGCAGGAAACCGTGGCAGACTCGACGATGGAGGCTGAATACATCGCTGCCAACGATGCTGCCAAAGAGGCTGTCTGGATCAAGAAGTTCATTACTGAACTTGGAGTGGTTCCATCCATTGAGCATCCAATACCTTTGTATTGCGATAACAATGGAGCGGTGGCTTTGGCCAAGGAACCCAGGTCCCATCAGCGGTCCAGACATATTCTGGGGCGGTATCACCTGATCCGGGAGATAGTTGATCGCCGGGAGATCGAGGTCAGGAGGGTTGACACGAAGAACAACACGGCGGATCCACTCACGAAAGCCATTCCCCAGATACAGTTTGAGAGACTCTTCGGGATGCTCGGTATGCGATACTACAGCAGCTGGCCCTAGTGCAAGTGGGAGATTGTTAGTTGTATGTATGCCCTAGAGGCCAGTATTGTACAGATGATGTATATTATATTGGATGCTTGGACATATATAGAGATGACTTTCTTGCTCGATATGATAGTATGCTATCTGGTTACTCTTTATCTTAACATGTACACTTGTCTCTTTAAACTGTCTTATAGTTACATGTTGGTAAAGCCCTTAGGATGTGTACTTGACTACCTGGACTGTGATGCAGATCATACTAGTGGGGACATGGTAGTCCATAGGTACATCCTTCAAGGTCCCTAATCGTGGGTGTATCGAGACGGGGCATCGATATACCAGAGTAGACTAGCGTATACGCTTCTCGACCCATGAGATGGGCGATGGATGATCCCATATCCATTGGTGTTTGACATCAGAGATAGTATACGGGTGCTCAGTGTAGACTGGGTACACTGGACGGACTCGCCGAGAACTCCCAGATGGTATTATACCTCACGTCAGATGGCAGTTCTCAGGTGACACTTGTGCAGGTTAGTCTGTAGACCCGAGATCGTCATAGAGTCTTGTGTGATTCCCACTGTGCTTTGATCTCCACCTTACCACGTCCATGAGGGCGTGCAAAATGGTGGTCTTTGGGCACAGTCCCGAGTCACATGGAGGCAATGAGCGATAGAAGGGGTTTCGTCTCTCCCGGTATTGGGGGTTGATGTTGCGCTGTGCTCAATTGGCCGTAACAGGGAAGTCCCTGGCCAGGGCTGATCAGAGATTTGCTGGTAAGTGTTACCAGTAGTTTCTCGACCCGTTATGAGCCTCACATCGGCACGACTTATCGGTTATTGGGGTCTGACGTTTACCACCCCTAGACTTGATATGCGACATATCAGACGAACAGACCGGACTGTACGGTAAGTGTTACTGGTTGGATTCATAGGAGTGTGAGCGGGCTAGCTCGTCGATCTTCTGATCGCTCAATACCCGGATGGCCGTTACGTTTAGCAGACCGCTTGCGGCTTGTGGGTGCTTGATATGATCATCATCTGCTACCGGCGTATTGACGAGTCTTTAGAGTCCTACACAGAGGTTTCCTGGCTCAAGCGAAACGAAATAGGAGCGCATATGAGATATGTGCAGGACCGAGAATAATGCGTGTATGTGATACCGTATTCCATTCTCGCGATGAATGTATTGAATGGTTATATTCGATATAACCTAGATATCGAATCAAGGATTGATTCGATAAGCCGATACATAGGATACTAGTCGGTTATATGCGATATGACCGGATCGTTAAATCAAGTGTTGATTTAATAATTTAATGTATAATTATATATTTGATATATTACTTTGCATTAACTAGTATTGGTTCACTTTAAATGGATTTTCTCACTTGATGTGCATGTTGTATATGCGATATACTTTTGTGCACATGATTGTATCATGTTTGATGATACTTGCTCATTTGGTTAAGTGTAAAGAATTAAACCTTGGTTAAGAGAGTGGTTAGGGTTTTTATTTATTCATTCTTTTATTTTCTTTTTATTTGGATTAAAAAGAAATGGCAAAAGAATACAAAATGGTTTCTATCTTTCATGAAGCTTGTTGAAGCTTCATGAAGCTTTGACCAATGTGACCATTTTGTCTTCATGCTTAACCCTAACCATTCTCACTTGACCATGGTCTATTCTCTACACCTAACCATGGTTAGAAGATGATATGTAATGATTTTATTATTCATTTAACACAACACTTATCATATGCTAGCTTCATCTTCTTCTTCATCTTCAAAAGAAAAAGCTTAAGTCCATTAATGGCAACTTGAGCTAAAGTGTGAGAAATCCAATTCTAAAGTGAACCCACCTCCTATTTCTTCACCCTCTACCTCTTGCCAAGTTGTTTTGGGTGTTTTCTTCACAAGTTTCACAACTTGGTGAAGATGGAGCTTGAACTTGTGATGCCTCGACGTAGATCATCTTCGACACGAAGCCGACGACCTAGTCCGCTCACTTTTCCGATGAAGCGGGTGTTAGAGTCCGAGATCCGACTTGGACAGCGAGAGGACGACTACGTGGAGCTAAGGAAGTGGAGAACCGGATCTACAAAGGTTGTAGCCTCTCTCCTTTAGTTAAGATGTTAACTAGTTTCGTATTTCGCCTAAACTTCTAGTCAACGATCCGTATTAGGGTTTCTCGGCACCCGTAAAATTTGAAATAGGCATGGTTGATGCCATGTGAGACCTCATTAGCGTGCCTAGGAACCCTACACAGACCTACTTAGATTTCGGCATCTCTTAAGTTTTCCTTCTAGGGTTCCATCTCCGCTTAGGAATTTTTATCAGCTCTACTAAAGATACAAGTTCTATTCTTCATTCCTCTCTCTTATCTAAATTCCAATCACATATCCCTACGTGTGTGTATATATATCACCCCTACACTTGGAAATTCAAATCAAGCAATCATACTCTTGTCCGTTGTCCAAAGTACTTATTAATTGGTGAATTTTAAATGAATTTTGCTTACACATCCTTCATGCGACCGTTAATACTTCTTGAGGTACCAACGACCGATTACGAAATGCGTTTGCACTTTAAAGCGTAATTCCTAGTTTTGCAACACCCAAGGCTTTTAGCAGTGACTCCCAAACCAGTTGGTCTAAGGCACTAGGTGATGAAACACCCTCGCTAAATATTTTTCTATTTTTCAGCCTTAAGTAATCACAAAAACCAGTGTTCATTTTTTTCTCTTTATTCACTTTTTTCTTTTATTTTCATTGTACTAAGGACTTTAGAAAAAAGCATTTCAAGGTCTCCTCTACTATTCCAAGTTTCAAGGTGCGTGTTTGTGCAATTTGTAGGGTATACATTTTCAGAATCTAGACTTAAGCTAGGAATTATTTTTCAAACTTATACTTTAATAAAAATATCAATACTTTTCCTTTGTTTTGATTTAACCCAAGAAGTGAACTCAAAATTTGCCTATTTCTAAATAAACTACAAAGACATATAATTTCTACCGTTAAACTTTAAGGAAGGTTATTTTTAGGGTTTTTAATTTACTAAGTCTAAGATCTAGTTGTTCCTAGCTAGTTAACCTTTTTGTCAAACTCAAGTCAATTAGGCCAAAATTGAATACATTAATTTTTATAGTTTTTCAAAAAATTTCAATTTTTTTATGGGTTTTAAAATAAGTATGCAAATGCAAAAATATGTACATATGAATGCGAAGAAAGAAGGCTTACCGAGCATACCCCCAAACTTAAACTTGATAGTGTCCTCACTGTCATGCAATACCAAGAGGGTTGAGAATGTCGGCACTCCCTTGTTTATTTATTTACAAATTGTTTTTATAATGTTTTTTATTTTTTTTATTGGTAAAAGAAAAACAAAAATATATATACAAAAAGGCCCCCCCAAACTTCATTGAAACAATGTTAAACGTCATTGCCAAACTTTCCAAAGACCAAACGTCAACACCAACCATTCGAAAAATTTATCTGTATAGAGTATCGGTTGGTGGAAGAACATGTTGTACCGATCCAAAAAGAATTGGGGAAGATAGATGTGGTGGGATGGAAAGTGTGGAAGTGAATAGATATGATGTGGTGATGAATCAAAATGAGAATATGAATGATCAACAATCAGTGGAATATTGGCATTCTCGTAGCTTATTAAAAGAGAAGGGGGTGGTTCAACTTCTAAAAGAGGAGGTTGACTCTCCACACTATCCCCAAAATATTTTTGTGGATGCTTTATCGACTTGGCATCATCCATCATATGCATATGATATTCAATTATGAGGGAACTAATCTCCTCGATGTCCGCCATAGTCCAGCCGAAAGCTTGCCGCCTATCTTGTAAGACCATTAAAAGGGCGTTCTCTTGCTCGAGGGCTAGAGAGGCCGATATGATAACGGGAAAGGTCTCATTCTCACATATGTAAGCATATTTAAGGTGAGACGGCAAGGGCATGAGTTCAAGTTTTGGAGGCGAAACAATCATAGGCAAAATTGGGAAATCTATCTCGAACTCAAAGGACTCCAACATAGGTTCGAAATCACTGCAAACAACCGATTCGGATGGTTCAACTAACTCATCCAAAAATTCAAAAGACTCATATTCGGGCGGTGAGTCGTCAAAATCATCCGGAAAAGTAAAACATTCATAATTAATATCGGTTGTGTCAACTGTGGTAGATTCGAGGAGGGACGCACTAGTGGCGCCAAAACTGTTTTCATCAAACAAAAATCTTTCAAGCTCGCAGTCCTCTTGCGTGATTTTGTGAATAGTGCGAACTTCTCGTATACTAGTTTTAGGCACGGGGGGCAGACTTCCTAACTTGTAAATATTGAACTCACTAGACATCTTCCCGAAGGATAGAGTCATGGAGCCATTGCGACAATTTATTACGGCATTGGAAGTGGCCAAAAATAGTCGACCGAGGATCACCGGAATTTGATTCCGTTGGTTAGCAACAGGTTGTGTGTCCATAACAATAAAATCAACGGGGAATATGAAGTCCCCAACTTTGATCAACACATCCTCTAGCTCACCCCTAGGATGGGTGATTGATCGATCAGCCATTTGGAGAGTACAACGAGTGGGTTTCAACTCTCCAACCCCTAATTGCTCGTACACGGAGTAGGGAAGTAGGTTAACACTAGACCCAAGATTTAAAAGTGCTCGATTGATTTTCTTATCCCCAATTGTTATTGAAATCGTAGGACAGCCGGGGTCCTTTCGTTTTTGGGGTAAGGGTTGAGCTTGGTTAATAGCATTGCTCACTGCACTAGCCACTAGCACTTTCTTGGGTATTTGAGATTTTCTCTTCGAGGAGCATAAGCCCTTTAAGATTTTCGCGTACGAAGTGACTTGTTGGATTGCATCCAAGAGAGGTATATTTATGCTAACCTGTTTAAATAACTCCACAATCTTCTCCATTTGTAGAGTTGGTTTATTGGGACTCAACCTGTTTGGAAATGGAGCATTTTGAAAATTAGTTGAATCCAATGTCTGTGGAGTAGAATGTGGAGTTGGAACGGATCCCAGTGTGGGTGTGTTCGTGAAGTGAGAAGTGGGTCCGTTCGGATTAGAAGAAGAAGAGCCTTTTGAAGAATGAAGAATAGGCTCTCGCAGAGGAGATGGGGGTGAAGAAGAAGAAGGAGAATAAGGAGAAGAAGATGGAGAAGATGGAGAACCACTGTTCATATCATAATATTGCATTATTATATTCCCCATTCTTATGCATTTTACAAATAAACAGGTACTTTTGACGCATATCTGCTACATATTATAGGTTACAGGTTCTTGGACAGAAAATAGTGAAAACGATGAAAAGATGATGCAAAAGTGGACTTTGACCAACAAACAGAAGACACTTGATCAAGCCTACATCAAAGATAAAATTCATAAAGTACAAGGCAATGCAAGGTCCAAGATTACAAAGCGATCGGTTAAAAGTCCACCGCAATTATTCACTGGAGATCTGGAAGAAACATAGAAACTATTTTAATAAAAGAACCAAATAACAAGGAAGCCCAAAGACAGAAGAGCCCACAAAGAAAATTTCAAGGCCCAATACTTCCTTTTAAAGAGACAGAGACATAAAATTTTACCAAAAATTGGAGTCTACTTTGACTAGGTCTTCCTAAGGATATTTTGGTAAATGTAGACGTGCGAATCAATTGTAACCTAGGATTTCCTATCCTCTATAAATAAGAACTCTAAATCATTGTAAAGGCTATGCCTCCCTGTGCCTCTTTCTATAAATAAAATTTAGATTTCTTTTGGAGAGCATCGATACCTCTTTTCATTTCAGAAATTCAGATCTGACAAGTCTTGTGTTGATGTTTGGAGAGAGCCATCTGTAAAGTAAGTAATTAATTTCAATTCTTACCCTAGGTAATTTTTCATTCTCTGCCCTAGTATAAATTTAATTCCTTGCCCTAGTTAGATAGTTAGATCTTTAATTCAATTACCCTAAATTAATTTAGTTTTTAGATTTAATTAATCCATTCACACCGTTCGTAATTAACTCATAAGAGTGACTAGGAAATTCACAACATCCCTGTGGACCGACCCGTACTCACCGGCTAGCTACCAAGCGACGCTGTTCTTGATTGCTGTTAATAGATAGTTTTTGAGATCAATCAAATGGCGCCGTTGTCGGGGATGGCGTGTTATTTTCTTTTTGCAATTTCGGGTTAATCTAAAATTAAAAAAATCATAAAAACTGAAAAATTAAAAATATAAAAATTTATCATCTTTTATTTTTGTGAAGGGTATTTTTTTGTGAATTTTGCAGGATCTACAATCGAGTTCGGATCTGAAAAAATCCAGAAATCAAAACAGAAAACAGTAGATCTGAAAAACAAAGATTTACAATAACAGAGGAGCAGAATTTTTCTCAGGACTCGAACCGCCCAAACCACCGCGGATCTGCCGCAGTACCCCTACTCCGACCGCAGAACCGCCGCGCCCTGGTGACATCAAAAAAAGAAAAAAAACGGCCGCGGAACCGCGGCTGTAGTACCACTTTGGCGGCGGAAGCGCGGCCAAAAAAAAAAATCCTGTAAGCTTTTTCTCTCTCCTCTGTAAATCTCAATATCTCCTCTGTCAAATCTTCTGCAGGATTCTTTGCGCTTAAAAAATCTTCCCCCTTCCAAATAACAAATCTTGTGCAGGATTCTTTGCGCGCGTTTAAAATAAAGTTGATTGCAAGAAATCTTTTCTGTTTTGCATATCTTTTCTCAAATTGCAATAACAAAAAAATCTTTGATTGCAAGTGATTTACTGTTTTGCATATCTTTAATCGGACTTTAAGGGGCTTTTGACCAATTCAGATTGGGTGGGGATTTCATCACCCTTCCCAGGACCCCAGAAATCACATAAGGCATTTGCATTGACCATTCTTAATTAAAAAATACTAGACTCAGCCGTAAGGACTTCGAGCTCAATAGGACAGAGGACTAGTTATAGGCATCGACCGTTTATCCTAACCTGACTTTGCGGTGTCTAGGCAAGTGTGTTTAAGGCAAGTGGTTACTTAATTAGGACCGCTACTTGTAGCGGGGAGCCTCCCACTTACCTGGCACTTACCTGGCCGCAATTGGCGGTGAAGAGGCGGTTTGAGGTCCTATTTCTAGCCCTTTGGAACAGTTAGGAACCGGCGGGGGTGTCATCACTAGTACCCATATTATTTTGCAACACTCTTCCAGATCTCAACGTGGTCACCGCATTTACATTATGATTGTGATATTCATGTGCGTTGTGTGTGTGACCGGGATTTGGCAATGGTTGAGATGGAAGCTTTCCCTTTTCTCTCTCGCTCAACGCAGCAGTTAGTTGTGCAATTTGTGCCTCAATAGATTTGATGCTTTGATATTATGAAGCATTATTGTGCACCAAAGACTGGATGGAATTTTCCAACCTTACTGCGGATTCTGTAGATTGTTTGAGAAACGCATCTAAACTTTTTTCTAGCGAGATAACCTTATCATCATTTAGTTGAACATAATTATTCGTTTGATAAGGTTGTTGTTGGAAAGGTTGCTGGTATTGAGTTTGTTGGGGTGCTTATTGTTGTGGAGGAGGAGGCCTTTGAAAGTTGTTGTTTCCTTGGAGTTGTTGATGTAGAATAATATATATGATATATTAAATTACATTAACTAATATTAGCTCACTAAAAGATTCTTTTTCTCACTCGGGTAATACATTGATATATATGCAATATATGTTAATTGCATTATTTTATTTTGTTACAATAAATATTATATATGTTATATATAATATTGTAACATGTTATAATTACTAATGCAACATGATTAGTGGAGATTAAACAAGGTTAGGGTTTGATTTTGGATAGCTCATTCTTGTAGCTTCTAGAAGCTTTTCTTTTTTTCAAGAGCAAAGATATTTGTGTTGATATTTTTAAGTGACTCATGCTTTAACCCAACCCAAACCCTAGCCTTAGTTAAATCTCTAAAAAGGTTACATGAACCATGGTTGTATCAATGATTATGACAACATTTCATTATTCATCACAAATAATTCTTCTTCTTCTTCTTCCTTGATGCAAAGCTTTCTTGCTTTGCTTTTTGTGATGAAAGTGAGTGAGAATAAGAAAACAAATGAGAGAAAAAATCCTACTTCATCATCCTCATCTACCCTTACCATTTAGATGAGGGTGTTCACTTCATTTTGTGAGTGAGAGCTTGTGTTAATAAAACTTCAAGGTAGATCATCTTTGTTATCGAAGATCGGAAGCAAGTTTGCATCATTCTCTTCGTGGAGCCTCTCTAGAGTCCGGATGCACGATGATCGCAGCGAAGGGACCTCAACACGGAGCTTTAGAAGTGAAGGACCGGATCTATAAAGGTTGTAATCCCTCTCACTTAGTGTTAAAGTGTTTAACATGCTTGTTTTCGCCTAATCTCTAGTTTAAAGATCTTGGTTTACGCTTGTTCGGCACGGCTAAATTTTAAATCGGGCATGGTTGATGCCTTATAGACCCTTATGCGTGTGCCTAGCATCCCTACAGTGGTATCAGAGCCAAGCTAGAGCTTTAGGCGAAGTCTAGGCGAAGCTTAAAGTCCGATCGAACTCCGAATACCCGATAAAACCTAGTTTCTGGAAAAAATTTTAAAATGTTGATTTTTTCGTATTAAAAATATTCAGAAAATCATGCAGGGAAATATAGGAATTACTGTGAAGTACGGACCACTGAATCGATCACGTGACCGCGGAACCGCGGCTAAACCACGCACGTGGCCGCGGTTCCGCGGCTGAATAGTGACATTGGGGCCCGCTACTTCACAGTAATATTCCTGGGTTCTTTTGCACTATTCTGGGAATTTTTAATTCCACTCAAGTGTTGAGTTTTCTGGGTTGTATTGGGAGCTCGTTGATTCGATCGGAAAATTTAACTTCGTTTAAGTTTTTTCCGGATAATTTTAGAAACTGTTAAAAAGTTCGAACGGATATTAATAACTCACTTTTTCCCCTGTCGGAAAATTTTTCAAAAGTTGGATTTTTTCTCGAGTTTGAAACTTTCGAAAAATCATGCAAGTAACACGGTGGACCCTCTAGAAGACAACAAACCTTAACTCGATTATGTGACCGTCTTGAACTGCCTCTAAACCTTAGGGTTTGTGGCAGTACGGCGTTGCCACATGTGAGGCGTTGGCTTGACCCTTCTACGGCTGGACCATTGGTACTGTGGCATGTGATGGATAATTTTTTATCTCCGCTCAAGTGTTGAGCTATTTGGGAAATCTTGGGTGTTTGATTATTCGATCGGAAAGTTTAACACTGTCTTTTTATCTGGAATGTGATACAATATTTGGAATCCACATGTAGTTATGAGATAACTAATTTGAATGTTATAAATCTAGCAGTTCAATCTCAGATGATAGGTTGCCACAGAATTTTGATATGATCAAAAGTCCGTCGCAATCACGTAGCGTACGCGGATACTCGCCGGGTAAACTTAATAGACAGCCACGCCCCAAAGCCCCGACCAAGTGACTGTAGGAGAACCCCGTCGCCAAAAGCATCCGTTCGGGTGCTCGCGGCAGTGGTGTTCCGCCTTATTGCACTTCGTCGACGGCATCTGGGGTTCGGCCGTCTACTCAAGTTTGCGATGAGCATTCGATCAGGATGTCGGGAATCTTGTTGAATTTCCCGACTTGATATTGAAAAGAGTTTTCGATAACTGAGACTAAAATGCAGGGTTTATAATTGTTAGGCATGCGATGTCTAAGGAATTCATTTGGTTAGGCATTCGATGTCTAAGGAGGTTGCGGATTCCAACTGTTGTAGTTTTACACTTTCTTTTCTGTGACCGTAAGTGTAATATGTGGTGTATCGCCGGTTTCGTTGCTATACATCAACGACAATTGGGATACGCATATTTACTTACGTTGATGATATGTGATATTATGTGTTGCTGTGATATTTTATATTGGATCATCGCATTTTGAATAGCCGGGGTTTTTATGTGAGATGAGAGTTTTTCTTTTTCATTCATGTAAAATTCAGTTGTATGTAATATTCATTTATTGGGGCACTTCCGGGCTGAGGATGATGTCACCATTGTATATTATTTACTTTTCCGCATTAGGTAGACCCAAGGCGGGGAGCACAAGTAACCGGGTTCTAGGGTCTAGTGGGAGACCATCTCGAGGAGTCGAGACCGGGTCTCCTAACCCTAGAATTGGCAGTGTTGCTTGCCGCTCTCGTAGGGGTCTAGAGATGTGGGTTTGGCTATTCATCGTGACCGTGGAATTCGTGTTTTATACAGGCTCGTATTAAAACACGGACGTCCTAGTATATCCAATATTTCATATATGTTCTTCTGCTGCAATATTCTGTAATGAGATCATATTACTGCCTGAGACGAATATTTATATTATATATATGAGATATATGTTATATTGCAGATTTCATTTCAAATGTGATGCTTGTGAAGCATAATAAAATAGGACTTCATTAATGAGATTAATGAAATAAAAGAAACCTAAGATGTTGTAGAAAACTTGTTTAAAAACTGGTAGCTCTAGTTCTTGTTTTGCATAACGGTGTTCCTTGTAGAGCATCCAGCACCTTATTCGATAAGGAAAGAGCCGAGATCCCTTCACCGGGAGTGATCTCTTTCGTGAAACTAGCAGATACTACAAACTCGGTTTGTCTTTGTATTGCTTATATAGTTTTTGCTTTGCATAGTGGTATTTGTGAAATATCCTGCACCTTATTCGATGAGGAAAGAGCCGACGATCCCTTCACCGGGAGTGACCTCTTTAGCAAAACTAGAAAAACCTCAAAAACACTCCATTAAAAATCACTCGATTCTACGACGATATCAAGTTCATTACGCAAAGGGTTTTCTTAAAAACCTGTCGTAGCCCTCCGTCATTTCAGATAAGTACTTCATAGTATTCGTGATGCGTTTGTTGGTTTTCGTCAAGGCGTAGTGTGCGGTACCTATTTATGCTTATTTGTATAAGCATATGATGCGATTGAGTTAGGGTAGTCATGCGACTTCGTTGGCTTTCGTCAAGGGCCGTGCGGATAGGTTTAATTCAATCGGGAAATGACGGGTTGAACTTGACTAGTAGCCTATGGTTTGTTGGCTTTCGTCAAGGTCATAGGATACTAGGGGTAAAAGATTATTGGGAATTTCAAGTGTTGAAATTTGCAATGAGATTGCATACCTTCTATGAGATAGTTGGATCCCGATACCCGCTGTGAGTAAGAGTTACTCCTGTGAGAGTTTTACACATTACAATTAGCCGATCAAGTAGGTGTCTAGAAATGTGTTAACGGGGTTACGCCCCTGGGAAAACGAGGTTTACTTTAATTAGGTCCGTGCGAAAGCACGGGGAACCTCCCTCAAAGTACCGGCACTGGCCTGGCTAAAAGATTGGCGAACTTGTAGAGTGTAATTAATCCCGGCTAGTCTTTCCTTTTAGGGTTTGAAGGAAGATTTGACTAATACAGTGGGAGACATCCTGATTAGATAAATTGATAACCAATCTAATCTTGTAAAAGCGCACGCTGAGTGTTTTCTTCTCTCTCTCTCCTGGTTACGACTATGTCACGCCTTAATCAAGATAATAATACGGATGTATTGACCGAACCCGCTTGTTATACTGCGCTTAGGAACGTTGGTCCCGCTCCAACTTATAATTGTTATAAGACAGAGCAGAAAATAGGGGATTATCAGAATTCCCGTGCCGCCCAAACGAAGAAAGTGCATGTTGATGTATCTTCTTCGGGTGTGTTCATTATAGAGGACTGTTTCTCAGTATCCTTTACGTCCTGGGTATGAGATACGGGATCAGGATCGCACATATGTAATTTGTTACATGGGCTACAGATAGGTAGAGAACTGAGAACGGGTGATAAATTTCATGAGATAGAAACGGTGCAAGTGTTGCAGCCAAGTTTGTTGGTAGTTATCACCCTGTATTACTAGAATACATTGATTCTGAACGAATGTTATTTGATACCGAACCTGATGTACAACATCATATCAGTCTCTTTATTAGTAAAGAAAGGATATAATTTTGTATTGTTGGATAATGTTTTGAACATTTCCTATATCAAGAGTTGATCGGTTCAGGCACGTTATCTAAAAGCATAGACGTTCTAAGTCAAACCACAGTTCTTAACGTACAGAACACACACAAGAGGAAGAGTTCAGAAATGAACGAATCCTTCTTGAGGCATTATAGACTAAGTCATATCAATGCGACCCGACTAGCTGAAGTTACATATAGATGCATATTTAAATTAGTTTGAATTTACATCTTGTGAAACTTGCCGGTCATGTCACAGAGATAAGATGACCACAACTCCGTTTATTGGAAACAGAGAAAGAGTTAGTGAACCCTTGGGATTGATACATGCTGATGTATGAAGGTCCCCTGTCTACAAATCCCAGGACTGGTTCTTTATACTTCATTAGATTCACTGATGATCTCTCAAGATTCAGCCATATGTTCCTGTTGAAACACATGTCCGAAGCTTTTGAGATAATCAATGAATATGAGTTAGAAGTAGAGAACCAAAAAGGGTATAAGTATTATGTCCTTTGATGAGATCAAGGAGGAGAATACTTAAGCACGGAATTCCTGGACTATTCTAAAGGAGAATGAGATTCTCTCTCAGCATTACTCCTCCGTATACACCACAGCACGTAGGTGTATCGGGGCGGAGCAATCACACCCTATTGGATATGGTGAGCTCTATGATGAGTACTACTGAGTTTCCTATTTCCTTTTGGGAGTTATGCACTTGAGAAGCTGCATACCTGTTGAATAGGGTTCCAATCAAATCAGTTGCCTACCACTTCATATGTGATATGGAATGGGAAGAGCCCATATCTTAAGTTTGTTAAGATTGGGGTTGTCCAGCCTATGTCTAAAAGCATAATCCGGACAAGCCCGAGGCAAAGTCAGATCTGTGGAAGTTTGTTGGATATCCCAAGCATTCGCAAGGGAATATCTTCTACAAAACCGAGGAACAAAAGATGTTTTGTTTCTCAGCATGCCACCTTTGTGAAAGGGAATTTCTTGTGAAGAAATTATTGGTCATGAGGTAGAACTGGAAGAAGTTCCAGCTATACAAACTGCAGCTGATGATTTGGTAGAACCAAAAGATTCAATAGTTTCCAATGAACCTCAGCCTCTCCGCCGATCTAGTAGGGTTCCTCACCCACCTGAGAGATACTTCGGTTTCTCTATGACAGTGGGAGCGAGGATTGCATCATGAGATGATGACCCAACTAGTTTTCGAGCAGGCCATCAGGAGTGGGACTCTGTAAGAATGGATGGATGCTTAGTGATCTGAGATCGAATCCTTATACACCAACAAAGTATGGACTTTGGTTGCTTTATCTGATGGGTTAAATCCCCATCAAGAGCAAGTATATCCTAAGAAGATTACTTGGTATACATGGAAAAGTTGAGACTTTCAAAGCTATACTTAAGCCCATCCAGATCCTACTTGCCACTGCTACATACCATGACTACGATATCTGGTGGTTGGATGTCATGACTGCTTTTCTAAATATTGTTTTAGAAAAGAACGTCTATAAGCACACAGCCAGAGGGCTTCGTAAACAGTGGGAGCAGCGGAAACGTGTGCAAGATGCTTTATAGGATAAAGCAGGCATCGCGGAGTTGGAACATCTGTTTTGATGTGGTAGTCAATGAGTTTGACTTCATCAAAATGGTAGATGAACCTTGTATATACAAAAAGGTAGTAGGGAGTATAGTGGTGATCCTCGTAGAGTACGTGGATGACATACTCTTGATAAGGAAGGAGTTTCCTATGCTACGCTCGGTCAATCTCCGCTTATCACAAGGATTCTCCATATAGGATCAAAGTGATACCTCCTAAATCCTGGGTTTTGGATCTATGAGATAGATCTATTTGGATGTTAGGATACTCACTAGTTGTAGTGAGATGGTATCAATCGATCCTGGGGAGAATCACTGGAAAGGTTCCAGGGTGATAACGATGACTGAATCTCAGTCGCAGGCATTGTCTTTACCCTCAGTGGAGGGACGGTATGTTGGAAGAGTTCCAAGCTAGATACCGTGACTTACTAGACGATTAAAGGCAAGATACATCGTTACCAAGGATGCTACCAAATAGGCAGTCTGGATATATATAAGTTCATGAGATGAACTTCATTCCTGCCATTGTGTGACAATGGAGTTGTGGCTTAGGCCAAGGAACCCCCGTCCCATCAGAAATCCAGACATAATTCTCAGGCAGTATCACCTGATCATGGAGATGGTTGATCTCCAGGGAGATCGAGGTTAGGAGAGTAGACACAAAGGACAACAGCGCGGATCCACTCACAAAGGCCTTTTTCCCAGTAGAGATTTTTATGGGATGGTTGAGTATGAGATACTTCAACTACAGCTAATTGTTGGGTATGTGATACCACAACAGATGGCCCTAGTGCAAATGGGAGATTGTTAGTTATATGTATGCCCTAGAGGCCATTACTGTACATACAATGTATATTGTAGTGGATACTTGGACATATATAAGGAGGACTTTCTTGCTCGACATGATAGTACGCTATCTGGTTGTACTTTATCTTAACATGTATTCTGATTGTCTCTGTGTTACATGTTGATAAAGCCCTTAGGATATGTACTCGACTACTAGGACTATGATGAGATCATACTAGTGGGGCCACGGTAGTCGACAAGTACATCCTATAACTGTTCCTAGTCGAGGGTGTATCGAGACAGGGCATCGATACACCAGAGTAGACTAGCGTATACGCATCTTGACCCATATGATGGGCGATGGATGATCCCATATCCATCGGTGTTTGACATCAAGGATGGTGTACGGGTGCTCAGTAGAGACCGGGTACACTGTACGGACTCGTCAATAACTCCCAGATGGTATTATACCTCACGTCAGATGGCAGTTCCCCGGTGACACTGGTACAGAGTAATCTGTTGACCCGAGATCGTCATAGAGTCTTGTGTGATTCCCACTGTGCTTTGATTTCCATCATACCACGTCCAAGAGGGCGTGCAAAAAGTTGGCTTTTGGGTACAGTCCCGAATCACATGGAGGCAATGAGCGATAGGAGGGGATTCGTCTCTCCCGGTATAGGGAGTTGATGTTGTGCTGTGTTCGATTGGCTATAACTGGAAATCCCTGGACAGGGTTGCTGAGATTTACTGGTAAGTGTTATCAGTAGTTTCTCGAACTGTTATAGACCTCATATCGACACGACTTATCAAGCTACTGGGGTCTGACGTTTACCACCCCTAGGCGAGATATGCGACATATCAGACGACGAGACCGGACTGTACGGGAGTGTTACTGATTGGATTCGCAGGAGAATGTACAGGCTTGCTTGTTGATCTTCTGATCGCTCAATACCTTGGTGGCTGTTACGTTTAGCTGACCGCTTACAGCTTGTGAGTGTTTGATATGATCATCACCTACTGCCGGCGTATTGACGATTCTTTAGAGTCTTACACAGAGGTTTCTTGTCTCAGGAAAAATGGAGTAGGAGCACATATGTGATATGTGCGGGACTGAGGATAATGCGATATGAGATACCGTATTCTATTCTCGCGATATTTGATATCAGCCGGGTCATCGGGTCAAGTGTTGATTCGATGAATCGGTAAATGTGATATTAGTCGGTTATATGCGATATAGCCGGATTGACGGATCAAGTTTTGTTTCGATAATTTAATGTATAATAATATATATGATATATTAAATTACATTAACTAATATTAGCTCACTAAAAGATTCTTTTTCTCACTCGGGTAATACATTGATATATATGCGATATATGTTAATTGCATTATTTTATTTTGTTACAATAAATATTATATATGTGATATATAATATTGTAACATATTATAATTACTAATGCAACATGATTAAAGGAGATTAAACAAGGTTAGGGTTTGAGTTGGGTTAGTTCATTCTTGTAGCTTCTAGAAGCTTTTCTTTTTTTCAAGAGCAAAGATATTGGTGTTGATATTTTTAAGTGACTCATACTTTAACCCAACCCAAACCCTAGCCATAGTTAAATCTCTAAAAAGGTTACATGAACCATGGTTGTATCAATGATTATGACAACATTTCATTATTAATCACAAATGATTCTTCTTCTTCTTCTTCCTTGATGCAAAGCTTTCTTGCTTTGCTTTTTTTGATGAAAGTGAGTGAAAATTGTAAGCCCGCGGGGGCGCCCCGGCCGTCGATCCGACGCCGGAAACGCGGAAAACAAAAACTTTGCGAACTTTGCAAAACGGCACCACCGCGGACTTTTTACCCAGATCGGGCCATTAACCTAGCAACTAGCAAAATAGAAAAGAGTAGAGATGCTATACCAAGCGATCCGTGTCCTTCGGTCTTCGTCTCCACTCCGATCTCCCGCGGAATCTCCGTCACCTCCTCGCTCGTCGGAAAGGGCACCACGTAGCCGGAATCTTTTACGGGCTCCCGCCTCTTGACCGAGGCAACTCGGGCGCGAAGTTGGCTAGCCGACGCGTCCAAGGCTTGCTATAGAATAGTGTAGTAGCTTGTCTCTTTTGGGGTTCTTGAAGTTGCCTTGATGGAAGGATGTGAGGAGGAGAAGAAAAGCAACTCAAGAAAATGTGCTTATGAACTTGGTAGCAAGAAAAAAGATATGAAGCATTTTTTTTTCTCACTCAAAGTGAAATGATCCTCTCCCTCACACTAAAGTGGCCGGCCCCCTTGTTCAAGAAATGAGATTGGAGAGAGAAAAAATGCAAGAAAGAATATATCAACAATGTGGAAAATGGTCACTCTCATTTCTCATTTCAATCCCTTCACAACCTATCACAAGAAAAGCAAGTGATGAGATTAAAAAAAAGAATCTCATCATGAAGCAAGTCTCATCATGCCACAAATAAGCAAGAAAGCCCCTCCACTAAGTGTTAATTGCAAACTTGCAATTAACACCCTCCATCAAGAAAGTCCGACCGAGAAGGAATGAAGGAAAACCGGTCGGAACGGAATGCAAACTGGCAACTTCAGAAAACCGATCCCGTAATAAATTACAGGAAAACCCCACTACTGCAAATACATGCCCGCATTTGTATTCCCACTGAACACAAATGCAAAGAGACAAAACTACACTATCAAATACTAGAATCCGGCTTAAGCCAAAGCCGGCTAGTTAAAATCTGTCCGATCACGATCCGTGCAATACCGCACGTATCTGATCGAACCCTGCCATATCTCCATACGGCCTCTACAGCGTTTCGCCCGAAACTTGAGTAACTGTCTGTGTGGTGGACTCTAAAGACTCGTCAATACTGTGGCTGTGGATTTAACCACTAGCACGTCAGAGGTATAAGCCAATACGTGACGGGCCACCAGGTATTGACCAAAAGGGACGTCGATGAGCGAACTCATCCTGACACCCTACTGAGCCTGTCAGTGACAATATCCGTACAGTCCGGTCCGTTCGTCTATGAGCATCGCATGGCGGGCCTAGGGGGTTGGTAAAAGTCAGACCCCCAAAAGCGGTACAAGTCGTGTCGGAGTGTAGCCCAGAACACCCTGAGATACTACTGGAATACCTACCAGCAAATCTCCTGCCTTGGCCAAGGACTTTTCATGTTCTGGCTCTCCTAGACACAGCACGACCTCACCCCCAATACCGGGAGAGACGAACCCCTGCAGATCCGCTCACTGCCTCCATGTGGCTCGGGACTGTACCCAACTAAAACCTGTTTGCACGACTCCTTTGAGCCGTGGTAGGGTAGTAATCAAAGTACAGTGGGAACTCACACGAGACAAATGACGATCCCAGGTCGATGAACTAACCTGTACACATGTCACCTGGGAACTGCTATCTGACGTCTGGTATATCCCAACTAGCAGGTTCCCGGCGAGTCCTGTCCGGTGTACTCATAACCCAATGAGCACCTGTATACATCTTAGGTGAACCAACTGACACCAGTGGCTTGTGAGACCGGCCACCGCCCCTCGTCGGGGTCTCGACTGTATACACTAGTCTACTGTGGAGAATCGATGCCCTGTCTCGAAACTCCCTCGACTAGGGACCATTTAAGGATGTGCTTATAGACCCCAGCTCCCACTTATATGATCGCCCTCATACTGCTGGAAGTCAAGCAAGAATCCTAGGGGCTTTATCAACGTGTAATAGCGACTCGAAAGGTCACCTAAAGCAGTACACGATGATAAAGATAAACCAGATAGCATACTATCATCTCGAGTAAGACTGTCCTACCGGGATAGGTCCTCCCCTCAATCATTGCAATCACGTGCCTGTGATCCAATAATTGACTCTGAGGGCACTATCTCCAACAATCTCCCACTTGCACTCAAGGCTAATTATTGCGATGTCGCATACTCACAGCCCGTGTGATACCGAACACCCAACTCCTCTACTAGTCAGTCTCACAAAGCTCGTTTGCGAAACTATTGCGTTCGAGGAATAGCCTCGGTGAGTGGATCCGCTTTGATGTTTCTTTCTATGTCTCTCTATATCTCATGTTCGCAGAGAAAACTATCTCCCGAAAACGAGCAATACCTGTCCTAGAATGTCTGGATGTCTGATGGGACCTAGTTCAGAAATGAACTCCAAATCCAAACTTCTTAGACTGTATCGACAACTGAACTTAATCAGTGTCCTGCGCCATGCCTTCCCTCAGTATCCACCTGGATCACCTGTCCAAAATACTGCCCCTCGTCAGAGGAAAAACTATAACTCTGACAGCCACTCTGCCATCCAGGTCACCTTGGAAGCCTGGAATGATAACCGTCTCGTAAAGGAGGCTGTCGTTATCAATTCCCTAGAACATCAACTTATGTTCTAAAACTGCTTCCGACTGTTTCTCCAGGATTGGATCAATATCAACTTATTGCACCTACTGCAAGAACGACATCTGGTGTGGTACTTGACATCTCATGATTGACTCAATTGCCTAAGCAAGTGATCTGTCAATCATGCGTATCCCTCTCCTCTTTAGTCTGCAAGACACCTTTAGAGAGGGTGACTCCATTACCTGCAGGTACACTACCGTGCCAGGAGTCGTCCATTCTAAATACTCATAGAATGCGGTCAAAGTACCCAGATTGGGAAACCACCCAAATCTAGATCTAAAACCATAGATCTAGTAACCAGAATGTCTGATATAATATCCAAGTCCTATGAGGAGAAACTACTGTGTGACGACCAAAGTATAACCGATCGTAGTATAGGAATATTACTTCCTACTCTGTGTATGTCATCAAATACCAGGACATCACACCCTACTACCTTCTCAACAGATCCATCCCCTATTCTGATGACGTCAAACCTATGACTGTCACATCAGAAATAGATGATCTATCTCCGCTACATCTGCTTTAGTCTATGAATAGACATAAGCCTGATGTCCACCAATTCTTCCGCTGCTCCCACTGACTACGACAACCCTCTGGCAGAGTCATATAGACGTGTACTTCTAAAACCAGTTTAGAACGACGCTATACTCATCCTCCCGCCGGGTCTCGCAGCCTGGAACAACAGCAATGGCAAGTCTGGGTAAACAAGAACCTCCCTGCCACCGTCCTTGAGCATACCGAAGTACCTCTCGAGTGCCTGAGGTTACCCACCGTATCTGCGGAGTGGCCAGTGGAATGTCAATCCAGATTGAATCTTTAGGTTCTTATGAAATCTTCAGTAATCGTTTGTGGTTCTGGAATCACTTCCAGTTCTACCATACTCCCACTACTGTTTTCTGAAAAAAAATCCATTTTTGATAAAACTGTGGCGAGTCAAGAACAATATCACTATTGATCTTCCAGATGGTAGAAAGTCAACCCTCGTCATAGCCCGGGTCAACCCACAAGCAGCCACTACTGAAACGTGCCTTGAGTTATCCGGAGTCTGGTTTTAAGCATAAGCCGGACAACTCCCCGTATCTTAACAATGTCAAGATATGAACTGTTCTATATCCAAGAAACAGAGGCACTGATTTAATTGAACCAGATTCAAATCATGCAGCTGTCTCCAGTGCATGTCAACTAAATGGAAAGAGGCCGATCAGCGTTACTCAACCTAGGAATGCTTCCAATTATGAGTAACCTGAAAGAGAAGCAAGTTCTCTTAAACATTACTATCAACTGAATACTATACACAAGTATCTACATCTTCGATCACCTTGAAGAATCCCGATACTTGCAATACCTGGTTCTCTACTGTATTCTTATACCTATAACTCCTCTAAACTTAGACCCTGTGTTTCTACGAAACACATGTCTAAGAACTAGAGAAGTTAAAAGTAAACAGAATATAGTACGAGGACCTACCCCTCTGTCCTAATGGACACTGGACAATATACAATACTCTGTATAAGTCCCTTGAGTCTAGTGACTCATTCACTGTGTGTCGTAGGTTGAAAACTGTACTTTTGGTTAAGAAGAATTACACCGTTGTTCAATGCTCCTTACCTAACCATCCACTGGTATAGGTAAATGTCATAGACATAATCTCAAAAAGATATGTCTCACTCTATAAAAATAGACGTACAGATATATCAATTTGAAATTGGTGCATAACTACGGATATTCAAAACCAAATATTTGCCGACCGGCAAACAACCCAGGTGAGTTCCTCAAATATCACTGATTACAACGAATCCCGATATAATGAGGATGGTCACCTAATTCCCAATAACTTACTCCCACTCATCACCTGTAAAACCATACAGATGTGAGAATCCAACCTGGTAAATACATACCCTGGAGTAAGTGTTTAATCGGGAAATCAGTTTTCTTTTAACAGTACACAGTGAAACTGAAACATTGAAATGTTTCGTTGGGGTATGCTGGTATTCCTAGTAATGCCTCTTCCATTATCCAGATTCACAACTATAACTGTATAATTCTTTGCCACCTCTCCAAATCCCTTTATATGTCTTTAGTCATTACCTTCTGTACACCCCTTTAGGCCAAATGGTTTTCTTCCTTCCCTACCGTTCGGCACCAGCCTATGGTTTGGAAGAAGACTATCCAAAAAGCATAAAGGGTGTACTGTCCTAGTCCTAGGAGCACTCGCAATGCGAGAGAAGGTGAGGATAAAAGACAACTGAATGAACTTAATTTATAGGTGATTTAGGATTGACAAAGAAGTACATGGTTTGGTCGTGAATAGCAGTCGCAATTTACTTTGCCCTCTTACTAATCCCTTGCTTTGTCTGAACTTAATACCTTCTGTACACCGTTTAGGCTAATTGGCTTTCTTCATTTCCCACCGTTCGGCACCAGCCTAAGGTTTGGAAGAAGACTATCCAATTTGCGTAATAGGTGTACTATCTCCTAAACCAAGGAGTACTCGTAACCTGAGAGAAGGTAAAAGGTAAAGACAACTGAATAGTCCTATTCGTTTTCTCCAGAACCGGAAACCATCCTCGAAGTCCTTCGAGTTCGTATATAACCATACGATGGTTTTGTCCAATGGAAGTGGACGTTCGTAGTAATACGGGGTGTCCCGGAGAAAAGGGTAAAAGTAGGAGTGGCAAAAAGGTCTGCAACTCTGACAATCCAAAAGCCAGTGTTAAGAAGGTTCGGTCAACTTGGTTACTGAGTCATAGTCTAGGGTCAGGTCAATGGTCGTTGCCAGAGAGAGAGAAAAGAAACACTCAGCGTGCACTCTAACCTAGATCAGAATGGTTACCAATTTATCTAATCTGGAAACCTCCCACTGTAACGTCAAATTCTTCCCCAAACCTGAAAGAAGAATTAGCCGGGATAGCCCGAGGAGTAAACCAACTCATCAGTGGGAATCGGGATCCAACTATCATCGCATGATAACGTGACGGAATCCGCTCACGCTGTCACACTCCAGAAGGTATGCGCATATCTGGCAAGTTTCAGTTCTTTTGAAACTCCCGATGTGGATTTTTGCCCCATGCTCTTATGACCTTGGCGTGAGGTCAAAATATCATAAGTCACATGTCAAGTTCTACCCGTCATTATCCTGGTTAATTTGAACCCACCCGTACATACCCTTGACGTAGGCCAAAATAGTAGTACGACTGTCCCAAACCAACGCATCTATCTATGCAACAGATAAATACCCGGCAGCTACCAAACACTATGCCTTGGCGTGAGGTCAAAATACATAGCTTGAATACTACCGAATATTTAACTGAAATGACGGAGGGCTACGAATGGTTTCTGGCGAAAACCTTTAACGTAATGAACTTGATATCGTTGAAGGAACGGATAGCTTTTTAGAAAAATATAGTAACGAAAACCTTCGCTAAAGAGGTCACTCCCGGTGAAGGGATCTCGGCTCTTTCCCCGTAGAATGAGGTGCAGGATATTCCAAATGAATACCACGATGCAAAGCAAAAGTAATCGGCTATAGTGAAGTTACTGCCCTAACGCAAACTTTTGTCCAAGGGGTCACTCCCGGTGAAGGGATCTCGGCCCTTGCCTCGTCGACTGAGGAGCAGGATATTCCAACTGAATACCACGGTGCAAAACAAAAGTGAACGTCCTTGCAATAACAGCTTTTGAAAAGTGTTCCAACAACATCAGATTAGGTTTGTTTATCTTGCATTGATCTGAATCAACGCAGTCCCATCAATTGATCACACCACAAAGAACGAAAATATACTGACGTACGTATATGCCATCCGCATTCGCCACTGGGTCCCGTCATCACTCGTTAGGTTAGCTAACTAACGACAGAGCGGGGACTGGACTAGCGCGGATGAAAAACATATACAACATCTACTAATATATATACCAATATATAGTATTTCGCTCAAGGCGTGATAAAATGCAACACAGAAATGTATAGCAACACAGATCAATACAGATATCTGGGATCCCCGGGTTTCACAGAGCCGCTGAAACCCGACGTTCCCCTGGTCGTGTGGATAGCCTGTGCAATGAAAATCCTAGACCCCTACGGGTGCGGCAAGTTACCCGCCAAAACCTGAAGCGAGGCAGCCCCCTTCAGCAACGTGAATGGACCACCCAACACTTCACAGAATCCGGTAACTTGGGCACCCCTCCTGGGTCAACCCTATACCCCCTACGAGTGCGGCGAATAGCCCGCCAATTCTAGAGTGAAGCCCCCTCCGTCTCAATGCCATGAGATGCGGGCTTGTTGCCCTCTAGAACCCGGCTATCCGTGCACCCCTCCGCGGGGTAATCCTAGTACAGAAAGTAAAATATACATACAACGGGTACATCGACCGCAACCAGGTCGTGCCCCAAAAGAATAATACAAACAGGCAGTGACGGCAGTCCACATGTCGGACGCTCGCCCCGCAATATCAAATGTACATAAATACAACATAACTGTACTACCACTGCAACCAGGCTATCCCCCACGACCGATCCGCAACAACACAGTACAAACACAGAACATCAACGTGAATGTCACGTTCGCAAATCCGTCTAACCGGGCTATAGCAGATAGACTGGATTTACCGATCGAGTGACATTCACGGTCGCAGATATAATGTAAGAACTGTGAACTAGCATGTTTAAAATATCCGATCGAACAAATTTATCAAAGTGGGCCCCCAAAAAGAACTGTAGCACTTACAGAAAACCTGGGCCCAAATAAAATATCCCAAAAGCCCTATTTCTATACCACAAGCATACTGGGAAAATTTGGTGCCACAATTCCTCTTATCCGCCGCGCAAGCGCGGCCAAACCAGGGTTTTGGCCGCGCTTCCGCGGTGGAACTGAGGAATTAGTGGATCGTATTTTCCCAGATTTCTTATAATTGCTTGTACATGCCTCTGCAACAACCTGAAAAATTTTAGGAGCTCAAAAAATTTCAACAGAGAACATATGTGCACAAAAATACGGATTTTGGGGATTTTGTTCGATCGGGTTCTAAACGCGCTAGAGCAAGCTAGGCTAGCTTAATGGTGTGGCTCTGATACCAATGTAAGCCCGCGGGGGCGCCCCGGCCGTCGATCCGACGCCGGAAACGCGGAAAACAAAAACTTTGCGAACTTTGCAAAACGGCACCACCGCGGACTTTTTACCCGGATCGGGCCATTAACCTAGCAACTAGCAAAATAGAAAAGAGTAGAGATGCTATACCAAGCGATCCGTGTCCTTCGGTCTTCGTCTCCACTCCGATCTCCCGCGGAATCTCCGTCACCTCCTCGCTCGTCGGAAAGGGCACCACGTAGCCGGAATCTTTTACGGGCTCCCGCCTCTTGACCGAGGCAACTCGGGCGCGAAGTTGGCTAGCCGACGCGTCCAAGGCTTGCTATAGAATAGTGTAGTAGCTTGTCTCTTTTGGGGTTCTTGAAGTTGCCTTGATGGAAGGATGTGAGGAGGAGAAGAAAAGCAACTCAAGAAAATGTGCTTATGAACTTGGTAGCAAGAAAAAAGATATGAAGCATTTTTTTTTCTCACTCAAAGTGAAATGATCCTCTCCCTCACACTAAAGTGGCCGGCCCCCTTGTTCAAGAAATGAGATTGGAGAGAGAAAAAATGCAAGAAAGAATATATCAACAATGTGGAAAATGGTCACTCTCATTTCTCATTTCAATCCCTTCACAACCTATCACAAGAAAAGCAAGTGATGAGATTAAAAAAAAGAATCTCATCATGAAGCAAGTCTCATCATGCCACAAATAAGCAAGAAAGCCCCTCCACTAAGTGTTAATTGCAAACTTGCAATTAACACCCTCCATCAAGAAAGTCCGACCGAGAAGGAATGAAGGAAAACCGGTCGGAACGGAATGCAAACTGGCAACTTCAGAAAACCGATCCCGTAATAAATTACAGGAAAACCCCACTACTGCAAATACATGCCCGTATTTGTATTCCCACTGAACACAAATGCAAAGAGACAAAACTACACTATCAAATACTAGAATCCGGCTTAAGCCAAAGCCGGCTAGTTAAAATCTGTCCGATCACGATCCGTGCAATACCGCACGTATCTGATCGAACCCTGCCATATCTCCATACGGCCTCTACAGCGTTTCGCCCGAAACTTGAGTAACTGTCTGTGTGGTGGACTCTAAAGACTCGTCAATACTGTGGCTGTGGATTTAACCACTAGCACGTCAGAGGTATAAGCCAATACGTGACGGGCCACCAGGTATTGACCAAAAGGGACGTCGATGAGCGAACTCATCCTGACACCCTACTGAGCCTGTCAGTGACAATATCCGTACAGTCCGGTCCGTTCGTCTATGAGCATCGCATGGCGGGCCTAGGGGGTTGGTAAAAGTCAGACCCCCAAAAGCGGTACAAGTCGTGTCGGAGTGTAGCCCAGAACACCCTGAGATACTACTGGAATACCTACCAGCAAATCTCCTGCCTTGGCCAAGGACTTTTCATGTTCTGGCTCTCCTAGACACAGCACGACCTCACCCCCAATACCGGGAGAGACGAACCCCTGCAGATCCGCTCACTGCCTCCATGTGGCTCGGGACTGTACCCAACTAAAACCTGTTTGCACGACTCCTTTGAGCCGTGGTAGGGTAGTAATCAAAGTACAGTGGGAACTCACACGAGACAAATGACGATCCCAGGTCGATGAACTAACCTGTACACATGTCACCTGGGAACTGCTATCTGACGTCTGGTATATCCCAACTAGCAGGTTCCCGGCGAGTCCTGTCCGGTGTACTCATAACCCAATGAGCACCTGTATACATCTTAGGTGAACCAACTGACACCAGTGGCTTGTGAGACCGGCCACCGCCCCTCGTCGGGGTCTCGACTGTATACACTAGTCTACTGTGGAGAATCGATGCCCTGTCTCGAAACTCCCTCGACTAGGGACCATTTAAGGATGTGCTTATAGACCCCAGCTCCCACTTATATGATCGCCCTCATACTGCTGGAAGTCAAGCAAGAATCCTAGGGGCTTTATCAACGTGTAATAGCGACTCGAAAGGTCACCTAAAGCAGTACACGATGATAAAGATAAACCAGATAGCATACTATCATCTCGAGTAAGACTGTCCTACCGGGATAGGTCCTCCCCTCAATCATTGCAATCACGTGCCTGTGATCCAATAATTGACTCTGAGGGCACTATCTCCAACAAAAATAAGAAAACAAATGAGAGCAAAAATCCTACTTCATCATCCTCATATACCCTTACCATTTAGATGAGGGTGTTCACTTCATTTTGTGAGTGAGAGCTTGTGTTAATGAAACTTCAAGGTAGATCATCTTTGTTATCGAAGATCGGAAGCAAGTTTGCATCATTCTCTTCGTGGAGCCTCTCTAGAGTCCGGATGCACGATGATCGCAGCGAAGGGACCTCAACACGGAGCTTTAGAAGTGAAGGACCGGATCTACAAAGGTTGTAATCCCTCTCACTTAGTGTTAAAGTGTTTAACATGCTTGTTTTCGCCTAATCTCTAGTTTAAAGATCTTGGTTTACGCTTGTTCGGCACGGCTAAATTTTAAATCGGGCATGGTTGATGCCTTATAGACCCTTATGCGTGTGCCTAGCATCCCTACAGTGGTATCAGAGCCAAGCTAGAGCTTTAGGCGAAGTTTAAAGTCCGATCGAACTCCGAATACCCGATAAAACCTAGTTTCTGGAATTTTTTTTAAAATGTTGATTTTTTCGTATTAAAAATATTCAGAAAATCATGAAGGGAAATATAGGAATTACTGTGAAGTACGGACCACTGAATCGATCACGTAACCGCGGAACCGCGGCTAAACCACGCACGTGGCCGGGGTTCCGCGGCTGAATAGTGACATTGGGGCCCGCTACTTCACAGTAATATTCCTGGGTTCTTTTGCACTATTCTGGGAATTTTTAATTCCACTCAAGTGTTGAGTTTTCTGGGTTGTATTGGGAGCTCCTTGATTCGATCGGAAAATTTAATTTCGTTTAAGTTTTTTCCGGATAATTTTAGAAACTGTTAAAAAGTTCGTACGGATATCAATAACTCACTTTTTCCCCTGTCGGAAAAATTTTCAAAAGTTGGATTTTTTCTCGAGTTTGAAACTTTCGAAAAATCATGCAAGTAACACGGTGGACCCTCTAGAAGATAACAAATCTTAACTCGATTATGTGACCATCTTGACCTGCCTCTAAACCTTAGGGTTTGTGGCAGTACGGCGTTGCCACATGTGAGGCGTTGGCTTGACCCTTCTACGGCTGGACCATTGGTACTGTGGCATGTGATGGTTAATTTTTGAACTCCGCTCAAGTGTTGAGCTATTTAGGAAATCTTGGGTGTTTGATTATTCGATCGGAAAGTTTAACACTGTCTTTTTATGTGGAATGTGATACAATATTTGGAATCCACATGTAGTTATAAGATAACTAATTTGAATGTTATAAATCTAGCAGTTCAATCTCAGATGATAGGTTGCCACGGAATTTTGATATGATCAAAAGTCCGTCGCAATCACGTAGCATACGCGGATACTCGCCGGGTAAACTTAATAGACAGCCACGCCCCAAAGCCCCGACCAAGTGACTGTAGGAGAACCCCGTCGTCAAAAGCATCCGTTCGGGTGCTCGCTGCAGCGGTGTTCCGCCTTAGTGCACTTCGTCGACGGCATCTGGGGTGCGGCCGTCTACTAAAGTTTGCGATGAGCATTCGATCAGGATGTCGGGAATCTTGTTGAATTTCCCGACTTGATATTGAAAAGAGTTTTTGATAATTGAGACTAAAATGCAGGGTTTATAATTGTTAGGCATGCGATGTCTAAGGAATTCATTTGGTTAGGCATGCGATGTCTAAGGAGGTTGCGGATTCCAACTGTTGTAGTTTTACACTTTCTTTTCTGTGACCGTAAGTGTAATATGTGGTGTATCGCCAGTTTCGTTGCTATACATCAACGACAATTGGAATACGCATATTTACTTACGTTGATAATATGTGATATTATGTGTTGCTGTGATATTTTATATTGGATCGTCGCATTTTGAATAGCCGGGGTTTTTATATGAGATGAGAGTTTTTCTTTTTCATTCATGTAAAATTCAGTTGTATGTAATATTCTTTTATTGGGGCACTTCCGGGCTGAGGATGATGTCACCATTGTATATTATTTACTTTTCCGCATTAGGTAGACCCAAGGCGGGGAGCACAAGTAACCGGGTTCTAGGGTCTAGTGGGAGACCATCTCGAGGAGTCGAGACCGAGTCTTCTAACCCTAGAATTGGCAGTGTTGCTTGCCGCTCTCGTAGGGGTCTAGGGATGTGGGTTTGGCTATTCATCGTGACCGTGGAATTCGTGTTTTATACAGGCTCGTATTAAAACACAGACGTCCTAGTATATCTAATATTTCATATATGTTCTTCTGCTGCAATATTCTGTAATGAGATCATATTACTTTCTGAGACGAATGTATATATTATATATATGAGATAAATGTTATATTGCAGATTTCATTTCAAATGTGATGCTTGTGAAGCATAATAAAATGGGACTTCATTAATGAGATTAATGAAATAAAAGAAACCTAAGATATTGTAGAAACTTGTTTAAAAACTGGTAGCTCTAGTTCTTGCTTTGCATAACGATGTTCCTTGTAGAACATCCAGCACCTTATTCGATAAGGAAAGAGCCGAGATCCCTTCACCAGGAGTGATCTCTTTCGTGAAACTAGCAGATACTACAAACTCGGTTTGTCTTTGTATTGCTTATATAGTTTTTGCTTTGCATAGTGGTATTTGTGAAATATCCTGCACCTTATTCGATGAGGAAAGAGCCGACGATCCCTTCACCGGGAGCAACCTCTTTAGCAAAACTAGAAAAGCCTCAAAAACACTCCATTTAAAATCACTCGATTCTACGACGATATTAAGTTCATTACGCAAAGAGTTTTCTTAAAAAGCTGTCGTAGCCCTCCGTCATTTCAGATAAGTACTTCATAGTATTCGTGCTGCGTTTGTTGGCTTTCGTCAAGGCGTAGTGTGCGGTAGCTATTTATGCTTATTTGTATAAGCATATGATGCGATTGAGTTAGGGTAGTCATGCGACTTTGTTGGCTTTCGTCAAGGGCCGTGCGGATGGGTTTAATTCAATCGGGAAATGACGAGTTGAACTTGACTAGTAGCCTATGGTTTGTTGGCTTTCGTCAAGGTCATAGGATGCTAGGGATAAAAGATTATTGGGAATTTCAAGTGTTGAAATTTGCAATGAGATTGCATACCTTCTATGAGATAGTCGGATCTCGATACCCGCTGTGAGTAAGAGTTACTCCTATGAGAGTTTTACACATTACAATTAGCCGATCAGGTAGGTGTCTAGAAAGGTGTTAACGGGGTTACGCCCCTGGGAAAACGAGGTTTAATTTAATTAGGTCCGTGCGAAAGCACGGGGAACCTCCCTTAAAGTACCGGCACTGGCCTGGCTGAAAGATTAGCGAACTTGTAGAGTGTAATTAATCCCGGCTAGTCTTTCCTTTTAGGGTTTGAAGGAAGATTTGACTAATACAGTGGGAGACATCCTGATTAGATAAATTGATAACCAATCTAATCTTGTAAAAGCGCACGCTGAGTGTTTTCTTCTCTCTCTCTCCTGGTTACGACTATGTCATGCCTTAATCAAGATAATAATACGGATGTATTGACCGAACCCGCTTGTTATACTACGCTTAGGAACGTTGGTCCCACTCCAACTTATAATTGTTATAAGACAGAGCAGGAAATAGGGGATTACCAGAATTCCCGTGCCGCCCAAACGAAGAAAGTGCATGTTGATGCATCTTCTTCGGGTGTGTTCATTATAGAGGACTGTTTCTCAGTATCCTTTACGTCCTGGGTATGAGATACGGGATCAGGATCCCACATATGTAATTTGTTACATGGGCTACAGATAGGTAGAGAACTGAGAACGGGTGATAAATTTCATGAGATAGAAACGGTGCAAGTGTTGCAGCCAAGTCTGTTGGTAGTTATCACCCTGTATTACTAGAATACATTGATTCTGAACTAATGTTATTTGATACCGAACCTGATGTACAACATCATATCAGTCTCTTTATTAGTAAAGAAAGGATATAATTTTGTATTGTTGGATAATGTTTTGAACATTTCCTATATCAAGAGTTGATCGGTTCAGGCACGTTATCTAAAAGCATAGACGTTCTAAGTCAAACTACAGTTCTTAACGTACAGAACACACACAAGAGGAAGAGTTCAGAAATGAACGAATTCTTCTTGAGGCATTGTAGACCTGGTCATATCAATGCGACCCGACTAGCTGAAGTTACATATAGATGCATATTTAAATTAGTTTGAATTTACATCTTGTGAAACTTGCCGGTCATGTCACAGAGATAAGATGACCACAACTCCGTTTATTGGAAACAGAGAAAGAGTTAGTGAACCCTTGGGATTGATACATGCTGATGTATGAAGGTCCCCTGTCTACAAATGCCAGGACTGGTTCTTTATACTTCATTAGATTCACTGATGATCTTTCATGATTCAGACATATGTTCCTGTTGAAACACAAGTCCGAAACTTTTGAGATATTCAATGAATATGAGTTAGAAGTAGAGAAACAAAAAGGGTATAAGTATTATGTCCTTTGATGAGATCAAGGAGGAGAATACTTAAGCACGGAATTCCTGGACTATTCTAAAGGAGAATGAGATTCTCTCTCAGCATTACTCCTCCGTATACACCACAGCACGTAGGTGTATCGGGGCGGAGCAATCACACCCTATTAGATATGGTGAGCTCTATGATGAGTACTACTGAGTTTCCTATTTCCTTTTGGGAGTTATGCACTTGAGAAGCTGCATACCTGTTGAATAGGGTTCCAATCAAATCAGTTGCCTACCACTTCATATGTGATATGGAATGGGAAGAGCCCATATCTTAAGTTTGTTAAGATTGGGGTTGTCCATCCTATGTCTAAAAGCATAATCCGGACAAGCCCGAAGCAAAGTCAGATCTGTGGAAGTTTGTTGGATATCCCAAGCATTCGCAAGGGAATATCTTCTACCAAACCGAGGAACAAAAGATGTTTTGTTTCTCAGCATGCCACCTTTGTGAAAGGGAATTTCTTGTGAAGAAATTATTGGTCATGAGGTAGAACTGGAAGAAGTTCCAGCTATACAAACTGCAGCTGATGATTTGGTAGAACCAAAAGATTCAATAGTTTCCAATGAACCTCAGCCTCTCCGCCGATCTAGTAGGGTTCCTCACCCACCTGAGAGATACTTCTGTTTCTCTATGATAGTGGGAGCGAGGATTGCATCATGAGATGATGACCCAACTAGTTTTCGAGCAGGCCATCAGGAGTGGGACTCTGTAAGAATGGCTGGATGCTTAGTGATCTGAGATGGAATCCTTATACAGCAACAAAGTATGGACTTTGGTTGCTTTATCTGAAGGGTTAAATCCCCATCAGGAGCAAGTATATCTTGAGAAGATTACTTGGTATACATGGAAAAGTTGAGACTTTCAAAGCTATGCTTAAGCCTATCCAGATCCTATTTGCCACTGCTACATACCATGACTACGATATCTGGTGGTTGGGTGTCATGACTACTTTTCTAAATATTGTTTTAGAAGAGAACGTCTATAAGTACATAGCCAGAGGGCTTCGTAAACAATAGGAGCAGCGGAAACGTGTGCAAGATGCTTTATAGGATAAAGCAGGCATCGCGGAGTTGGAACATCTGTTTTGATATGGTAGTCAAAGAGTTTGACTTCATCAAAATGGTAGATGAACCTTGTATATACAAAAAGGTAGTAGGGAGTATGGTGGTGATCCTCGTAGAGTACGTAGATGACATACTCTTGATAGGGAAGGAGTTTCCTATGCTACGCTCGGTCAAGCTCCGCTTATCACAAGGATTCTCCATATAGGATAAAAGTGATACCTCCTAAATCCTGGGTTTTGGATCTATGAGATAGATCTATTTGGATGTTAGGATACTCACTAGTTGTAGTGAGATGGTATCAATCGATCCTGGGGAGAATCACTGGAAAGGTTCCAGGGTGATAACGAAGACTGAATGTCAGTCGCAGGCATTGTCTTTACCCTCAGTGGAGGGACGGTATGTTGGAAGAGTTCCAAGCTAGATACCGTGACTTACTAGATGATTAAAGGCAAGATACATCGTTACCAAGGATGCTACCAAATAGGCAGTCTGGATATATATAAGTTCATGAGATGAACTTCGTTCCTGCCATTGTGTGACAATGGAGTTGTGGCTTAGGCCAAGGAACCCCCGTCCCATCAGAAATCCAGACATAATTCTCAGGCAGTATCACCTGATCATGAAGATGGTTGATCTCCAGAGAGATCGAGGTTAGGAGAGTAGACACAGAGGACAACAGCGCGGATCCACTCACAAAGGCCTTTTTCCCAGTAGAGATTTTTATGGGATGGTTGAGTATGAGATACTTCAACCACAGCTAATTGTTGGGTATGTGATAGCACAACAGATGGCCCTAGTGCAAGTGGGAGATTGTTAGTTATATGTATGCCCTAGAGGCCATTATTGTACATACGATGTATATTGTAGTGGATGCTTAGACATATATAAGGAGGACTTTCTTGCTCGACATGATAGTACGCTATCTGGTTGTACTTTATCTTAACATGTATTCTGATTGTCTCTGTGTTACATGTTGATAAAGCCCTTAGGATATGTACTCGACTACTGGGACTATGATGAGATCATACTAGTGGGGCCACGGTAGTCGACAAGTACATCCTATAACTGTTCCTAGTCGAGGGTGTATCGAGACAGGGCATCGATACACCAGAGTAGACTAGCGTATACGCATCTTGACCCATATGATGGGTGATGGATGATCCCATATCCATCGGTGTTTGACATCAAGGATGGTGTACGGGTGCTCAGTAGAGACTGGGTACACTGTACGGACTCGTCGAGAACTCCCAGATGGTTTTATACCTCACGTCAGATGGCAGTTCCCCGGTGACAGTGGTACAGAGTAATCTGTTGACCCGAGATCGTCATAGAGTCTTGTGTGATTCCCACTGTGCTTTGATTTCCATCATACCACGTCCAAGAGGGTGTGCAAAAAGGTGGCTTTTAGGTACAGTCCCGAATCACATGGAGGCAATGAGCGATAGGAGGGGATTCGTCTCTCCCGGTATAGGGAGTTGATGTTGTGCAGTGTTCGATTGGCTATAACTGGAAATCCGTGGCCAGGGTTGCTGAGATTTACCGGTAAGTGTTATCAGTAGTTTCTCAAACTGTTATGGACCTCATATCGACATGACTTATCAAGCTACTGGGGTCTGACGTTTACCACCCCTAGGCGAGATATGCGACATATCAGACGACGAGACCGGACTGTACGAGAGTGTTATTGATTGGATTCGCAGGAGAATGTACAGGCTTGCTAGTTGATCTTCTGATCGCTTAATACCTTGGTGGCTGTTACGTTTAGCTGACCGCTTGCATCTTGTGGGTGTTTGATATGATCATCACCTGCTGCCGGCGTATTGACGATTCTTTAGAGTCCTACACAGAGGTTTCTTAGCTCAGGCAAAACGGAGTAGGAGCCCATATGTGATATGTGCGGGACCGAGGATAATACGATATGAGATACCGTATTCTATTCTCGCGATATTTGATATCAGCCGGGTCATCGGATCAAGTGTTGATTCGATGAATCGGTAAATGTGATATTAGTCCGTTATATGCGATATAGCCGGATTGTCGGATCAAGTGTTCTTTCGATAATTTAATGTATAATAATATATATGATATATTAAATTACATTAACTAATATTAGCTCACTAAAAGATTCTTTTTCTCACTCGGGTAATACATTGATATATATGCGATATATGTTAATTGCATTATTTTATTTTGTTACAATAAATATTATATATGTGATATATAATATTGTAACATGTTATAATTACTAATTCAACATGATTAGTGGAGATTAAACAAGGTTAGGGTTTGATTTGGGTTAGTTCATTCTTGTAGCTTCTAGAAGCTTTTCTTTTTGTCATGAGCAAAGATATTTGTGTTGATATTTTTAAGTGACTCATGCTTTAACCCATCCCAAACCCTAGCCCTAGTTAAATCTCTAAAAAGGTTACATGAACCATGGTTGCATCAATGATTATGACAACATTTCATTATTCATCACAAATGATTCTTCTTCTTCTTCTTCTTCTTCCTTGATGCAAAGCTTTCTTGCTTTGCTTTTTGTGATGAAAGTGAGTGAGAATAAGAAAACAAATGAGAGCAAAAATCCTACTTCATCATCCTCATCTACCCTTGCCATTTATATGAGGGTGTTCACTTCATTTTATGAGTGAGAGCTTGTGTTAATGAAACTTCAAGGTAGATCATCTTTGTTATCGAAGATCGGAAGTAAGTTTGCATCATTCTCTTCGTGGAGCCTCTCTAGAGTCTGGATGCATGATGATCGCAGCGAAGGGACCTCAACACGGAGCTTTAGAAGTGAAGGACCAGATCTACAAAGGTTGTAATCCCTCTCACTTAGTGTTAAAGTGTTTAACATGCTTTTTTCGCCTAATCTCTACTTTAAAGATCTTGGTTTAGGGTTGTTCGGCACGGCTAAATTTTAAATCGAGCATGGTTGATGCCTTATTGACCCCTGTGCGTATGCCTAGCATCCCTACATATGTCCTAGCATCCAATATAATATGCATCATATGTACAATAATGACCTCTAGGGCATACATACTGTTAGTGTATATGCCCTAGAGGCCATTACTGTATCATACTGGTTTGTATATTACTTAATGGAAGCTTGGGATATTCACCTTGTATATACAATCTTGCTCAAAATAGTAGTATGCTACTTGGTTTGATTCTACTTCAATGTGTACATGTGTTTATTTTTGTATATCGCCTATACACATTAGTGGAGCCCTTAGGATCTTTGCTTGATTACCAGCGATGTGATGGCCGTCACACTAGTAGGGCTGGGTAATCTATAAGCACATCCTTATGCAGGTCCCTGGTCGCAGGACTATCGAGACAGGGCATCGATACTCCGGAGTAGACCAGCGCATGCGCTTCTCATCCCAGTGTGGGAGACGGTCTGTCCCACAGCCGTCAGTACGTCGTACTTGAGATAGTATGCGGGTGCTCGTTAGGTTACGGGTACACTGGACAGGACTCGTCGGGAACTGACTAGTTGGTATTATGCCTATCGTCAGTTATCAGTTCCCAGGTGACATGAGTACAGCTTAGTCCGCTGACTTGACACTGTCACTTCGCCTCGAGTGTGTTCCAACTGTACTTTGATCACTACCCTACCACGGCTCAAAGGAGTCGTGCAAACAGGTAGTGGTTGGGTGCAGTCCCGAAGCACTTGGAGGCAGTGACGGTTAGACAGGATTCGTCTCTCCCGGTATTGGGGGTTGACATCGCGCTGTGTCTAGGAGAGCCATTACACGAGTAGTCCCTGGCCAGGGCAAACGAGATATACTGGTAGGTTTCCAGTGTTATCTCAGGGTGTTTTGGGCTTCGCTCCGGCACGACTTGTACCGCTATTGGGGGACTGACGTTTACCGCCCCTAGGCCCGCCATGCGATGTATCAGACGAACAGACCGGACTGTACGGAGAATGTCACACTCAGGCTCAGTAGGTGTTCAGATGGGTTTCGCCTCGTCGGTCTTCTTGTCGGCATTACCTGGGGACCGTTACGCACAGCTAGTGCCGCTTGCGGTCTGTGGTTAAACCCACTGCCAGCGTAGTGTCGAGTCTTTAGAGTCCCACACAGAAAGCTTTTCGCCTTTAGGCAAAAGAGTAGAGGTCGCATGGTTTTGCGACAGGGTTCGGTCACATCCGTGCACTTGTGCACGTACAGTGTCCGGACAGTTTACACTAGCGGGCTTTGGTTTAAGACAGATCCTAGTGTACCTTTTGGGATTGGATTTATCCAGTGTGCATTCGTGTTCCTCGGAACGCGGATGCGGGTGTGTATGCACAGTTGACAGGGAGGCAGAGGCAGCGGATTCTCATTAGGGTTGTTGACAGTTGACCGTTGACTATTTGACTTTTTGCTCAACCCTAATGAGAATTTGATATGTGATTAACTATTATATTAATTAAGTATTATGGTGATATGGTTGTTGACTTTGTTGACTTGTTGACTTTTGTTGACTTGTTGACTTTGTTGACTTGTTGACTTTTGTTGACTTGTTGACTTTGTTGACCGGTTGACTAGGCTTGACTAGTTGACCATCATGATAACCATAGCCATCATTTCATGGCAAAGACTTTTTCTTGCTTGCTCATTTGTGTAAAATGAGTGCATGAAATGATATGGTTATGGTTGCTTCAAACCATCACATAAGACTTTTTTTTGTATGATGAGTTATCATGATTTTGGATTATGAGAGGGTGAAAGACAAAAGAGAGCCTCATTCTTTCTTGCTCATTCTCTCTCTTGTTCTTGAGCTCTCCTTTTGCTCTCACCCTTTTGCTCTTGCTCCCTCTCTTTAATCTATGGTTCTCTTGTCTCATGAGTTGAGAATCAAGAACCGTAGTAAAATCCCATTCTAATTCTTCTCTACTCATTCTAGTTCACTAGGTTTGGCAAACCAAGTGAACTAGTTTCTTCAAAGAACGAAGAAGGAGCTAAAGGTTGGAGCTTTCAGGTGGATCTATCTTCGGCGTACGGAGACGACGAGAAGAAGCCATTCCAGACCACCATCGGAGCTTGAAGACGAAGGAGTTCAAGACAAGCAAGGTATAACCCCCTAACCGAGTAGCTAGAAACTCATAGTTAGGTTGCTAGATAGATGTTTAACCAAGATCCGGGTTTTAGGTCTATGTTACCACCTCCGTAAAAATCATTTTTTACCAAATTCCGCATTCCCGAAAGTACCGGGAGAGGTAGCATGGACTTACAGTGGTATCAGAGCCTAGTTAAACTCTATCTAACAAGTTAGCAAGTAACTAGAAGATCGATCAAAGAAAAAGTCCCAAAAACGAACCCATGAATTTTCAACTTTCTGTCGATTTTAAAAGTGCTGGAAAACCTTTTTAAAATACACCTAAAATCGACTCAGGCTTTTTTAAAGAAACTGCAAAAATTTGGGCCCCTGGCTCGATCAAAGCGCCGCGTTTCCGCGGCGGGAGCACGCTCCCGCCGCGGAAACGCGGCCGAGTTGACTCGGTCAAGGGTTTTCTTTTTTGCAGTTTACTCTTTGGGGTATTTTGGGATTTTTGGAATATATATTTTCTGCCCAGATTTTCCAGAACGAAAATTTTATTTTGGGGTCCCGAAAATCCGTATTTTTGATCGAACTTCTAAAAGACTTAAGCTAACGGGTTTTCTGTAATGTGATATTTGTATTGAACGTCTACTAATCGCTATATGTCGATTAGTGGGGGTTATACAAATCTGTGATCTGTAATGTTGCTGGAATGTGGATATGAATATGTTGGATTGTCGCGGGTGAATAGCCGGGGGTTGTGAGACGAGAGTTTTCTTTTCTTTCAATTCATGTAAATTTGTAAATTGATGTAATAATTATTTGTATGGCCGCACAACCGGGTCGGGGTTGTAGCCGTCATTGTATAATTTCTTTTTACTGTTTTTGCTCCTATGATAGATCCATGGAGGGGGTGCGTTGCACAAACTACCGGGTATGCCGAAGTGTCGAGTGGCCTACTCATGGAGATGAGGGAGGTTACTACGCTTCGGGTACTTGGCGGGTAGTTTGCCGCACCCGTAGGGGTCTTGGGTGGGGTATTTGGTTATTCACCGCGACCGTGTAATCTGTTTTCGTTACAGGCTCGTGCGAATTACAGATTCCTAGTATATCCAATGTATTCATCTGTGATCTGAAATGTTTATCATTGCAGTATATCTATATATGATATTATTTAGGCGTTGCTTATGTTTTACAGACGCGCTAGCCCAGCCCCCGCTCTGTCGTTAGTTAAGTAACCTAACGGGTAATGACGGGGCCCCGTGGCGAATGCGAATGGCATAAGCGTACGTCATATTTTGGTTGTTTTCTGCAATGGTAGGATTAAATGATGGGACGCATTAAAAGAACTAATGCAAGAATATCACGCATTAAAAGAACTAATGCAAGATAATAAACCAAGTTAAAGTCGTTGGAACACTTTCGAAAAACCACTCGGTTCTTTTCAAAACCAACTTTTAAATGCGGAGCTTGAGCCACTCCTTTTAAAAGCTATCTCGTTCCATCGACCAAATCAAGTTCACTACGTTCACGGTTTTGCCAAAACCATTCGTAGCCCTCCGTCGTTTCGTATGAATATTCAATAGTATTCAAGCTGTGTTTGTTGACCTTCGTCAAGGCATAGTGATTGGTAGCTGTTGGGTATTCATATGTAGCATAGATAGATGCGTTGGTTTGGGACATTCGCATTACCTTGTTGACCTTCGTCAAGGGTATATACGGGTGGATTCAAATTAACCTGGATAATGAAGGGCAGAACTTGACATGTGACTTATGATTTGTTGACCTTCGTCAAGGTCATAAGAGCATGGGGCAAAAATCCACATCGGGAGTTTCATAAGTACTGAAACTTGCTAGATTTGCATACCATTTGGAGTGTGATGATTCTGGTAGGATTCCTTCAGTTTCGTCACGCAATGATATTTGGATCCCGATCCTACTGTGAGTATATGCTACTCCTCGGGAAATTTCTCACTAATCGATCAATGCTATAAACCTAGTAGGTGCCTAGAAAGGTGTTAGCGGGGCTACGCCCCCAGGGAAAAGAGGTTCTTTAATTAAGGAACTTCGCGAAAGCGTTGGAAAACCTCCCTCGAAGTACCGACACCGGCCTGGCTGAACGGTTAAGCAAGTATTGTGCGGTGGGATTGATCCCGACTAATTCTTCCTTTATGGTTTGAGGAGGGATTCGAGAAACAGTGGGAGCCATCCTGTTTAGACAAACTAAAAACCACTCTAAACTTGCAAGAGCATCATGCTGAGTGTTTCTTCTTCTCTCTCCTAATTGCAGATAAAAACAAACTGACAGGGCCAAACTACAAAGATTGGCTCAGGAATGTCAAGATAGCAATCACTTACGACAAGCTGGGGTATCTTCTTACCACCAAAGCTCCCCCTGTCCCTGGTCCCACTTCCAGCGTCGCGGATAAGGAAATCCGTAAGACTTGGGAGATTGATAGCGCGAAGGCCAAATGCCTCGTACTTGCCTCTATGGACAATGAACATCAGAGGAGGCACGAGAATATGGACTTGGAATCCATATTGCTTCATACAAAAGAACTGAATGGAGAGCAATCTCGTATCGCAAGATACGAAGCGTCGAAAAAGTTATTTTCGACAAGAATGGCCGTCGGATCATCAGTAGCCGAGCACGTGCTAAAGATGATCGGCTACATTGAGGAGCTCGCGGACCTAGGGATCACATTGGAGAGTGAACTATATACAGATATAGTTCTCCAGTCCCTTCCTTCCACTTACGCCCAGTTTATACTGAACTTCAACTTACAAGAAAAAGAGGTTGAACTTTCAGAGCTCCTCAACATGCTGAGGAGCGCAGAGGGCACCCTACAGAAAGGTAGGGAAACATCCACTTTGTTTGTAGGAGGATCATCTTCTTCTAGGTCCAAGGCGAAAGCCAAGGGAAAGAAGAAGAAGGCCCCCGCCAAACCAAGGGGCGGTGTTAGTAAAGTGGATACGAAGGGAAAAGCTAAAGCAACAAAGAAAGCGGGGAAGCTTGTGGATAAGGAAGAATGCTTCTATTGTCATAAGAAAGGTCACTGGAAGAATGATTGCAGGGCTTGGAAAGCCAGGACACAGGAATTGAAGCAGGTTGCAGCTTCAGCTTCAGGTGTGTATGTTATTGAAAACTGTCTTTCAATAAACTCTACTTCCTGGGTATTGGATACCGGATCAGGATCTCATATCTGTAATTCTTTGCAGGCGTTGAGAAACCGTAGGGTTTTGAAGGCAGGTGACATGACCCTCAGAGTTGCGAACGGAGCTAGCATGGATGCTAAAGCCGTGGGGGACTATCACCTGGGAATGTCAGATGGACATGTTTTGGTTTTGCGTAATTGCTTTTTTGTACCCAACGCAACTTGTAATATCATTTCTGTATCTTTAGTTTCTAAAGAAGGTTATGAATTTGCGTTTGTAAGTAATGTTGTAAACATTCACCTTAATCAAGTTCTGATTGGGTCAGGTACATTGAGTAATGGTATATACGTATTGAACCAACCACAGATTTTCAATGTCCAGAATACACACAAAAGAAAGTCTCCAGAAATAAATCAGACTTTCTTGTGGCATTGTAGACTGGGTCACATCAATGAGAGAAGGTTGACTAAGTTACATACAGAAGGATATTTGAATGCGTTCGAATATCAATCGTATGCCACTTGTCAATCCTGTCTCAAAGGAAAAATGACAAAGACTCTGTTTACTGGACGTGGAGTAAGAGCGAGCGAGCTCTTGGGACTCGTACACAGTGACGTGTGCGGTCCAATGTCAACACATGCGCGAAGCGGTTATTCTTACTTCATTACTTTTACGGATGACTTCTCAAGGTACGGTTATGTCTTCTTAATGAAACATAAGTCCGAAGCCTTTGGAAAATTCCAGGAGTATAAGAATGAAGTAGAAAAACAGACCGGCAAAAGTATTAAGATTCTAAGATCGGATCGAGGTGGAGAATACTTAAGTGCCGAGTTCCTGAACTATTTAAAAGAGAACGGAATTATCTCTCAGCTTACTCCTCCATACACCCCGCAACATAACGGTGTATCGGAGAGACGGAACCGAACCCTATTGGATATGGTTCGGTCCATGATGAGTAACGCTGTGTTACCGCGATCATTCTGGGGATATGCACTAGAAGCAGCTGCGTATCTCTTGAACAAGGCTCCCACCAAGACTGTGCCTACCACCCCATACGAGATGTGGACTGGAAAGAAACCCTGTCTCAAGTATCTTAAGGTATGGGGATGTCCAGCTTTTGTAAAAAAGCAGCATGCGGACAAGCTTGAGGCACGTTCAGTACAGTGTAAGTTTGTGGGATACCCAAGGAACTCCAGGGGGTATCTTTTCTATTCCGCTGAGGAACAAAAGGTTTTTGTTTCTCAGCATGCCCGCTTCTTGGAAACTGAGTTTTTGGAAACCCAGATAAGTGGGAGCACAATAGAACTGGAAGAAGTTCCAGAACCACAGACTGTTACTGAAAGCTTAGTGGAACCAGAGGGTTCAACAGAACAGGACATTCCTACGCCGCTCCGGAGGAGCAGTAGGCAGTCTCATCCGCCCGAGAGATACTACGGTTTTCTCATAGACGGGGATAGAGAGGATTGCATCATAGAATATGATGAGCCTACTAGCTTCCAGCAGGCCGTTCAGAGCGTTGACTCAGTGAAATGGCTGGATGCAATGCGGACCGAAATGGAGTCCATGTACACCAACAAGGTATGGACGTTGGACATTGCTCCAGACGGGGTAAAACCCGTAGGATGCAAGTGGATCTTCAAAAGGAAGATTGGTGTAGATGGACAGGTTGAGACCTATAAAGCTAGGCTGGTAGCAAAGGGTTTTCGTCAAAGACCTGGCTTGGACTATGACGAAACCTTTTCTCCAGTAGCCATGCTGAAATCCATTCGGATCCTTCTTGCCATTGCTGCCTTCCACGATTATGAGATCTGGCAAATGGACGTAAAGACAGCTTTTCTAAATGGAAATTTAGAGGAGTGTGTCTATATGGACCAGCCAGAGGGTTTCATTCAGAGTGGGAGCAGCGGAAAGGTGTGCAAGTTGCTTAAGTCCATCTATGGACTAAAGCAGGCATCGCGGAGTTGGAACATCTGCTTTGATGAGTCGGTCAAAGAATTTGGCTTTATCAAAAATCCAGATGAACCATGCATCTATAGTAGATTTGTAGCAAGAACTGTAGTATTCCTCGTTTTATACGTGGATGACATTCTCTTAATAGGAAATGACATTCCTATGCTACAATCTGTCAAGGGGTTCTTATCACACAGGTTCTCCATGAAAGACCTGGGTGATGCCTCATACATTCTGGGTATCCGGATCTACCGTGACAGATCCAAGAGGATATTAGGACTTTCTCAGTCCAGGTACATCGACACCGTGCTGAAAAGATTCAGTATGGAAGATTCCAAGCGCGGTAACCTACCGGCTTGTCACGGGATCACCCTCTCTAAAGAGATGTCTCCCAAGACTGATTTAGAGAGGGATCGCATGTCTATTATACCCTACGCTTCTGCGGTAGGCTCTATAATGTATGCGATGTTGTGTACCAGACCGGATGTAGCTTATGCACTGAGTGTGGTAAGCCGGTATCAGTCAAACCCTGGGGAGAAACACTGGATAGCGGTAAAGAACATTCTCAAGTACCTGAGAAGGACTAAGGAGATGTTCTTGGTGTATGGCGGAAAAGACCTCCAGATCGAGGCCTTTGCTGACTCCAGCTTCCAGAGTGACAAGGATGATTCCAAGTCCATGTCGGGTTTTGTCTTTACCCTCAATGGAGGGGCGGTGTGTTGGAAGAGTTCCAAACAGGAAACCGTTGCAGACTCGACGATGGAAGCGGAATACATCGCTGCATCTGATGCCGCAAAAGAAGCTGTCTGGATGAGGAAGTTCTTGAAAGAACTTCAGGTGGTTCCGTCCATTGTTGATCCAATACCTCTGTATTGCGACAACAACGGGGCTATAGCTTTAGCGAAGGAACCCAGGTCCCATCAGAGATCCAGGCACATCTTGAGGCGGTATCACCTGATCAGGGAGATCGTAGATCGCCAGGAGATCGAGGTTCGGAGAGTCGCTTCAGAAGATAACACTGCAGATCCATTCACCAAGGCCCTGCCCCAGACTCAGTTCGAGCGGCTGATCGAGATGATAGGTCTTCGATACGCCAGTACATGGCCTTAGTGCAAGTGGGAGATTGTTAGTGTATATTCCCTAGAGGCCATTACTGTATCATACTGGTTTGTATATTACTTAATGGAAGCTTGGGATATTCACCTTGTATATACAATCCTGCTCAAAATAGTAGTATGCTACTTGGTTTGATTCTACTTCAATGTGTACATGTGTTTATTTTTGTATATCGCCTATACACATTAGTGGAGCCCTTAGGATCTTTGCTTGATTACCAGCGATGTGATGGCCGTCACACTAGTGGGGCTGGGTAATCTATAAGCACATCCTTATGCAGGTCCCTGGTCGCAGGACTATCGAGACAGGGCATCGATACTCCGGAGTAGACCAGCGCATGCGCTTCTCATCCCAGTGTGGGAGACGGTCTGTCCCACAGCCGTCAGTACGTCGTACTTGAGATAGTATGCGGGTGCTCGTTAGGTTACGGGTACACTGGACAGGACTCGTCGGGAACTGACTAGTTGGTATTATGCCTATCGTCAGTTATCAGTTCCCAGGTGACATGAGTACAGCTTAGTCCGCTGACTTGACACTGTCACTTCGCCTCGAGTGTGTTCCCACTGTACTTTGATCACTACCCTACCACGGCTCAAAGGAGTCGTGCAAACAGGTAGTGGTTGGGTGCAGTCCCGAAGCACTTGGAGGCAGTGACGGTTAGACAGGATTCGTCTCTCCCGGTATTGGGGGTTGACATCGCGTTGTGTCTAGGAGAGCCATTACACGAGTAGTCCCTGGCCAGGGCAAACGAGATATACTGGTAGGTTTCCAGTGTTATCTCAGGGTGTTTTGGGCTTCGCTCCGGCACGACTTGTACCGCTATTGGGGGACTGACGTTTACCGCCCCCTAGGCCCGCCATGCGATGTATCAGACGAACAGACCGGACTGTACGGAGAATGTCACACTCAGGCTCAGTAGGAGTTCAGATGGTTTTCGCCTCGTCGGTCTTCTTGTCGGCATTACCTGGGGACCGTTATGCACAGCTAGTGCCGCTTGCGGTCTGTGGTTAAACCCACTGCCAGCATAGTGTCGAGTCTTTAGAGTCCCACACAGAAAGCTTTTCGCCTTTAGGCAAAAGAGTAGAGGTCGCATGGTATTGCGACAGGTCGCATGGTTTTGCGACAGGGTTCGGTCACATCCGTGCACTTGTGCACGTACAGTGTCCGGACAGTTTACACTAGCGGGCTTTGGTTTAAGCTAGATCCTAGTGTACCTTTTGGGATTGGATTTATCCAGTGTGCATTCGTGTTCCTCGGAACGCGGATGCGGGTGTGTATGCACAGTTGACAGGGAGGCAGAGGCAGCGGATTCTCATTAGGGTTGTTGACAGTTGACCGTTGACTATTTGACTTTTTGCTCAACCCTAATGAGAATTTGATATGTGATTAACTATTATATTAATTAAGTATTATGGTGATATGGTTGTTGACTTTGTTGACTTGTTGACTTTGTTGACTTGTTGACTTTTGTTGACTTGTTGACTTTGTTGACCGGTTGACTAGGCTTGACTAGTTGACTATCATGATAACCATAGCCATCATTTCATGGCAAAGACTTTTTCTTGCTTGCTCATTTGTGTAAAATGAGTGCATGAAATGATATGGTTATGGTTGCTTCAAACCATCACATAAGACTTTTTTTTGTATGATGAGTTATCATGACTTTGGATTATGAGAGGGTGAAAGACAAAAGAGAGCCTCATTCTTTCTTGCTCATTCTCTCTCTTGTTCTTGAGCTCTCCTTTTGCTCTCACCCTTTTGCTCTTGCTCCCTCTCTTTAATCTATGGTTCTCTTGTCTCATGAGTTGAGAATCAAGAACCGTAGTAAAATCCCATTCTAATTCTTCTCTACTCATTCTAGTTCACTAGGTTTGGCAAACCAAGTGAACTAGTTTCTTCAAAGAACGAAGAAGGAGCTAAAGGTTGGAGCTTTTAGGTGGATCTATCTTCGGCGTACGGAGACGACGAGAAGAAGCCATTCCGGACCACCATCGGAGCTTGAAGACGAAGGAGTTCAAGACAAGCAAGGTATAACCCCCTAACCGAGTAGCTAGAAACTCGTAGTTAGGTTGCTAGATAGATGTTTAACCAAGATCCGGGTTTTAGGTCCATGTTACCACCTCCGTAAAAATCGTTTTTTACCAAATTCCGCATTCCCGAAAGTACCGGGAGAGGTAGCATGGACTTACAGATACAACTAACAGTACTGACTTCGGAGTTGATCGCAGAAATGCGGACAAGACGGATACTAGAATCCCGTGTCCAGCCGATCATGCACTAAGCGGGTTTAGCGCACGTGGCAGCGTGTGTGAGAACGATTTTTAAATGGTTTGTTTTGAAAAAGTGCAGGACGTGAGGCTTGACTCGATAAATCACAAAATGCACAATCAACCCTAGAACTAAGGCCACCTAGGTCAAGCACTAGACCGCTCCTAGACTTCCAAAGGACAAGTCGCAGGATCAATCCTCTACTACCTCTTTATCACTCTTGTGGCCAGGCAAGTAGGAGGTATCCGCTAAATGAATCACCAAAAATAGAGGGCCTAATTAAGTAACCGCTTTCCTTAGTCACACTTGCCTAGTCACCACTAGGGAGATGCGAATAAGCGATAGATTACCCATGACCCTCCTCTGTCCTAATTGAGTACGACGGTCCTTAGAGTCTTGGTCTAGATATTTTTTAATTAATGAGAATGAAAGTATTCTCGTTTTGTGATTTGTAAGGCCTAGGAAGGGTGATTAAATCCTCATCTAATCTGAATTTGGGTTATTGCCCCTTAAAGTCCGGTTAAAAATATGCAAAAACAAACCAATTACAAAACACGCAAAAGATTTTTGAGCGGCGATATTTTGCAAAGAATTCTGCAGAAAATCAAATTATTGGATTTCTAGTGGAGAGAGAAAGATATGAGGAATATACCAGAAAATTTTGGGGGCACAATTCTCCAAGGCCGCCGCGGTTTCGCCTCCAAAACCACCTTGTTTCCCCGGTTCCGCCGCACAATGGAAGGGTCTTCTGCCAAATTTTTCTACAGGGCCTCCTTTGCTCCTGAGGTCCTCTTTGAAAGTCTCTGAGTCTCAAATTTCTCGTTCCAGTGACTCCAGATTCCCTCGCAAAAAGTCCCACACTAATCGTTAAATATACAATTTGCTGTTTTTAATTTTTTTCTTTTATAGATTGGATAAGAATTCAACCCGAATAGAAAGAAAAAAATTATGCACATATCCCCGGCAACAGCGCCATTTGATTGGTTTGGAAAAGTATTTGTAGTAACCGCAATCAATAACGGTGTCGCGTGTAGCTAGCCGAGATGAGTACGGGCCGTCCTCAGGGAAACGTCAAACTTTTAATCTTGCTTTAGACGAGTTGATTGAAAGAATGGGAGATTGGTTGTAGATCTACGATATACGGATGTAGAATCTATGAAGAAGAAGCTTGTAGGGTTCATAGAATTTAGTAGTGGTAATGGAATGATTAATTAAAGATGACTTCTTTTATCTTTTATAGATTTAAAACTAGATCGATAGTGATGAATATGGATTAGGGTTCTTTTGGAAGAAACTAGGGTTTCCCCACTCTTAACCCCTTATCCTTGCATTGATCTTTATTCATGTCTAGACTTTACCAAAACAATTGTTAATCTAATCTCAAATCGCGGTTGAGACTATCAATAAATTGGTAGTGCGCCCGATAAGGATGTTAACATTTATTTTGCTAAAGTTTATAAACTTTATAAGATGTAAAAGAAGTTATAATATTTTTTCATCCATTGACCTACCCTAATTTTACAAACCCTAGTAAGATAGGAATTACTCGCACATGGTCTAAGAAGAAGAAGAAAGGATAGAGAAGGAAATCATAATGCAGAAATTAAATGCAGAAAGTAATTGCGAAATAATTAAGCAAATGATTTACATTTATTAATCAACATTACAAGTACAAATCCTTCGAATTTAGATTATAAGAAGAAGTTGCTCTCGATCTTTTCCTCATAGGAAGTAGATGTTCCGTCGATATTCACGTCTCTCCATCACGTCGAATCGCGGACCTGTCGTGGATATCTTGTTCTTTAACAGTGATTTTCTTCGTGTTAAAGGTGATAGATTTCTAACTTTAGCACTCGGTCTTTTATATAGCCCTTAAATCAGAAACCCTAGATCCCATGTATAAATATTTATGGTTGCGATCCTAATACAAAAATCACAGATCCTAGAGCCATTAAATGGCCGTGGATCCACCGCTAATAAGCCTATTTGGCCGCGCAAACCGCGGCTATTTGGTAGACTTAGGGTTTGGGTTTTTTACTGTGGCCTCATGTTGACATATGGAGATCCTCTAGATATCTGGATTTTGGAAATATTTCCTGAGTTTCTACCGGTATTGATTCTACGATTTTATTGGTAGATTTTGATCCTGACATCTCGATCTCCCCGACCTGAGCTAAATCTGCCCAATATCTTCATGAATAATATTAGCAATATTTGTTAAATTAGATATAGTATCTTAATCTTTTTATATGGTAATAAATCTTTAAGAAATTTGATTAAGATTATTTGATATGATATGCATATTTAAATTATCAAAATATCTTATAAATATTATATGTATATATTTTCCATCATAATGTTAATTATAATATATAAATATATGGTAAAGAGTAAATTTGCAGATAAACCCACATATGTTCTATATTTATTATAAATACCTTTAAATATTTAAGAAAAGTAAGGAAAATGTTATATCAAATGTGCAATATTTTCTATTGAACAATGCTCGACGCAGCGGAGGACAAGATCGAGTGCTTTTATGAGGCGTATTTGATTTCCCAGCCTCTGAAGGACCGTTCTGTTCTGTTGCTAAGTCAGATGTGGGCTCGGCGGGCCGTCATGTCCTCCTTCGCTGATGGGCATGGCGCTAACCGATGGGGAGTGACCTCTCATGAAGATCATCGCTTCGACATGGTAGAGAAGGTGGAGAGCGAGTTAAAGAATTTTGTTTATTGTTTTACTAATCCCTGTATCACTGATCCCATATTTGGTGATATTTTTTCTGTGGAATAAATAAATAAATAATTTGTTGACCGCTGAACGTTTCATCTCCAGCATATTTCCATGTGGGCATCTTGCCTCTGCACGTATACTTTGTGTTCTAAACTTTAGAAGTTTCTTATGCATGCATCTAGATATAGGTGAGTACTAGACTAATGTGAACAAATTCTTCGCCTTGCCGCCTTGCTCACGATGGTATACCCGTGAGTGAAGTATAATATATGGCTGGTTTCAGGATAGCATGTCATTTAGAATTTTGAAAGCGGATGGACACAAGCGTCGTCATCCATGATTAACTTAGGTCTTGATCCTTAAGAAACATAATTCCGAGCCCTGAGGTGTATGAGTTGCGCCTTTCTATTTCTTGATGTCTTAATTTAGCGCCAATTAGTTTATTTACTCGTTTCGGAGTTTCTAGTTTATTCACTCATTTCGCAGTCTCTAGTTTATGTACTCATTTCGGAGTCCGTAGTTTATTCACTCGTTTCGGAGTCTCTAGTTTATGTACTCATTTCGGAGTCCGTGGTTTATTCACTCGTTTAGAGTCCCTAGTTTATGTACTCATTTCGGAGTTTGTAGTTTACCTCCCTTGGGTTTACAGGCAAACTTGTCCTAACGTTATATGCAGATAACTCATATTCTTTACGATAGAGATCCGTTAGGCTTGTGGTACTAGGGTTTTAGTCTGTTGGTACCATCGCTTTGGCTGATATATTCCTCGATATACAGTCTTCAAGCTGTTGTTCGAGTAGCCCCACGACTGTCGTGTCTCTAATCCCTTCGGGGGATGGATAAGACGACTTCAAATAATCTCCTTAGGTCATATCACCGTCGGAAGAGCAAATGTTAGGAATTTGCCATGACACTTTTTACTTGAGGTTAGGCTTAATTGAGAGCCCCGATGAGTCATAACCACTCTGCTCTGGTGTGGGGTGATCTCTGATAGTCTTTTAGGGTTTATATGAGTTGCCTTCAAGAACCGAAGCTGAGAATATACCGTTTCTTCATTTTTTTTGTTTTGACGATGTCGTGTCGATTCATTGCTGAAGTAGGGCAAACATCTGTAGCACCTCCATGCAGTATGTATCACAGTTGAAGTCCGAAGCTAGGAATATGCCATTGCTCCATTTTCATTTGATAGCCGCATTCGCATCCTGCTGAAATGAGGGGGGAACATCGGGATGGTCTCTAGGTTGTATATGCGCCGTTGAGACTTGGAGGTAGGATTTTGCCATGGATCTATTTTTGTTTTGACCCTTAGGTCTTTTGTTGACATTGCATCTGCATCCTACTGGAATAAGAAAGAACGGTGAGTTGGAGCAAGGATTTTGCCATTACTCCATTTTGATTTGGCTCTTTGGAGCTTTATTGATGTCACGTCTACACCCTGTTGGAATGAGAAGAACGTCGAGCTGATCTCTAGGCCATAGATATTGCCGTCAAGATCTGGCTCTCCTTTTGATGGAGCCTGGTGAGAAAGTATGGTTCCCTTTCTTTAATTCATGCTCATGGATTGTATACAAGAGTCAATATGGACATACTTGCAGGGAAGAGGAAATTTTATCTTATTTATTTTCTTTATTGCTGCGATGCTCTATCTTTTCGGCTTTTCATATTGCGAAAGTCACGATTGCCTAATCATTTCGGCTATTTTTCGCGGTGCCCAACCATTTCGCTATTTTTTATAATGTTTTTACTCGCTGCTTTTTATTGCGAGTTGCCCAAACATTTCGACTGTTTTTATATACAAATTTTTTTGCTCGCTGATTTTTATTGCGAGTTGCCCCATCATTACGGTTGTTTTTATATGCATTTTTTGCTACTCGCTGCTATTTTTATTATGAGTTTGGAATCTGATATCAACCTTGGCATCAACATCGCAATGACTAGTATATTGCCAGGAGCGAATCACCATTTGCCGTGAAAGGACCTGGAGTTTGACACCTGTTTAGGTATCAGCATCGCTACGACTGGAACATTACCAGGAGCAACTCATCATGCTGATTTGACTAAAGGTTGCTTAGCAAACAGGGTTAGGATCCTGTCGACTAAGGCTTTTTGACTTTATGAGCCGTAAAGGTCTCATAAAGGTATTTCTCCCTACAAGTCATGAGGACCTCATAGGTGTACTTTCTCCTTAGGAATTGTGGGTATTCCTAAGTGTATTTTCTCTTGTAAGTCGTAAGGATCTTGCAAGAGTGTTTTCTCCTTATAAGTCAAGAGGACTTACAAGTGTCGTTCACCATATGGGGACATTTCTCATCGTTGGTGGAACTTGATGGGGGAATATTTATTCGTGCCCGTGGATTGTATACAAGGGTCAATAT